>JAVIAB010000101.1:49587416-50187416 GCA_032433765.1 Megaustenia siamemsis | reverse complement strand
AAGGTCGTCAGACTCAAGAGTTTAATATTTCTGCCAAATGTGCTGTCTTCGGCTCGACATGAAAATATATAGCAATATATATTTACATACATATAGACAGACACATTGATAGATATATATATATATATGTATATATATATAGATTAGATAGATAGACAGACAGACAGACAGACAGACATACAGATAGATAGATAGATAGATAGATAGATAGATAGATAGATAGATAGATAGATAGATAGATAGATAGATAGATAGATAGATAGATAGATAGATAGATAGATAGATAGATAGATAGATAGATAGATAGATAGATAGATAGATAGATAGATAGATAGATAGATAGATAGATAGATAGATAGATAGATAGATAGATAGATAGATAGATAGATAGATAGATAGATAGATAGATAGATAGATAGATAGATAGATAGATAGATAGATAGATATATTCTAAAGAAAATAAATAAGAACTCCAAGATGGGTCATGATCTCGGACAATGTATCGTAGTCGAGGCAAGAGTATATAACTCAGTCACTACCTAACTACGTATCTAAAAAACCAACCTATTTGCTAATCAACCAACAACAATGTTTAACTAACTAACCAACTAATCAGTTATTGTAATAACTAACAAACTAACTAACGCGTTAGCCGACTAGTTAATGTACCGACTAACCAGTTAACTAACTCAATAGTTAATATGACTTTCTTTGCATGAATGTCAGTAATAGTGAATTTTAATATTTACATATTTCTTTAAAGCAATCTGACATTTAATGTGACTGAATAGCAGTGTTTGTTATTAAGAAATAATATAAGAAGGATCATATCCTTTAAAATCGTTAATTTCCAAGTGAAGCCACCGTTTTATTAGCTTCAAAGTAATACATAATTAAATGTCAAAGAGATGGAATTTCTCAGAAGGATGTTTAATGTTCTCTGAACAGCTAAAAATACCAAAGAAGAAATTCCCAGAGTCCAACACAAAAAGGGAGATACTGAAAAAAAAAATCGGACACATCAGGCGAAGAAGTATGTTGGAATACTTGGTTACAACTTGTAACATACAGTAAGATCGATATATGGTCGACACAAAGAGAGATTAATAGATAGCTTGGTGTCGTGGCGTATTTTTGACTTCTGCAATAACTCTAACCATTGCATATGTATAGAGCCCGCCTCCACATTTGTTATCATGCTCATCGAATCACTCAGCATGCAGAAATGTGTGTAGTCTTGTGACTCTAACCAGTTGAATGCCCTAGTTACTGCCATCATCTTCATCGTCATAAATTGTCATAAGGTATGCACCAATGTCCTACACGACTATTCTGCCTGCCGAGCGTGCTGTAAATGCTCATGCACTCCTTTGGTGTCGTTTAACAGAGTCGTCAGCATAGGTGACTGCATCTATTTCATCGGTATTATCCCAGATGAGACCGTTGACTCCGCATTGACCACGACTGACTTCTGTTCCCTACATTTCTTGTCGAGTGTGATAATACACTAGCATGTCCATCTCAAAGACGTAGGCTCCTATATCCACTCCTCGCCAGCGTTGATATTCGTAAACCTACCGACTTGTTTGATGACATCTTCTCCTCGGCCCACCATAGACATATGACACCATTCCCTATTTTGAACTGATGACTCCATGGATGATGTGCGTCTGCAATTATCTTCATCTATGCTCGTTCCCTCCAGATTTTTTTCCTGTCATCCATGGTTAGAAAGTCAAGAAGATACCTCATTACAACACAAGGAATGTCCCTCTTACACTCCAAGATAATGTGCATTGCTTCAACCTGTATTTTATACAGCCTGTCAATTTGCGTCTTACTGACTGTAAGAATTGCTAGGGCATACTCAATTTTGCAACGACTAATCCCTGGAGCAGAAATATAAGTAGTCTCTGCTCGAGCTGTTGGCAGCTACCAGGACATTCAAGGTGGATACTCATTTGCGGGATTTTGTTATCACATTTGTCGATGGTGTCTCGAAAACACAGGCTGCGATCAAACTTAACTCCGAGGTATGACATCAACCTGTCCTTGGTCACCTCATCAGGTCCCATTAGTACCACCGGTGTTTCCGTTTAAACGATATGATTGTGAAGGTAGAAGCATGCAACTGATGCTTTATTAGGATTAACCAATGCATCTGATACTCCACACCAGGAAGAGTTGCGATCGAGTTCGTTTTACATTGTGGGAGCGCTTTCCCTTCTGTCTCTTTCCTGTCCAATACTAAAATATCATCAGCAAAAGTCATAGTTATTCCCCACCCACCCAGCTGTTGTTTCATGATCGTAATGTGTACACGTTTGTTTTATTAAATAGAAATATCACCTTTCTCAAAACCGATTACACACCTTTATGATTAAGTGATAAAATCAGCTAAAGTCTTGCCTGTTAACTTATGCAGACCTGTGCTACTTCTGTGGGACAGTAGATTAAACGATCCTCCCATTTTTGTTGTTTCTTCGTCCAGTTAATACCAACCCAGTGCGCTTCAAATTTGTCATGAATGTTACAAAAAAAAAAAAAAACAATAACAGATAACCTATTTTCAATGTCTCCTGTTCATTTGATTTTTAACTTGACTTACCTTGTCCAATCTTTTTACCGTTTTACCGTCGGAGCTAATATACTGTAATCAAGGAAAGCACAAGTTTAATCAAATAATCATATACGTTAGTATTAATATAATTATTTAAAGATAGTTAATTTATGTTATAGAACAAGGATACATATATTATAAAATGTAGGCCGACATTATAGTCTACCATTGGATTATAACGAAATCATAGAACAAAGCGTAGGCCACATTTTGCAAAAGCAAAATAATACACACAGATATATAACTATATTTAGACACGAGTCCATCTATGCACCGGCGTTGTAACGTGAGAGAGGTTGGACACTTGAAGACTAGTTTCATAAAACATGAAATAAAACGGAAAGGTACATCTAGCTTCGATTCATATGAAGACTAGTGGAACATTACAACTTTGGGATGGGCGAATATTCAAATCCATCTTTGAGTGAAAGAAAAGAGAGTGGAAATTGGCTTGATGTCAAAAGTAAAATGAGTGACCTTTAGGAACACTTAAATAGACTCAACAGCACAAACACACAATAGAAAATGAAAATCAACATAAACAAAATCGAAGTCATGAATAACGCAAAAGAGATACACAATATCAACATAACTATAGAAAGTAGACAATTAAAATAATTAAAGGATTTCAAACACCTAGGAAATCTAGTGAGAAAGCACAGTTCACACACAGCAGAAATAGAAGCAAGATGCAACAAAGCTTGCCAAATCATTGGACAGCTGCTGCCATCTATTGTCCAAACGAAATAAGTGTAGAGGCAAAACGAGCACTCTACAATACAATCTTCATCCCAACGTTGTTCTACCAATGCCAATCATGGATCTTTGATGCAAAAACAGTAAGAAAAATAACCTGTACTGAGATTAAATGTGGTAGACATGTGAACATGACAGGAAAAAAGTCTGAGAGATAAGATCGCAATTGAAGACCTGAGAAACAAAAAGGCTAGGAATAACTGCCGCTATAGTATATATAAAGAAATAACACATACAATTGTTTGGTCACGTGACATTGCAGAAAAAGCAATCACAACCAAACGAGCCTTCAATAAACGTTGTGAGAACACAAGAACCAAAAGTCGACAACGAAAAAGATGGATGGACGGAATATATTAGAATTACTAGGAAGCATAACAGCAGCTGAGGCGAACAGAAGAGCAAACGACCGCAAACTGTATCTGCCCTCCACCCTGATAAAGGGCAAAAAAGGAAGGAAAGAAGAAGGGTATCTTAATTCTAATCATAAAATCGTTGCTACATTTATTAATGAAGATGTCCTGAGAAAATTATATTCCTCTCTTTCTTGAGATTGATATTTTGTTTTTGAGTGTTTCAAACTTGAGACACGACAAAGATTTGAATATTCTAGAGTTATTTTTATGTTGCTGATATTTTGTTTTTGAGTGTTTCAAACTTGAGACACGACAACGATTTGAATATTCTAGAGAGTTATTTTTATGTTGCTGATATTTTTTTTTTGAGTGTTTCAAACTTGAGACACGACAACGATTTGAATATTCTAGAGAGTTATTTTTATGTTGCTGATATTTTGTTTGAGTGTTTCAAACTTGAGACACGACAACGATTTGAACATTCTAGAGAGTTATTGTAATGTTGCTGATATTTTGTTTTGTTTTAAGGGTTTCAAACTTGAGACACGGCAAATATATGAATATTCTAGAGAGTTATTGTAATGTTGCTGATATTTTTTTTTGTTTTAAGTGTTTCAAGCTTGAGACACGACAAAGATATGAATATTCTAGAGAGTTATTGTAATGTTGCTGATATTTTTGTTTGTTTTAAGTGTTTCAAACTTGAGACACGGTAAAGATTTGAATATTCTAGAGAGTTAATTTTTATGTTGCTGATATTTTAGTCCAAAAATGTTTATGAGAATAAATATTTTAAAATTTGACAAATGTAACCTTTTCTTTTATTATATTGCATTATATTTTTTTATTTAATTTTCTTTAACTATACATTACATTTCTTTGACATTAGAGAAGAAAACAGACCAGAAAATTCAAGGCTTTCAAAATATGGATTTATAGAATAGGTAGAATTAGACGGACAGAAAAGAGAACAAATTATGAAGTTTTAAAACTAAAAATTAAAAGAGAACTGCTAAACACAATTAGAACAAGACAAATGAAATTGTTTGGGCATTGTTAAAAGACACAACAGACTTCTAATAGTAGTATAGGAATATAAAAGACAGGATAATAGAGGCAGAGGCAGACCAAGACTAACATGAACGTGTAACATCACAAGATGGACAAGTCAGCCAATGACAACCATCAACAACAAATCAAGAGACAGAGCGGCATGGCGCTCCATGGCAGCCAACCTTCTATGCTTAGAGGGCACTCGATGATGATGAACCTTTTTAGGTGTAAAATAATCATAATTTAACTACACATGTTCCAACAATTTAACATATCGCGTATCTTATGGTCATTGTTACAGTTCTGTAGGAGTATTATACTCTAGTCATGTTTCAGAAACGTGAAAATTTCAAACTAATACTAAAATATCATCAACAAACTACTATGAAATAGATATAGTCAATTGTTAATAAATACCATCAGCGGGAAAGCAAGACAGTCGAAGTAACAGCTTGAAAATACATCCAGAAAAGGAACGGGAAGAATTCTCTTGTTGGTAACTGAACAAATAAAAGTGCCTGACCAAGATTCATAATTAGATTGTTTGGTGTAGGTGTCAACAAAGTTGGATAGTATCGTTTAAAGAATGGAACTGTGGAGGGTTAGGTCGAACAAACTTGATGTCACTGTTAAATAAATAAGTGGATAAATAGTAGAAACATTATTATGTTCAAAGTCAATATGAATTATTAGGAAACACAAATATATATAGTATAGACTTACACTTATTAAGTAATAATCAAATGCAATGGATGAAACCGAATAGGCTTGAATATATAGGCATATATAACAGACGAAAATCCGACTGAATGATTACTAAACCTTAATAGTTTTGGATGTCAAGACCGATGTGTGAAATGGCATACCCTCACCTGTAGTGTAGACAGTAAAAAAATATGTGTACGCGATACTGACCATTGAAGATATATTTTACAGAATAAATGCAGCATAGTCCTTGCAAAGACGGCCTTATATAAAATGTAGACCATTTTGTGTTACCTACCGCTGTTAACAAAAGTAAAAATAGTTCCGATGGTACATATCATCATCATCATGTACCCTGCCGGTTGGCGTAGGCGATCATGTCCCTCCACAATCTTCTATCTACAGTGCATCGTATCAGTTCTGTTGTTGACTGTTTTCCATGCCATCACTCCAAGCTATCCAGTATTTTCTCTCTTTGTCGTCCATATAGACGCCAATTTTATTATTATTTAGAAGTGAATCAAAGGTGATACATAAAAAATAAAAGGTACATATAACCGATAGTGATTTAGATTTGCAGATAAATGAGTAAGGAAGATGTTCAAAAAAGAAAGCTAAACGAACAAACAAACGTATTGTCAATATGTCAATATATCAAGACAAAACTAACAATAGTGTGTGCAAAGTAGTGAACGTAAAACAGCAGAATATTAATACATTTTGAAAAATGGAAATGAAAGGCAGAATTAAACAAAAGGTAAGGCACCAGCGGTTTCAGTGTAAGATTTGGTAAAAAGTTATATTATATTTGCTAAATGTTTATGTAGAAAGTTATGGAGAGACATGATCGCTTACGCCAGCAAACACGTTGCTTCATGGTGTTAATATAGCAACATTATTGTCCCATTTAAGATGTTTAATGGAGGTTTAACTTCTTGGTTATCATAGTGTTAACTTGTACATCAACATTTCCCTGGTACTGCTAAATGGAACTAAATGAATCGACATTAATATCTCGTGACATGTTCGCATCTAATGTCGACTAAAATGACGCGCCATTTCACTGTTCACAAATAACTCAGATAAGTCATTGTCCAGAATGTAATATTTTATTTAGTTCTAGACCATATTACTTACTTTCACGTTTGCCTTCATTATATGTACAAGCTAAGAAGTAAATCAACGCAAAATTAAACATATTTGTTGGCTTCAGAAGGTTATTTCACTCCGACACGTGATGAGAAAGAAAAAAGCAAAATCATAAGCCCGAATTGCAAAACCTCATGGATGAAGTTAACATGTATCATCATCATCATGTGCCATACCGGTTCGCGTAGACGATCATGTCCCTCCACAATCTTCTATCCACAGTGTATCATATAAGTTCTGTTGTTGACTGTTTTCCATGCCATGACACAAGCTATACTGTATTTTATCTCTTTGTCGTCCGCGATCTCTCTTTCATTTTATTTTGCCAGTTGTAACCAAGTATTCCAACTTTCGTCTTCTCATGTTGTGCCCGAAAAATGCTGATTGCGTCTTTGTGATGTTTTTAAGAGCTCCCTTTTTTGTGTTGGCCTTTTTGAGAACTTCCTCATTGTTATTTTTAGCTGTCCAGCGAACTTTCAACATTTTTCTGAGAAATCCCATGCCACAGTGGCCTCTAATCGTCTTTTCATTTGTTTGTCTACTGTCCATGATTCGCTTCAGGTCAGAATTGGTTCTATATAGCATTTTAAGAAGTATAAAGCATAATAATAACCAACCGACATAAAGTTAACAGTTAAACTAACAATCAACGGAGATGGCAGATATGTTTGGAAGACTAGACCCCATACTTTACCGACCACTGAACTTGACAATGATCCATGCCATAACAACTTTGCACATTTCTTCGACAATTTTTCTATCTCAATTTACTTCGCGAAAACAGGACATTAGACTCATTCAAATATTCATTTGAAATAATCTGTTAGTCTTAGTCAATATATATATATATATATCATCACTGATTAAATTATATCAGTAATCCTATTTATCTATTTATGTCATTGAAGCAATCAATGTTTAAATATACCATATTTTATGATCTTTCAGTTCCAGCTATTTGTATAACACGTATGCATGTGAAGAAATTCGTCAGCAAATCTTGAACTTTATAAATCTCGAAATAGCGTTGAGTAAAGACATTTTGTATGCGCTGTCCAAGGCATGAACGTGAAGTCACATGTCAAGATACCTAGACAAACAATAAAGCGCTAGATGGCGCAATTATTCGATGTATATATATATATATATATATTATCCCTTAGTATCCATATATATTTTTGTTATTTTATAGGTACAGATAAAACACACGAAACAAAGGAACATATTTAAGTTATACAAGCATAGCAAGATGTTGCCTTTACTTCATATTCTAGTTAATGCAATATTGCTTCCCCAAAGCTCTCAGCCATAGACGCACTTTCATTGTTTCTTCTGTTAATGGAGATTTCGTTTTTATTTGTAAGGACCATCATCAACTCACTCCGGATACACCCATAGGTGGTCAGATCAACTTCTGGAAATATTGAGACATTCTGAGTAGAACCACCACCACGTACACAAAGTCCGTTACAAGAATTTGGATCCATACATGTCACAGAATAGTTACTGGACAGATTATAATGCATGTATTCTGTCAGAGCTTCAACGATTGAAGTATACTGTCCCATATTTTTTACAATGAAGATCAAAGCTTATATCTATTCATATGTAAATCTAAGATAATGCCTCCCCACAAAGCAAAGACCCAACTCTAAGAAATTGAATTGAAATGGTTACAAACTATGAATGCCAGGGATCTGTTATAACTGGCAACGGGTCTGCTAGAACGATATTTTTAAAAGTAAGACTGAATGAAGCGAAATAATATATGGCACAATACTAAGAAGGCAGTAACAATAAAACTACTGAGGCAATTAATTTCCCGATATAAGCATATGATAGCATACCATAGACATTTTCTCGCCAAAATGATAAACAAAATGGTTTCATTTGAAACAATATATTAACGAAAAATCATTACGATACTTTGAATAAAGAAAAAAAGAACTCCAGTATATATTAAAAGAACAACACGTTGAAAATAACTGACCAATAAACAGCAGAAGGAATTAAAATACTACGGCCACGTCAACATGATAGCTGACTATATCACATATCTCCTGCCCTCAAAAGGTTTATTGTACCTAGAAAAGTCCTGTTTGGATTGCCATACATTTTTTTGCATGTGGTTCTTGATTTTCATTGTATTTATGACTTTATAATTGCAATAGCACAGGTACTGCAGTTTTCTCCAAGCGGCAAATTCTGTTGATCTATGTCCAAATATTAATTAGTGTGTCCCTAACTAATGTAATTTATGGTAATTGACTAGATTGCTCATTTGCAGTGAGCCACAGGTGCATCATGGCTACGTTGTATTGCTAATTTATAACCTGAAGCGTAGACAAATGTATTACTTCCACTTGCGCCATCTATCTCTTCGATGTTTTCGATGTACTTGAAAAGAACCAAACTTGCAATTTTATGGCAAAATTCTAAAAATCAAAATTATTTAACAACAGTTTCACTTAAGGAATTATTTTCAATCAGAGTTGAAGGTAACTAACATTAATGACGGCGCTAGGCAGAACAATCGACAAACTAATTTTGATTCCAATATTGTTTGTGCACATTTCGTTAACCACCGATGTAGATCAAGTCTTTATTCTGCTGGCTTTGTTTGCGACATTGGAAGCTAATGACCTAACTGCCTAACTTGTGTAGACGGTTGGTTCGGGGCAAATTGTGCGTTGCAGTGTCACTGCTAAAATCGCTCAGTTTGTGACAGGGCTACAGGGACATGCACAAACGGTGACAGTTGTCGGCGAGAGCGTTTCGGACCCCAGTGTCAGTACTTTGATCTAGTTTGCAAATACGCCTAGGGATCTGGACCTACAGATCAGGACAGTTTCATGGTCTAATCAACATGCTACGGATTGAAGGGGCGATAGTTGCAAATATCTGCTCCATCTACATTGGCGGGGGTCGGAATGTGGCTCTCAAACAGAACGCAAACCAGACCGACACATTTAATGCTTGTTAATACAGTGGACGGGTGTGGACCAGAGGCCGCAGTTAATGGCAAAACAAAGACCAATCTTTATGACAATGACTGCACACACACACACACACAATTGAGAAGTGGAACCAATTCTGTTTACTGGTATCTGAACTTTGACACGTCCCAGAAGACTCACAACATTCGAATTTATAATCGAGCTAGCACTATGAATCGGGTAAAGAATGACACTCCAAAGGCTTTCTCTGACAGTGGCGGTGTAGTGTTCCAGTATAATGATATATCATACCCAAATATTTATGTGAACACTATTGTAGTCACCATACAAGCGACAATGGCACACAGTAAGTTTGAGTTCTCACCGACCTTTTCGCAGGACGAGAGTGCACTGACGGTGTGTGAGGTGCAAACATTTACAGACACCTATTGTCTGGACGGGCATTCTTGGTCGTTTTGTACAGTGTGTGGTGGGAGTAGCAAAGGCTGCACCGTCATCATCGGTACGTGTCACTTCAACTGTTCGCATGGGATTTATGGACACGACTGCTCCGGGTCTTGTCTTAGTGTCAGTTCTTTATGTGAGGAAAATCCGGAAAATGCCAACATTGCAAACATCCTGGCTATACCTGTGATGACACTTGTCCTGATGGTAATTTTGGGCTACAGTGTGAACAGACGTGTTCTGATGGCTGTGACATCATATGTGACACAGAAAGAGCAGACTGTACGCGCAAGGAAGCGTACTACGGCCAGACTGCACTCTCAAATGTCCTGACCACTGTTTCAACGACACCTGTGAACAGTCAACCGGGATCTGTTCATGCAAGGGAACGTTCTACGGGTCAGACTGCACTCTCAAATCTCCGTTCAACTGTTTGGACGATATCTGTTAACAGTTCATGGGGGCCGGCGTCTCGTATGTCGATGTTTCCCACGTAAGAAGAGTCTGCCGACTACAACAAACCCAAGCATATGGATACCTTAATGTGTACTGGATATTTTCTTTCTGTGCTGGACATGGTTGATTTCTTGGTGTGTTTCATTGCTAGCCAAGGCTCATATCTTGGCTTGTGTGTGTGTGTGTGCTGGTCATGGCTCATATCTTGGTGTGTGTCATGTTAGTCATATCTCATATCTTGGAGTGCCCGTGTTAATCATGTCTCATATCTTTAAGTGTGTATGTGTTTAGTCATATCTCATATCTTAGTGTGTATCTGTGTGAGTCATGTGTCATATCTTTGTGTTTGGGCTAGTGATATCTCATATCTCTGTGTGTATGTTTATGTTAGTCATATCTCATATCTTTGTGTGTGCATGTCTGTGTATGTCACATCTCATATCCTTGTGTTTGCACGGCTATGCTAGTCACACCTCATATCATTGTGTGTGCCTATCTATGTTGGTCATATCTCATATCTTTATGTGCATGTTTATGTTAGTCATGTGTCATATATCTTGATGTATGTCAGTGTTAGTCATGCCTCGTATCGCTAAGTGCATGTATGTGTTTTGTCACATCTCATATTTTTGTGTGTGCATGTCTGTGTTAGTCACCTCTAGTGACTCGGGCAGATGGTGCTCGTAAACCTGAGAGGGCCGACCATCTAAGGGCAGAATCCCCCTACAGAAAAGATCACCTGCTGCCTTGCAGGAAGATTGGGGACAATCAAAGGCTAGAGAAAGCAAACCTGAATAAAATGATGGCTGAAATCGGACGCACTGGGCCACTGGCGCAGAACACAGTGCAACGTTTTTAACGGGTGTTCAATCAGAGTGGATCTGGCAGACTCTAATTGTGATGTTCTGTTTGTAACACACCTAACCTGACAGCTGAGTTCATGTGAGGAGATGGAATCCTACTCTGATTGGGTCCTGATCGCAGAGAGAGAGAGAGAGAGATTCCAATATTTCGCGTACTCTATTAAGGTTCGTTCTCATATTTTGCCAAATAGTCTTTGCACATTGTTGAATGAACGAGATGTGTAAATGCCTTAACATCGTACAATTTGACGTTTTTTTTGTTAGATTCTACTTCAGTGTCTTTTGATTACTTTTGCTCAAAATAGTTCATTTTGGATTTAAATATTGATAGTATGGTGGCGATCTTAACCTGCTGTGTCCATGCTATTGTTATGTCTCGTTGATAAATATATGTCTGTTGTGTCTGTTTTACAATAGAGATAGTAATTCAGTTTTCAGTGTATATGTTGTTAAATGATTAAATGGTACGTTTTCTATTAGGAGTCAGGTATTTTTTGCACGTATATGTAGTCTTTTATCTGGGATTAAGGGTCTGTCCCAACTGTTGGTGGGCTCTAAAGGAAAAAAACATACGAAATGTCAATGTTTTACCAGTCCATTATATCTGTTACCTGCAGGTGCATCCATTAAGGGCTGCCATTTTCTGATGGGTACCAATCTCTGTATCGTTCCATCTGATGATTTCTTTACACTTTTGTGGTGAACATTTATGTTTCATCCAGAAAGACATTATCATACGATTTTGTACACATTTCTTTGACTTCCACTAAATACCTGTTTCTCAAGAATTCCTAAATACCTACTTCTCAAGAATTCCTAAATACCTGCTTCTTAAGGCTACTAGATGCCTCTTCTCATAAATTGATTTTTTTCTTGCTACAGCATACTCTCAAAACGTGAAGCTTACACTCATTACAGTTCTCTGCAATGTAGATTTTGAAACTGCAAATTCGTTGATCGTTCACAGACACATTTTTCTAAGTTCCACTTCCTCCTTTCAATGCACACATTCAATAAACACCTCTTGTGTGCATGCAAACTGCCAAAAATGTCTAACATTTGTTTCCATGCGATCTTATATTCTTTGAAAATGAACACGTACATCACTGGACCCACCAAAATAAAAAAATACCACTGACCTAAACTAAAAAGCAATATTCTCATGTTGTATAAACAATAAAAATCAAACGGTTTATTTTGCTCTAAAACAAAAGTAATAATACGTAGGGAGGTCAAAAAGTAATGCACACTAATTTTTTTCTCGGAAACTATTCGGGCAAAATGTGTGAAATTTTCACAGATTGTAGCTGAACATCCCCTTTACACTACCTATTTTTCAACATAATCCTCGTCCAAGCGTATTGCCTTACGCCAACGCGAAACTAGGTCATGAATGCCTCGTTTGTACCAAGTTTTGTCATGCTCGCGTAGCCATTTTTTAACAGCACGGATCACATCCTCATCATTGTCAAAGTGTGTCCCACGCAGGAATTTTTTGAGTGGTCCAAACAGATGGAAATCTGAGGAAGCCAGATCAGGGCTGTAAGGAGGATGGGGCAGTACAGTCCAACCAAATTTGGTGATTGCTTCCCGTGTTACCAGACTTGTGTGAGGGCGTGCATTGTCATGTTGAAGCAACAAATCTGCAGATGGCTTATTAGGCCGAACTCTGTGGAACCGATTTTTGAGTTTTGTCAGTGTATTGTAAGCTGTCGAGTTGATTGTCTCACCTCTTATCATTACATCAACAAGAATCACACCATCAATGTCCCAGAAGACAGTGATCATCACCTTTCCGGCTGATGGAGATGTTTTGAATTTTTTTCTTTTTGGTGACTGCGGATGATGCCATTCCATTGACTGCATTTTTGTTTCAGGCTCATAATAATGTGCCCACGTTTTGTCACCGGTAACAATTTTTGACAAAAACATTTCTCCTTCAACACCGAAACGCTCCAACAATTCAGAACAGAATGTTTTCATTTGAACTCTGTGATCATTTGTTAGGCACCGAGGAACCCATCGAGCGCAAATCTTTGAATATCCGAGAGTTTTAAAAATTGCGATTGCACTTCCCTTGCTGACTGTAAGCTGCAATGCCAATTGCTGACTAGTGATACGCCTATCCTTACGAATAATGGCATCAGCCCGGTTTAACATGTCTGTGCTGGTAGCCGAGGCAACACGTCCAGAATGCGGTAAATCATGCAGCTCCACTCGTACACTTTCTGCAGCTTTAATTCTCTGAACCCAGCGACTAACTGTGCTCCTATCGACTGCAGAACATTAGTACACTGCACACAGTCGTTTATGAATGTTTGCCACAGTTTCTTTTTCCACAACCAGAAATTCTATGACAATTCGCTGTTTGTAACGGACATTGTTGACAAGCTCCATTTTAACGGTTCATAGATTGCGTAATATTTATCAGAATGCTGTGCAATTTGGTGCACATAATTGGAACATGTCATATTCCAAGTGTGCAAAATTTCATATTCCTATCTTTATTATTAGCCGAGAAAAACATTCGTGTGCATTACTTTTTTACCTCCCTTCAGTAATATTCGCAATGTTTAGAAGGGTAATGATTTTCATCTTAGACTGCGTGTAATGACACACAAATAAAGAAAAAACATATTGGTATGCACACTTTTTAAAATTAAATTAGAATGCACACGAAGTGTCCATGACTCTACTAAATAACATTTTGTCGTGATTCGTTAGCGAGAACAACTAATGGGAATGTGTGCAACGTCATCATCAGGATGTCGCATGTCGGTGGTAGAACATTGGATTCAATCCATCCATTTCAAAAGAGTATATGTATCTAGCCAGTTCTCCCACTTCATATGTTCTCAGTTTCAAAGTTTCTTTGTTGTCTTGGAGCCACCTTCTTCTTGGTCTGATGGTGATATTGCTTATGATATTCACGATAGTGACGATAATAAAGTTGATAATGCACACTATGGAAATGATTGTGATAATGTTGATGAACTTAATGATGTTAGGATGATGACGATGATGATGTTGATAATGTTGATAATGCTGATACTGATGATGAAGATGGTAAAATGAAGGTGGTGATGATGATAGTGACGATATTGGTGATGTTAATAGTGGTGATGGTGAGGGTGATGTTGGTGATAGCGGAGACGTCGATGATGATGAAGGAGGTGCGTTGAAAGTGACGTTGATAGTGGTGATGGTGAGGACGATTATGGTGAATTCACTGACGATAATGATGGTATGTTAGAGGCAGTGGAGATGAAGATGGTAATGAAGGTGTTGGTTTTAATTATGCTGATAGGTATTAATCTGATGATGATAATGACGATGTTGTTGGTGGCTATCGTCGTGATAGCGATGATGGTGATGATCTTGAAGGTATGTGCAGAAAAAAAAGTTAGAATGATGATGTCCACGATAATGTTGATGGTTATGATACTGATTTCTTACTTGTCTTGCAGACTCCACCACCTGAAATATAATTGACGCAATTTTCTGTCAGGTTAGCTTTTTCAACAATTATGTATCTAGTCACAATCAATCTGTCCGGTTAATCAACTGGCTCGTTACCTGGTGATGCGCTTATGTAGCGTTACTGATCTTTTCTTCATTGCAAATGTCAATAAATGTGACGGTAGAAGTGGATGATGTTTTGTTATGTCCACATTTAAAACCAGGTCTGACTTTAAAGACATTTAAACAGTGGTATGACGGTGCCATAACAAATAGAGTACTAGAGTAGATAGATTATTCACAAAAAAATAGTAAAAAGTCCTGCCTGTCATACATAAGTCATGATCTGTTCATGAAGGCAGTATAATTGCAGTTGACAAGTCCTCGTATCTGCTCTACTTATGTCACACCAACCGCCTAAAAGCGGTGGAAAATGTAATGGCATGGTCGATTACCGAGTCTACTCGGAGTACAGACAACAAATACAAACGACTCTCATCGAATAGAAAGTGCAGAACCACTAGGTTACTTCAGTTTGATCGAAAACACATTTAAGACATTCATGAAAAGCACACATTAAAAGTCACAATAACCAGACATATTAAAACACACTTTTAAAACACATATTTAAAGCATACATTTAATACACACATTTAAAACACACATATAAAACACATATTTTAAACAATTAAAACACATTTTTAAAACATAAATTCAAAACGCACCTTTAAAACACACATTCAAAATTCACATTTAAAACACATTTAAAATACACATTTAAAATACACATTTAAAACACATATTTAAATTGTATATGCATATATATATATATATATATATATATATATATATATATATATATATGATTGCGATCTATATATATGCGATATATTGCGATATATATATATATGAACCATTGATTTAAAACAGCCACGATAGCTCAGTGGTTAGTGAACTGGACTACAAAGGACAAGGGGTAGGGTTCGATCCCAACCGACGGGGTCCGGGTTCACCCAGCCTTAAATGGATACCGGATTTTATTCTGGGAAAGTAAAGCGGCACGGGCGTAATACCGACCACATTACCCCAATAATCATGTACTGAAGGTATATAAAATTTATGGTCTTTAACACCATATTCCCTATAAGCCACTTGGCGTGACGGGGGTACTTTACTTTTTTTTTTTTAACTCATTTAAAACAAAAACATTAAAACACATATATTAAACATGCATTTAAAACACATATATAAAACATATTTAAAACACACATTTAAAACATATATTTAAACATATATTTAAAACACAAATTTTAAATACACTTTTCAAACACATTTAAAATACATATAAAACACGTTTAAAACGCACATTTAAAACACATATTTCAAAAACAATAAAACACATATTTCAAACACACATTTCAAACTCACATTTAAAGCTCACATTTAAAATAAACATAAAACATACATTTAAAATAGAAAATGTAAAACTCACATTTAAACACACATTTTGGTAGAAATGTGTTGAAATATGGTCGAGTATTATTCGCACTTTGCATTATTTGCATTGTTCAAATAGGGCAACTGCCTTTGGTCTCTAAACGCCCAGGCAGATGTGGTCTGGTCAAGAAGAGAATGGGGATGGCTGAAACGTCACCTTTACCTCATGAATATTGTAATTTAAAAGCCTTGACTTTTGTGAAGCCGGATACAAAGACAAAAATCCCTGACATAGGTAATATATATATATATATATATATATATATATATATATATATATATATATATATATATATATATATATATATATATATATATATATATATATATATATATATATATATATATATATATAATGTACACATTAAAAAGCACATTAAAAAGTGTCGGTTATTCTGCTCATTGCTCTACTATATGTATCTCTCTAGCAACGTGATTAATCGTTGATGAATAACAAACATGATGTGTACATATCGGGCACATCGAGTATTTTAAATTCTATCCAGTCAGAATGACTTGTAAGATCTTATTTTCACATTCCAATAGTTTGTATTATATATTTGCCTGTATGTGAGATTATTGATTTCAGTCCTAAATGTCAATGTTCGATTTTCGTCGGCATTTTGTCGCTTTATGTTTATGGGTTTTTCTTTCTCTCGATGTTGCTTTAAAACATTGACATGGGGATGTCATATTAGAGTTAAAATCTACTTTCATCCCATGAATAGATTGAGTAACTACTTTCTTGTGACAATAAATTATGCTTTTTACTTTTCTGATGATTGTTGTTTACACTTTCATTTGACGATTTAATGATAATATATAGTGACTTTAGAACAATAAGCCTAATGATCCACGCTACACAAATCTTACTAAAATTTATACAAGGAAGGATTCAGAATAAAATCAATACTGAAGTAGATGAGCAGCAATTTGGATTTTAAAAAAAATAGCGGGACAAAAGAAGACATATTCTGCTTGAGAACATTAATCGAAATGTGCACAAAACTAAACAAACTAACATATGCCTGCTTCATAGACTACACATAAGCTTTTGATAGAGTACACCACAAACAACTTATTGAATGCATAAAAGAGATACATCTAGAAGACATGGACATACGACTAATGTGTAATCTATACTGGAAGCAAACAGCAATAATAAAATATAACAAAGAGAACTCTACACCCATTGATATAAAACGAGGAGTAAGACAGGGATGCATCCTATCACCAAGCTAGTTCAATCTATACAATGAGCAAATTTTTAAAAACATCGTAGAGATGCCAGGCTTACAAATTAATGGAACGATTATCAATAACCTAAGATATGCTGACGATACTGCACTACAAGGAGAAAATCCTAAGCAGAAGATGTCATCAGACAGGTATGTGGTCTTACTAATATCAACGCAGGCGTGGAGTGGAGACAGGTGCCTAAATTATTCAGATGGACATTCTAGTGTATT
Source organism: Megaustenia siamemsis (assembly GCA_032433765.1). Classification (NCBI taxonomy): domain Eukaryota; kingdom Metazoa; phylum Mollusca; class Gastropoda; order Stylommatophora; family Ariophantidae; genus Megaustenia; species Megaustenia siamemsis. Next base: position 50,169,632 of record JAVIAB010000101.1, on the reverse strand, counting down.
GTCACACTCGACATGAAATGTAGGGAACACAACTCAGCTGTGGTTAATGTGCAGGTCAACGGACTCAACTGGGACAACAGCGACGAGAGAAATGCAGTCATCAATACAGACGGATCTGAAATACGACACCAATGGAGTGCATGATCATTTGCTGCTCGGTCGACAGAGAGAATATTCAAGGAAGACAGTGGTGCATATGTTATGGCCACCAGTAGCACTACAATGAAGGTGATGTAGGTGATGGCACTGACCAGAGCAATCATCTGGATAGAATGACAAGACTACACCCACGCCTGCATACTGTGATTCGATGTGTATGACAAAAAGGTGGAGAGGGGATTTGTAAGCATACAATGAGTAGAGTCATTGCAGAAGTAAAAAATACGTAAGGTCGCCTTTGTCTACGTCCACGGGGTATATGAAAAAGCTGACATGTTGGCTAGCTGCGCTGTCGTTGAGAATGATCAACCGGTATATCGGGTGTACATCATCAATGATCTCCGAGATGTAGGGAAGGTACTGGACTTCGACACGCATGAGTCCATGTAACTTTTTCGGATAATAGAGATAAGAGTTAAGATGGACACAGCCAGAAACAAGAAATTTAGTTGGCGTCTTACAAGACTTATAAACCAACACTGAACTGGAGTCGTCAGTCGCTTGACACTGAGGGACTTGCTGAGGAGGGAATCTTCTGGGCACGTATTGACATGTTCGGAGTGCATTGATGACGACACGCAAATATCTCAATAACTCAAAGTAAAAGTTTCTTGATTGTTTTTATTTTAGTTCAAACTACTCTGATGACTAGGTAATGAACACAATGAACCCATACATAAAGGTATACCAGAAGTACACCTGCCACCTGCAGTTAGACTTCCTGGAACTTGATACACCTACATGACCATTATCTTAGTCTCCATTATTTGACATCCAGTCAAGGTTTTATTGGAACATTTGAACTAAGGACAAGGGTAAGGAAGGGGTGTCTCCAGTTTCATTTTCTGATGGTCAAAGATATAGATTGCATTATGAGAATAACGCAGAACAACAAACATGGAATCAGCTGGCCACTGAAAAAGCAACGTGACGACCTAGACGTATCTAATGACATATCTCCCCTATCACATAATAATCAACAGATACAACATAACATACATGTATATATATATATATATATTTTAACAGCTGGAACTGAAAATACATTGAAATAAAACTAAAATAATAAGAAATAAATCAAGTGGCAATAACCAAATAGAAATTGGAGAAATATCTCTACTTGGGTATAATTCGAAATATATATGTGCAGCAATATAAACAAAGAAGGGGGAATAGAGAGGTATACTTAAGAAAAGGAAAGGCAAAGATGGAGTAGCCTTCATTCCACTAGGAGACATAGTGAAATCCAAAGAAATTAGGTAACACACTAAAATAAAAATGTTCAACTGCAATATAAATTCAGTCCTATTATGTGGTACTTAAACATGTGGAACAACCCTAATGACAACCACTAAGATACTACAAACCATATAAATGGATGCTTGAACAGAATAAAATGACATACATTGCAGGCTAAACTGACTAACGTAGAAATTTGGGGCAGCATCAGTCAAGGTCTGGTGGACAAAGAAATACAAGAAAACGATGGCCTTAAATAGAACACACTGCGGACGCCAAATGAACATATTACTCGACATATTCCTTTTTGCTTCAGACACAGAGGAAGACTGCAGTATTCTTGGAAAAGACAGATGGGACGTGGGATGAGGGTGACGGAGAGGGAGATGGGTTGGGAAGTGTTTATCTCCAGTGTATCCATTATGTTCCTCCCACTGTGTATACATAATGGCATTGGTATTGTTATTAACAAAATGTGTCTATTTTTATAACATTCATAGTTATACAAACAATTACTCACATCAAAAATTCTACCCAGCGAAATTCCAGTCTAAAGACACCAAATAGGAGTCCAATTTATTTTCCGAAGAACAAAATAAAAATCTTAACTTTATATGACTTACATGTCATTTAGATGGGCATATCTTGTCAAAATGCAAAGAAAGCCATTTCCCGTGCTATATCCATAACACAACGTGTGCATATCTGTCTATGATTCAAACTACTTTATCTTCACTATTGTTAGAAAAGAGACACACAACTGAAATAGCAAGAAGAGCCATTCCTGACGAATGAAGGTAAATAATGGTAGTAGAAGTTGATGATAGTCAATTAGCATTTATTTCTACGTTTGTATCTACCATTGGTGTATTTATATTCTGATAGGAAAAATAAGGTGTAATGTAAAATCATGCGCAAAATACTCCTACAAGCTAAGATAATACTCGCGCTTACACTAATTCACACTTTCATTCACTCAATTCTATTCTATTCACGAAATGTTTCACTGCACTCGGGGCATTCCCATATCCTCTCCACCGCTCGTCCCAGCATTTCTCGAAGCGAATGGGGACTGATTGTTCTTATAAGGTATTGACTATTGATACATTACTAAGCACCCCGGATAGACCAGATCCATTTTTCACTTTTAGACCCCTCATTATCGCAGTATGTGCATCATTGCCCCACCAGTTCTTCTAGTCTTCGTTTAAGAAATGAAGAACAATATTGGCGATGCCCTCAATGTCCAGAGTAAGGCCACACTCAGCGCAAGAGCTGCCAACGAGCTTATCGACATTGCCATATACACCATCATGCCCTGGACAGTACAGCCAGTTTAACGAGCTCACTGTAGAGCCATCCAAGAGCTACATTCACTCCTGCCGCAGGCACTGTCTGTCAACCTTGTGTGGAATACTTTGTAAATCAGTCACCAACACTGCGAGATTCGTGTTTTATTCAACCAGCTAATTCCCGCTACCGTTGCTTCATCGAATGTCTCATGCTGAGCACCGTAATGCTACACTTGTCATATTCTCTTGCTACCTCTCTGCCATGGTGGTACGCCACAAAGCCCCAACTACTGCGCTGTCAACGATAATTCAGAATCATCAGTGTAGATGATCGGATTTTGAGGTTACGACGTCCCATGGACCCAATTACGACACTCCCTGCTGAGCCGAATGATTTCTTTGGTTAGCCTCTTTCTCTCCGCTATTAATTCTATCAAAATCTTGTTAATCCTTATGTCATTCAGATCACATACTATTCCTATAGACTCCTCCACCTTCGCTATCCAGGATTATCCACGTCTGATGCACCTGCGCTTGGTCTAACCCAATTCTGAATGCAAGTGATGATTAATGTTTCTTACCACGTTCAAATAAACTCAGACCTGAGCAGATATATGTTGCACTCTAATGATCGATAAGTCAAGTGAGTGCCTCATTGAACGGAAGGTGTATCTTTGGTGCATCCGAGAACTGCTCGTAGGTCCTTACTCTGAACATTCCCAACCTTCTAAATTGACGAGAGAGTGAGCACACCCAAACCGTAATCCAATGCTGAGAGCACCACGGTATGCATAAGCGAGAATAGTAACGATTGCTACAAGTTCGCCCCGACCATAATTATGTTATCGCTGACCCATCTCGTTGTCATATGAATGAGATTGCTCTCGTGTATGATTGAAAGAAAGGGACCCATCAAAAGGTGTTCCAAAGTAGTTAATATTCGAAATCATAACGACGGTTACGTCATTGTACATTGTGACTGAGAGAGTGTATTGAAGTGTTCTGTTGTTTAGCGAACATCACATTACAGTTGTCTTGTTTTGGTTAATGAGTGCTCTGTAGTTATTCCACCAATAGGGTATATGATACAAACATTTGAACGACGCGTGTAGGTACGTCATAATGTCATTTGCAAAGGTGAGATTGCGACCAGGTCCGATATTGTTCAATAGCGCTATCCCGGCAGTCTATATATTCAACAAAGAAATTGATAACGGCGATCGTTGAGGCTACCTAGCTCTCTCTCTCTCTCTCTCTCTCTCTATATATATATATATATATATATATATATATATATATATATATATATATATATATATATATATATATATATATTTATATATATTTATATATATACATATATATATTTATATATGTATGTATATACACACACTCATCCATATATATATATATATATATATATATATATATATATATATATATATATATATATATATATATAACTATATACATACATATGCTATACAGCATATCACCAGGCGTGGGTAAAATCTTATCTAGCAAAGTAGGTGCATGAGTCCAAGTCATAGCCCACTTGAATCCATCCACAAGATTGAAGGCAGCCTGTGCAATCCCTTCTTTCTTTTGAAATGTTTGGTAGACGTCATAGGCAGAGATGTAAACATCCGCAGTAGTATTTCTCTCCTGAACATATCCTTCTAGTGTTTGGCAACAATCTGTTGATTTTAAGATGCGATAATAGCATTTTGGAGGTAAATATTTCGAGCACTTTTCCATAGACTTCCTGCATAACAATAATGCGCTATTCCCTCAGTGTAGACTTATCTTTGCCCGGCTTAGGGAGCGGAACATGTTAGCTGTGCAACTATCTTTCTGGAACGTCACTTCTGATGCTCTGATTAACGACTACATACACTATTAGGTTTGGTCTCCTTTAAATCTGTATCTGATACCATCCGGCTCTGTGGCGCTGATTGTGGCATTCTACATGCGTACTACATTCTCCAAACGAAGTGGGTCCTTGGGGAGAACGTGTCTCAATGACATTTAAAGTTATATTCTAACAATCTGGTGCAGTTCGATGTTGTCATGAAATGTTTGTGTTATATACGTCTCCAGCAAGGCCCATCATTTCTACTCATCTGTGAGCAGTATTCTGCCCTCATTGTCCTTGGTTACATTGTTTATTCCAGTGCATGCTTTTACCTTCATGTGAGCATTGAGAAACCAAACCTTATAAAGAGTTTTCTCTGTTGCCACTTCCTTTGCGAACCGACTCCATCTCTCTCATCTAGCGCCTACTGCCAATTGTTGGAAATTACTTGGTGGACTTCTTTATTTCCCGCTGAAGTTTCATCATTCTACCAGGAAAGCAAATGTTGAGTTGTCGACAATATTGTTATAACTTCATCATTAATCGCTTATTGAGCCACATCTACTCCATATGTCAACCACGGGGGTCTAAATTATTGGACTCTTCTTTCCCTAGGTCCCTATGCCCGTTGACATAGTTGCCCCAACACAGATGATCCCGACCGATTATACCAGGAAGGATGCGTTATTCGTTTGTGTTTCCTTGGTTCTCCATTATAGACGCCAACAGCGCAGGGTAGATGATCGCTGCCATTTTAGCTTTAGCGATCCCAGTGGATGTCCAATTCAGAACTTTTAATCTTTGAATCAGATTCAATTGTCCTGTTTTCGATCATCTCGTTCGTGCATGATCTAATTCGTGCAAAAAGCTTCAGTCCTCGGCCATCTTCAGTAAATTCGGTCGGGCATACATGTTGATGATGTCCCTTGTGTACGGAATTGTGCTCCTGATTGTGCCCCTGATGTAAACATAGCGGTGTCCACGCTTCTGATTGAAATTACTATCATTGTTGTTAATGCTGGGGACGGTTTCGTTGCTGTTCATTCTGGAAACGGTGTCGAACTCCACACACGAACACATCTTCAGCACAGGGACGATTCCGGGTGACTTCTATAGAATGTACTTGCAATCGCATGCATACATAAAGCAAACTGACTGATATGATCACTTATAAATATCACTTGTATGTGAGTCTTCGAGAACATTAGAGAACTAGCCACCATATTTACGGGGAAGTCACTCACTCATTCACTCACCCAATCCTTCAATCACTCACACATTAAACCACTCACCCTTTTCATAATAATCTAGTCACCGAGTAATGTATTATCATCTCACTAACTGTTAACTTGCACATTTGAAAGAGAACATCGGTTAACTCTTCCATCATTTCTTGTATAACAAAATGGTTGTATACATCACATATTCACTCAGTCTTTCATCACTTAACATGGTAATTGTGTTTGTACAAGCACAAACACCAATCATCACTCCTCTCTCACAATCTGTATATCTATTTATCTTGTTCGTAAAATAACTACAAATTAATCGTATTTACAAATCCAGGAATTCTTACACGCATGCTCGTCGAGAAAAGCAATTGGACAAATCTTTAAAAGATGATGTATTTTTCAAAAATATTCCTGTATTCAGTATACCTTTAAGATTTATATTGACTATTCTCCAAAGATTAATTCTTTGATATTTAAATTGTTCATTACATGTTATCGACGGTGATAGTGCCCGTTACTGAAACAGAAATCCTGAATCTTAAATGACGCCCACAATTACCAATCTATAAGTTCAGAATATGATGTAAGTACATCGAACATGTGCTCTGAATGTACGAAAAAAGATATTTATGTAGATATTGGTTTGCGAAAAAAAAAAGAAATACTGACGAGCAAAATAATATAAAAAAACTAATACAAATAAACAGTTACACTTTCTGTACGTTCCGTCACACTGCACATCATGCCGATGTCGGTCGCGTACGTTTAGCTGCATAGTGAGGTCCCTTAGTTTGATTCCTGTAAACCTTCATCAAATCGTATTTCTTTTGTTTGTCCAAAAATGTATTTCTATTACGGCAAGTTTTAATTCAATATAAAGCATGTAGATTGCGACTTAAAACCATGAGAAATATAGCTAAAATATTTTATGTTGCATTGATAAACACTTTCGGCATTGACAGAAAGAACAAAATAAGCTGTGAAAAGTTTAACAGTGAATAATTAAATTGATTCGGTTAATTTTAAACAATTTATAAGTAGCAGATATAGACTCAAGATGCAACAAGACTTAAATTATTGGACATCTATCATCACTATTGTCCAACAAGGAATAACTTAGAGGCAAAACTTGAATTCTACAATACAATATGTATTCCAATGCTGTGCTTTCAATATCAGACCTGTGTCCTGGATGCAAGAACAATAAGCCAAACCATTAACAAGATTGCATATGTTAGACGGTTGACAGCTTGACAGATAAAATCATAATGAGGAACGGAAAACAAAGCAAGGGATAATCCCAGCCATAAAATGCAGAACTGAAAAAGAAACAGATGCAATGGTTTGACCACATAATAAGGCAGGCAGATAAAAAAAAAAACAACACAACGAACCTTGAAGACACGTTGCAAGGGCACCAGACCCAAGGGCCCACCACGATAAAATTGATTGTTGGAATATTAGAAATACTAGGAACCATAACAGCAGCAGAGGCTAATAAAAGAGCAAAATAAGGATTGATAGAGTATTAGAAATACTAGGAACCATAACAGCAGCAGAGGCTAATAGAAGAGCAAAATAAGGATTGATCGAGTATTAGAAATACTAGGAACCATAACAGCAGCAGAGGCTAATAGAAGAGCAAAATAAGGATTGATCGAGTATTAGAAATACTAGGAACCATAACAGCAGCAGAGGCTAATAGAAGAGCAAAATAAGGATTGATCGAGTATTAGAAATACTAGGAACCATAACAGCAGCAGAGGCTAATAGAAGAGCAAAATAAGGATTGATCGAGTATTAGAAATACTAGGAACCATAACATCAGCAGAGGAATAGAAACCGATAGGAAGAGAAAAAGACCGTAAATTTTTTCTCCACTTGACTCTGAAAGGTAAATGGGGAAGGAAATGAGAAAATGAATGCCATTTATTTTAGAGATATGTATAAGGTATCTAGCATGACATATTTAGAAGAGAGGTGATGCTGACTGGGATGTAGACCAATATGTAGACATATACTATGTGCTAGGCTGATGGCAGAGAGACTCCGCTTAAGGCAGGCTACGTATATGAGAAGGATAAACTATAAGAACATTCTTAGACGGGATTATATAATCTCTCAGGCTTGATAGAATCCCACAGCCATTAGCTACCATGTACCTTCCTATGAACAAATACATATCATCTTCCATGAAAAATGTAGTCCATAAATTGTATTAGCAACAATGACATGTCTGTGCAACATAACTTACTTTGTTTTTATAAAAATTGTTCTGAAGCAGGAAGATATTGGTTTATATTAAAAGCATTTTTAGACCACATTTCAATTTTACCATAACTCCACTTTCATCAATGCATACAATATTGTGTGCTGATGCATTTATTCAAAACTACTGACCACTAATCTCATTGTTCTCTCTTGCCAGATCGTTATGTAAGTGAATGTGGGTGTGAAGTGACTTCCAGTTTGTCATTTTTTTCACCGGTAACTAGAACACCTAAAGATAATTTATTGTTGTCATGGCAACGAGATGAAACAATAAAAGGAACAGAGTATCACAATTAGACTATGTGATGACATTGCTACATCACTACGTGTAAGCTACAAAAATGCGTAATGGATGTTTCTGTAAACAAAAGCATGTGATGTTGAACATTTGCTCAAATTATAGACAATGAATACACGTTTGAGTTAATAGACTATGTTGTTTTTATTCATTTTATTTCGTTCAGTCGACATACCATCTTTTTGCACAAAGAAAAACTCCAAAGTGGTCAGATCCCCTCTTCATTATATATGATACATGATATATGATATCCTCCAGTATGATACACTCCCTCCACACATTAGCCAAAGCACTTAATGTGTCATCAGCGTAGACGCACGATCCCCGAAACATGGACGAATACGTTTACATCATGCTCCGTAATCGCCTCCTACAACATGCGTGCAAGATGACAGTATCTATATTCTTCTCTCCCGTGACCGTTGTCAGGACACTAGTAGATTGAGTTATTGAGTTATTGAGTTATTTGCGGGGCATCATCATTGCACTCCGAACACGTCCAGGTGCTCAGATCCCCTCCTCAGCAATTCCCTCAGTGTCCAGCGACTGACGACTCCAGTTCTATGTTGGTTGATAAGTCTTCTTACACGGCCACTAAGTTTCTCATTTCTGGCTGTGCCCATCTTAACTCCCATTTCCATCATCCGAAGAAGTGACGTGGATCTGAGTTTGTTGAAGTCCTGTGCTCTTCCCACATCTCGGAGGGCATTGATGATGTCCGCCCGATCCATTGGTTGTCCGTCCTCAACGACAGCGCAGCTAGCCAACCTGCCCGCTCTTTTATTTCCCCGTACTCCCTCATGTCCAGGGACATAGACAAAGGTGACCTTACGTATTTTGGATTTCTGCAACGACTAGTAGATAGACGAGCTTATTCACACATACTATTTTAGCACTTCCAAATTACCAAAATCATGATGTTGTTTTCAGGAACCTAGAGATTAAAGAAGTTAATTTTAATGAGTTAGCTACCACATATGCTTCAAAAATGATTTATGTCGGAGCATTATAAATCACACTGAAATTAACCTATTTATGAATATTCATTTACGAGTGCATAGGATAGCACTGTTGTGTTATATTATGTCTGAATTGCAATTTGTTTTTGGAGAGGAATTTAAGAATTAGTATGTTTATAGAGTTGAACTTGTTTTGACTATAAATTAATGCGAATCAAGTTTACGTTTGTGTTTACTTTTCTTCAGAAGATTCATTTTAACATTCTTACATATATTGTTCTCCACAAATCATCGTCATCATCTAGTGCCGTCTCCGCAACGAAGGTTGCCTACCATGGATCGCCATTCCACACTGTTTCTTGCTTTGATGGTGCAGGTTATCATAGACTGACTTGTTCATCTTTCGATGTTACTCGTCCATGTTAGTCCTGTTCTGCCTCTGTCACGTTTACCTTGTATTTTCCCTTCCAATATTACTTTTAGTAGGCTGTTGTATCTTTTAACGTGTCTCAAAAATGTAATTTGTCTTGTCTTAATTGTATTTTGTAGTTCTCTTTTTATTTATTATTTGTTTTAAAATTAATCGCTTTTTTATTTTCTTTCCATCAAATTCTACATATTCTGCTATAAATCCACATTTCAAACGCTTCAATTTTCTATTTTGTTTTCTGGCCTTATGTCCATGTTTCTGCACTATACATGAATATTGAGAAGATGTAACATTTTGATATTCTTAGTTTCAGCCTTGGTGTTATTTGTTTTGTTGTTAGTATATTTTTCATGGCATTAAATATACTTTTTGCCATATCTATTTTTTTTTTCAGATGTTCATTTTCCATCATTAGATATAGTATGTACAAGGTAGTTGTAGCTCTGAACTGTATCCAGGTTTATTACTTCAATTTTAATATTCACTTGCAAGTTTTGTGTATTTTCTTTGTTTATGATCATAGTTTCAGTCTTTTTGATATTCATTTCTAAACCATATTTTTTTGCTTGTCATGTTTATTTTATTAAGTAATTCTTGTAGAAATTTAGGATGTTCTGCTAGTAATACAGTATTATTAGCATATCTTTGGTTATTGCAATTTTGCATTAATTTTTACGCCTGGCATCTCTATGTTGTTGTTTTTTTTTAATTTTCCAGTGTATAGATTGAACATTCTGGGTGATGGTTTGCATCACTGTCTTCCTCCTCTTTTTATATCAATGGATGTAGAGTTCTCTTTTATATATTTTTTTATTGCAGTTGTCTCCGGTATATATTACATATTAGTCGTAGGTCTGAAACATCTATTTGCATATAGTTTAGGCATTTTATAAGTTGTTTATGGGCTATTCTATCAAAAGCTTTGATGTAGTCTATAACGTAGATATATATTGGTTTGTTTACTTGTGTGTACTTTTCGATAAATTATCACATTTAGAATGACTTATTTTGTCTCACTATCGATATTATTCTGTATCCTTCCTTGTTTAACTTTTAACAAGAGTTGTGTAACATGGTTCATTAGGCTATTTGTTCTAAAGTCACTTCATTCAACTGCACCATTAGTAGTTAGGAGTCCCATTTCAAGCCCGAAATGCAAGTCCAGACCCTGTGTCCACCTATGGACCTAGGGTCAATGAGACAATATATAAAAAGGTGCCGTCGTAATTGGTGCCGTCATCAGGTTTCAGTACGTGTGACGTAACTGGTGACATAATGGCACTGTATAGAGAAGGGGGGGGGCGGCACTGAAGATGGGTGTAAGGAAATAGTTGTTATTTTTTTTTTTAACTTTGTTTTTAAAGGGCGGGTCCTGTCGTGAGGAAGAAGTGGCCTTGTGCTCGACAGTTGGAGATGGTTGTTGGGGCCCTGTGTGACGTCACTGCTGTAGTTAGTATTTAGTAATGTTATTTAAAATTTGCTTTTAAATGGGTGCTGTCAAAATTTTTTTGGCGTAATTTCTATAACTTTTCGGTGCCTGGTGTAAGGGTTAGGTCCTCTTGTGGTCTCCTAAACTCATGTGTTTTATAGAGGGGAATTGTTATGCAGGTTTTTCACTGCTGTCGGAATTTTCTGGCCATGAAAATAATGTGTATAAAGTATTTAGTATGTGTTTTTTTACCTTGTATATAATTGGCGGATCCACTGTCCTGAGGTCATGTTATAGCAGATAATGTTTTTTTTTATATTTTGTAATTTTACTGAGCTCTCGTAATCGACTTATCTCCGGTCGCGAGATTGATTGTAAAGTATTTAGTAATGTCGTGTATGGGGCGCGTCCTGCTGACATCGTGTTGGTTGGCAGCAAGAAACCCCGACTCATCAACAAAACCATTATTAGAAATATTTAGTAAAGATATATATATATATATATATATATATATATATATATAATTTCCCACTTTAGCATTTATATCGCCTACTACAATCCATATGAACTGGACTACTACGGACAAGGGGTAGGGTTCGATCCCAACCGACGGCTCCGGGTTCACCCAGCCTTAAATGGGTACCGGATTTTTTCTGGGAAAGTAAAAGCAGCACGGGCGGCGTAATACCGACCACATTACCCCAAAAATCATGTGCTGAAGGTCTGTAAAATATAGGGTCACTAACACCATATTTCCCTATACGCCACTTGGCGTGACGGGGGGTACTTTACTTTACTTTTACTACAATCCATATGTCCGAAGGTTTTACCTGCTTTATAACTTTATTTAGATCTTCATATATGCATCTATTTGTTCATGAGTGTAGTCTTAAGTAGGTGCGTATGTCTGTATTATTTCTATATCAAATGGTGTTGCTTACAATTTGACTAGTATAATCCTATCATTGTATATTTAGTGGTTACTTATTTATTTTTGTAGCCAGATTTTTACTAGTATACCTATCCCTCTTTGATGTTCTGTTGTGTTCCTGAATATATAAATGTATATTTGTCGTTCTCCGTGTATCACATTCGTTCCATCTTGTTTCATTGTGCCTAACATATCTATTGTACTGATTCTTGAATACGATTTTCTCATTGTCCTTCTTGGTACAGAGCCCTAACATTCCATGTGTTTATTTTTACATCTTTCCGCTGACATAGGTAAGAATTCCATCTCCATGGCTTTTCTGGGACAGTGCGTGATGAGGCTCCAATCTCTTTCATGATGGTCTGCCACATTCGTCTTTCATGTCGTGAACATGCCTCTTGTGTACCACACACATGTTGTTTTCACTTTCTTTGCCGTTGATCTTTCTGACTCTTCCGCCCATCCTCCGCCCAAACATACTTTGGATATTTCGGGACGGACATTCCCGTTTCCCCGGATCGACAGTGAAAAAATATAACCTATCATCGATAGGTCCGTTTCAATGAAATGAACATGCATATCCTGTTTGCAATGAGTAGTTCACCGTCCATCAGCCTATCAGAAGTTAAACAACCACAGCCGTCATGAGAAGAACATTAAGCCAAGAAGCACACACCGCGTTTAAACGGCGTATTTCGAAACAACACACGCTGTAACAGAAAACACTGTCCACATAAGAGAGTCATCATGTAGATTAAACATTCTAATTTATCTCCCCTGTTAGTGAAGAAATGCACCGACTGTACTGAGCATGATACGGTTATCCGCCTGAAAGGCAAACGTCGAGATTGTTTTGTTATGTGAATCAATCCTCTGTAATAACTTCAAACATGACATATTGTTGTTAAATTATGGTTTATCAATATTTATTGTTTATGGTGTATGCTTCAATTTTTCTCGTCTCGAATAAGTCTGTAGTATTTTCAAAGTATGAAGATATCTAACGATTATATTCGTAGAGGTAGCTAATTGTATTCTAAATGAAGCCATCTAACAATTATATTGGTGTAGGCTGCTTATTTCCATCTAAATGAAGACATTTAACGAGTATATTGATTGAGGCTGCTTATTTACATTTAAAAATTGGTGAAGCATAGAAAACGGAATTTAGAAGAAAATAGAGCAAAAGTTGGCCCTCGAGTGGAACAAAATATTGTTCTTTACTGACAGTGACTTGTAACAAAATGCCATCCTCATAATCTTGTTAAAATGCCATTGTTCATGTGACACTTTCGTACTCCCTTAAATAATCCAATGTGACTACACTCGCTTGCTGTGTGTTTTTATTTTATTTTTCTTCATAAATGTTCAATGAAAACCTGAAGCACGAAGGTGGATGCTGGGCATATTAATTATAAACTAGAAAAGTGGAAAGATGTGTGGAGTAAACCGCTGAATGTTATAATTTCACATTTACGACTGAATTGATTAATTACTGAATAAAGCCATAGACAGAGATAAGCACACATTTCTAGCATATTTATAATGCACACAATACACTAAATTTATGCGAGGCCGTGAGTAGAGCTGCAGGATATATATAAAATAAAATATAAATATAAAATGGTATTAAACAGCTGAATTTAATGAGAGACTAGACAAACTACAACGAGTCGACAAAAGGAATTCATCAATTACATTATTAGGGTACAATATAACAAATATGAAGGGGCTCATTTCAAATAGAGAAATACAGTGAGTGTGTGTGTGTGTTTATAAGTGTGAGTTTTGTATTGGTAAAGTAAAAAGTAAAGTACCCCAGTCACGCCAAGTGGCGTATAGGGAATATGGTGTTGGTGACCATACATTTTGCAGACCTTCGGCACATGATTTTTGGGGTAATGTGGTCGGTTTTACGCATGTGCCGCTTTACTTTCCCAGTAAAAAAAATCCGGTACCCATTTAAGGCTGGGTGAACCCGGAGCCGTCGGTTGGGATCGAACCCTACCCCTTGTCCGTGGTAGTCCAGTTCACTAACCACTAAGCTATCGCGGCTCCCTCTGAAAAGGTGAATGATTAGGCAAAATCATAGACAGCTGTAAAGATTAATGCGTAGATAAAATCATTATTAAAAAAAAAAACTATCTTTACGACACCTAGTACCATTGCTGGTGTATGTCGGGGGCCAACGATAGAACCAGAGGGATAAAGGCCGCTTGTTCAAGCAGTCGCCACGACGTGTGAGACTCAGGATTTTTATTTCACCTCCCGATAGAAAAAATCATGACTGTCTATCACGGGCTTTGAACACCGTACGTCAGCTTTTTAACCAGCGGAACAGTGGTTTTAGACGCACGGCCACGCGCGATAAAGTAATTGACTGCTGAAAAGGTTAATGAGTAGACAACATCATAGACTGCTGAAAAGGTTAATGCGTAGAAAAAATCATAGACTGCCGAAACAGTTTAATAAGTTGATAAAATCATTGACTGATGAAAAGGTTAATGCGTAGACAAAATCACAGACTGCTGAAAAGGTTAATGCGTTGACAAAATCACAGACTGCTGAAAAGGTTAATGCGTTGACAAAATCATAGACTGCCAAAACAGTTTAATAAGTTGATTAAATAATTGACTGCTGAAAAGGTTAATGAGTAGACAACATCATAGACTGCTGAAAAGGTTAATGCGTAGAAAAAATCATAGACTGCCGAAACAGTTTAATAAGTTGATAAAATCATTGACTGATGAAAAGGTTAATGCGTAGACAAAATCACAGACTGCTGAAAAATTTTAATGCGTTGACAAAATCATAGACTGCCAAAACAGTTTAATAAGTTGATAAAATAATTGACTGCTGAAAAGGTTAATATGTAGACAAAATTATAGACTACTGAAAAAGGTATATAAGTAGTACAAAAAAAGTCATGCATAGACAAATTAAAATACACATGAAATGGGTAAACTTGCAAGTGGAGCAGGGACATACTGTGGCAATTAGAAAACAGTATAGAGATGAATCGAGAATTAGAGGAAAAAACATAGAATAAAGTTACAAATTTGACAGTTCAAATGTATAGCATTGGAGAAAATAATCTGCTGTCTATACAGACATGATTGAAAAGCTTGATCCTCAACGCCAGCTGTCTAATGGTATTAATGATAATCTATTACACCAGCACGTGTTTTCTTAGTCTCTATCTTATGTATACCTTTTAAAATACCCATTGTAAAACATGTTTTAACATGCTGACATATTCTCACCTCGACACTCACTTTCTTCATCACGCATTCACTCACGCATGCGCGAAAACATTCCCATAATAACTCGCACACTATCACTAATTCACTAGCGTGGGCACTCTATTTATCTACCCAATGCACTCTATATTCTAAACACTCTCACGAATTCACTAACACAATCACCCACTTATTTCTTAACTGTTCATGTATTTGTGTGCATGGATGTCGAGCGACGTTTTAAATACATTCTTATTAACATCATAGACTAGGATTTCTTTGACGTAAATGTACTTACAGGGAATTCATATATTGTGTGCTGAAATAGCAGAGATGCGATGTTAACTAAGCGAACATGCTTCTAACTTGCTCTTCTAGGTTCTAATTATCATGCAAATAATGATCACATGCGTGTGTGTTGACACATATTTTTATCTGAAACTACGTATAGCCCACTCTGTTGACCTTAGTGTTATGTGTTTTAATGTAGATAAGAAATGAAGAACATTTGTTATGTCCTCACTGGCAACTAGCATCAATGACGCACATTTTAATGTTGCCATGGCAACTAGTGAGAATCCAAGGTTATGGTTAATAGTTAGACGAGACAACTGACAGACTCAGTTTTAAAAAAAATACTACAAAGGAAAACCATTATCTGCGAATACAGACAATTATGCAACTGTCCACCGTAAGAGGAACATCATTATCTAGGTGTACATAAATACTATGCTACTGTCCACCGTAAAGAAGAACATCATTATCTAGGTGTACATAAATACTATGCTACTGTCCACCGTAAAGAAGAACATCATTATCTAGGTGTACATAAATACTATGCTACTGACCACCGTAAAGAGGAACATCATTATCTAGATGTACATAAATACTATGCTACTGTCCACCGTAAAGAAGAACATCATTATCTAGGTGTACATAAATACTATGCTACTGTCCACCGTAAAGAAGAACATCATTATCTAGGTGTACATAAATACTATGCTACTGTCCACCGTAAAGAAGAACATCATTATCTAGGTGTACATAAATACTATGCTACTGTCCACCGTAAAGAGGAACATCATTATCTAGGTGTACATAAATACTATGCTACTGTCCACCGTAAAGAGGAACATCATTATCTAGGTGTACATAAATACTATGCTACTGTCCACCGTCAAAGAAAACCCCATAAAAAATCATCATCGACAACGATGAACTTGAAATAGTAAAAAATATGAATATCTGAAATCTGTAACAACTAACACTGGTGGCTGCCAACATGGTGTTAAAGACTAACTGTAGCAATGCAAGTATTAAGTATATTGAATAACATAGCACATACAGTAAACAAGTCATAATAATTAAAAATAATTTCTAAATGTACCTTCTCGTTAACAACACATGTTTGTTAGTAAAGGACAATCTCACTAACATCAATGAAGAAAATGTGTTTTCAAATAACATGAAACATAAGATCCATATACCTTGGTAATTGAAAAAAAGGAGAATGTATTAAAAGACCTAAGCATTAGATGAAACTGGTTTGTGAGAAAAAAAGAAACATCTTAATGATGGCTCAAAAATGGATGTCTAGGTACCTGTAAGACGAGATAGCTCAAGAAGGTGGCTTCAAGGCATCAATGAGATCTTAAATTTCACAACAGAAGAATTCCAGATGTGAATTCTTTCTGACAGGCGGTGATGAGAGCAACGTTTCGCAGAGGACACGCAGCTCCATGAACAAGAGAGATGAGAAAACGGTTTTATCACAAATATACAATTTACTGGTCTTGCAAAATATTACGAGGGAAGCTACCAAACATAAAGAAAGATTATTCTAATTAGTGCATGCGATCGACAACATCGGCATACTATTCAAACAGTATATGGGGAGAAGTTGATGGCACCAAGAAGTAAAGTCTACACTGGTAACCCGGCCAAAAGAGATGTACGGAGCGTTTGAGGTTTTGTTGTACATCCCAATGGAACATAGACAGGTAAATTGGAATACCTTGCGGTGCCGCCAGGTCGAACTAAATACTAAAGGAGCAAAGTTTGATCGCTGCCTGTGTTTTAGATGCCACTTCAATCATGCGATAATTAAAGAGTGCAAATGGCTAGGTGTAAAGAATGTGCCAACAGATACCAACAATGAGCAGCGGTGTCTAGATTACTGTTCCAGAAACTGGTCCTCGCATCAATTTAGTCTGCCCTAGCAGTTGTCACTCTAAGTATAATGAGGAGCCACAGGCCAGAGAAAGTACAACATGAAGCAATGGCGAATATGTTGGCGTTTATGAGAGACACGCAATGTGTAGCAATGAGATTATTTTATATTATTGTCAAACTAACAAGGACATAATCCAGAAGTGAAATATACGATTATTATCAGCATCATCATGTGCCATACCGGTTGACGTAGGCGATCATGTCCTTCCACAATCGTCTATCGACAGCGCATCGTTTCAATTATGTTGTTGACTGCATTCCGTGCCATGACAACAAGATATCCAGTATTTTCTCTCTTTGTCGTCCGCGATCTCTCTTTCCTTTTATATTGGTAGTTGTAACCAAGTATTCCAACTTTCCTCTTCTCATGATATGCCCGGACCATGTTGATTGTTTTTTTATGATGTCTCTTAGGAGCTTTTTTTTGTGTCGGCCTCTTTGATAACTACCTCATTGGTTTTTTAAGCGGTCCAGGAAACTTTCAACATTCTTCTGAGAAATCCCATCTCTGTGGTCTCTAATCGTCTTTTTATTTGTTTGTCTACTGTCCTTGATTCGCTTCCATGTGTCAGAATTGGTTCTATATAGCACCGATGAACTCTCGTTCCCATTTCAATTGACATAGAATTATTGCATAAGATATTTTTTCATTTTCTGAAATACTATTTTGACCTGAGCCACTCTGCTTTTTATTCCTGTAGTGCATCTTCTATCTGTTATAATTGTGCCAAAGTAATTGACTTGTTGCACTTGTTTCAGAATTGTCCTTTGCATTTTTATTCTACATGATGGTGATGATTGATTCTTCGATATGACCATTACTTCTGTTTTTTTTACTATTCGGACGTAGACCATTTTTGTTGCTTTCTTTTACTATTATGTCTATCATTTCTTGTAGTTCATACTCTGTCTCTGCTATTAAGACTGTGCCATCCGCATATCGCACATTATTTATGTTGTGACCGTTGACTTCAATTCCTTTATTTTCTACTATTAATCTCATAATATGTTCGCTGTAAAGAGAAAACAATTCCGACGACAATACACAGCCTTGTCTGACTCCTTGTTTTATCAATTGAAATTGTCCTGTTTGTTACTATATAGCTGTTGTGTGTTGCCAGTACATGTTTTTTTTATGATTCGCAAATCCTTGCCATCAATATTTTATTTCTCCAGCATATTGCTTATTTCCATATGCTTTACTTTGTCAAATGCTTTTGTGGTGTCTATAGAGCACATATGTAGATCTTTCATTTTCCTCAATAGCTCTTACTAGCAATGTTCTTAAAATGTATATTGCATTATTGGTGCCCTTTCCTTCCACAAAACCACATTGTTCCTCACCTATTTCTGGTTTTATTTTGTTCCTTACACGTCTCACGATGATTCTTAGTAATATTTTCGTCATATGGCTGATGAGACTAATTGTGCGATGGTCTCCAAAGTGCGATGGTTTCCAATGTTATATATGCCACTGAGCAGTTTTGTTACGGATTGTGCTCCCAGCTGTCCTATTGCATTTATCTCTTCGATTGTTATATTGTCGGGACCTGGAGCTTTGCCTCTTTTTCAAGTGTTGAATTGCATCCTCCACTTCACTCTGAAATATTGGTGGCCTTTTGTCTCTGTTTGAATTGTTTAGCTCTGGTCTTTCATCATCATAGAGTTGACTGATATATTATGTCCATCTTTCCATTGTCTTATCCTGTCTCATTATTATATTTCCTTACTTTGATTTCATACTTCCTGAAACTTTGACTTCTTTCTTCCAGTTAATTCATTTAACTGATTGTGCATACATTTTGCATAAATTGTGAGTCCTTCTCTTGTTATATTTTCCATTTCTTCACATTTATATTTTAACCATCATTCCTTTGCTTCTTTGCATTTGTTTTGGATCTATTTGTGCAACATTCCGTTCTCCTTTCTTATGTTGTTGCCTTTCGTCCATTAGTTGTAATATTTGTTCTATCATCAATTTCGTTTAGATAATTATTTTAGTCACTGGTATTACTTCTTTTGATGTTTGTCGAATTGATTGTTTCATCATTCATTTCCCACTGCTTCTCGATGTACCGTATTTTCTCAATAGCATTATATATATATTGTGCACTTTAGTACTGTACTTATCACTCATCTGTTTATCTACTCTAAGCATATATAGTTCTAATTTTATATTTATTGGGGATTTCTGTGCCTTCCGCAGTTTTATTCTTATTTTTCCACTCACTACCGGTGCATGGTCACATATGAAGTCTGCTCCTGGCTGTGTTTTAACAGATGCTTGCCCGTTCCTGAATCTGCTCTGTATCAATATAAAATTCATTTGATTGTGTTGATGCTATTATACCTGAAGATAAGTAAGACAAATTATCAATGGATCGCGCACAAAATGTCATCAAAGTGGTATGTGAATTTATCAGTACCAACGCTTGCGAGGAGTGGATTCCGGGGGCATCATCAGTCCGTGACACATGCTAGTTGATTGTTACTCGACAGACAATGCATGGAGCAGAATCCGGAGCTGGTTAACACAGAGAGTCAACGACCTAATGTAGAACAAGACTAACGGGGAAGATGGTATTACACATACAAACAGATCAGTATTAAGACACATAAGGAGTGCATGAATATTTATATCACACTCTATAGACACAATAATAAAGGTCATCAGCGGTTATGACCACGAGTAGCATGACGAATTAAAGTGATGACAGTGACCAGGCCATTCATCTAGTTGAAGTGGCAAGACTACATCCACACCTCTATGCTAAATGATTATATAAGCATTATAAGAAAAATGGATATAGGCTCTATAAGCTAGCAATGGCTTGAGTGATTGCAGAAGTCAGTCATACGCCGTATCCTTTATGTAAGCTTCTGAAAAAGCAGAAGCCTGGATAAATGAAAGATAGTGATGGGAGTAAAGAAGTAAAGCAGATGAGAGGCTTAGTGGCATCGTTGAGTACTCATCAACCAACACAGAACTGGAGTCGTCAATTCTTGGAGCTGCGGGAAAGGTGAGAATGGGATTTGTGCCCCTATGTTCAGAGTTCTACGGCGATAACCCACGAAAACTCATTTCATTAAAGCAATCATCATCAGAAAGTAGCGAGCCTGCTGATGTAGGTGATCATGTCTCTCCACAACTTTCAATCTCAACAGTTATTTATCATTTCAGTTGTTGACATTCTGCCAAGCCATTTTCTTAAGCTGTCGAGTATTTTTTCTATTTGTTTCCATCTATCTCTTCTTCCCTCAATATTCACATCTGTTACACAATATTTCAGTTGTTCTTTTGTTAATATGACCAAAAAATGATGATTGTTTCTTCATAATATTGGACATTTGCATTCTTTTTGCTTTGGCCTCTTTCTGAACGTTTTCATTACTCTTATTAGCTGTCCATGGTATTGACAACATTCTTCTGTAAAACCACATTTCTACAGCCTCCATTGATTTTCTTCTCTGTTGTTATATTGTCCATGATTCACATACACATGTTAAAAACTGGTTATGCATAACATTTAAGAACTCGTTTTCTTGTTTCTATTGTTAAATTTGAATTGCACAGCATCGTCTTTATGTTTTGGAAAGCTCCTTTTGCCTGATCCAAACTGCATCTTCCCGCTGTTGTATATCTGCCATCTAAGGTAACATTGTTCCTAGATATATAAATTCATTTACCTGTTTTAATATTGTTCCATAATTATCATTGAGTGGCGTCTCCGCATCGAAGGTTGGTTACCATGGAGCGCCATTCCTCACTATCTCTTGCTTTGATGGTGCTGGTTATCATAGGCTGACTTGTCCATCTTTTGATGTTACTCATCCATATATATATGGTTCCACTTATTAAAATTGTGCATTGCGTGAAGTATTTTTCTTTGCTGCTACCATTATTTCTCTCTTTTTAGGTATTAAGTTGAGTCATTTTATTTTATTGCTGTCTTGCACTATAATATCTAGCATTTCTTGTAACTCATTTTTCTTTATTTTCAAAGACGACTTTATCATCGGCATACATTAGAGTATTTATATTATAACCTCCGACTAATAAATCAATATAGACATTATATACACCGTGTTCACATTTTCCAAACACATTTCCTTCTATTAAAACATGCTAATATTTCACTTCATATTTCAGACTTACAAAACGTGTCGGCCTCCTGTGCAATAAAACCTAGACATAGAAGGTGTTATATGTAATGGAGTAGACCACGTATGTATTAACACATTTGTTCAAGAAACAATAAAGTCCATGAGGATGTTAACATATTCTCGTAATCAGATTGTTGTTAAGCAGAACATCACATGTCTGAAGTACAGACTTTTTTCTATAGATGATTTGTGAATTGCTATTTGTTGGGGTCGTCATTATGTATCACCTTCTTTGTCAACCATACACTCTAAGCCCGTCTGAAAGATTATGTCTCTAGCTATGCTACCCACTTCTTCTATTGTCATGTTCAAGACCCGTTAACATCTTAAACCCACTCTCTGTCTGTCCCTGCCTTGTCTTATAGTCTGCAGTGATTTGCAAAAAAAAAAAGAATACAAATCGGTAAACCATTGTGAATTATCAATTTATATTTTTGTTTACAGAATCATCCTAAAATGGTTTATTGCTACTTTACAGGAAATAAAGCTTATTATTAATATTATGTTTTGGAGGCATCAATAGTCATTTGGAAGCACCATCTGTAAAATAATCTTGCTAAACCGAAATAGACTGCCTTGGTGTCTTACTATTATACCTATCATCGCACAATTTATAATCAGAATTAACGATAATCTCTAACCAGCTAGACTGTCATGTCAATTGTCCATCCATGACGACATTCAGAATGACAGTTTGGTCCATTGTTTTTCCGCACTTAACTTCAACGGACGAGACAAGACATTCAGAACGAACGACCATTACCAACTACAACCGAGAACCCTGGCACAACAATACAGGCTCTTGTCAGGCTAGACCTTCACAGAGCTTCTAATTACTGCCGTGGACCCAGCCAGCCAAATGCAAAATGCCATGTTCTGATTGCACTCACTAATGGAGTCACTAAGAAGCCACATGCGTGAAAGTCCGTGACTCAATCCATGCCAGTACTTTATTGACAACCATAATTCCCAGAGTTAAACTACATGTAGTCATTGTGAAATCATCAGTCTACCTCCACAGTTCTACCTCCAACATGAAAAATGAAAGTCAATAAGTTCAAAATGTGACCAATAACAGACCCATGTGTACACATGTTTGTGTCACACGTAGATGAGTTCTCGAACATAAAGGAATGCCTTTCTGATTAGCGGTTTTTTTTTTTAGGTGTTCACTATCAAGCGTGATGATTATAGTGAAAAGAAAGAACCGGCCTATATCGACACTCGTCCCTCCATTCATCAAGTACTATGTCCTCAACTGAAAACAACGTTAATATAAAGCCACAGCCAGACCTATCTATGGTTTTACTTATTTTACCCACTACCGTTTGTACTCATAAATTCACGGTTTACCCGACGTTGTGTGTCTGTCCTTACATCAAATATTGTTACCAAATTATGCCGACGTTTTAGGTTTATGGTGTAGGTCTCATAATCCTAGGCCTTGAACAAACTTTTAGTTATATGTTTCAAACCAAAGCTAACCCGAAGAGAAAAACAATTACTTGACACATGTCCTTGTATTTATGAAGAGAGCTAACGTCTATATTCGGGAGACCTCTTGTTTTTCAGTAAAATCTCTTGAAGAATAGAAACATTAGTCACACCAGTGGCGTATACAGGTTTTGGGGTCTGGGCTACCGCTGACATAATAAATAAAAACATACATTATATTCAGTAGGCTAACATAAAGTAATATTTTTTTTGACTTCACAACATTTTAAATAATTTACTTAAGTATGGTAATTATATCCGTCTTGTTTGCAACGAAAATGTATTGATGACTTTGTCATTGAAAGTATTGTTGGGTTGGTTTCTAAGTTTCTGAAGGAATGATTTCTCAAAGGACATTAATGCCAAACCAGATAAGCGTTCTTGTGTCTGAGTTTAGCGACAAACAGATTTGATTCTCTTGAGAGCAGAAAAGTTCTTTCTACAGATGATAATGCGCATAACGTAGTTATAAATAGCTAAGGAAATAGTTTCACTTTCATTTTCTGACGATTCTGATTGGGTAGAGCTAAAAATAACCCAGGAAACCGCATTCATCTAGCGGCAACACTCCACTACATTATATTGATTCCCATTTTGAATGGCAAGATCGTTATACTTGGTCTGGATAGAGGATTAATGTACCGCTGGCTCCTAGAGGTTTCAATGTAGAATAGTTTTAACATGTTATAGTGACCAGAGGAAAACCTTGCTTTAGTAAATGCAAATCATGGCAAATAAATCATATTGGCTTACAAAATGTGTAATAGAATTTTCGAAAATGTGTAATATAATTATTTTAAAAAATATAATAAATTATCATTTCCTTTTGTATTTCGTTAATATGTTTAGACTACCGGCGGTAGCTGCGGTATCATAGAGAACACGCCACTAAGTAACACTTGAGTGAAGTTAACAATAGTAATATTATATTATACAATGCTAATTATCTAACTCGTGAAGCTAATTTACAGCTATGATAGAGTTTAACTTAGGTACAATGTGAGAGAAGTGTGTTCTTCCATTGCCCTAAAAATAATTTGTAGCTCATTGTAGCACACTAGTTTTTTCCCCTTATTATTTCTTTACAAGTAGTTGTCATTACTTATTTTGTTTTATAAAGTTAAACTTCTTTTTATTTATTTAACTTTAGCTTGATAGTAACAACTTGAGGTTGATGTTGATACGCGTCTTGTCTCCGCATTATAACAACCAACATCCGGATCAGATGTAGTGTTCGACTACCAAAAATTGCTACTGTCCTAATTCGCAATTCAATTTTTAAATATGATTCCTATAGCACAGACCTCTATATAAAAGGCTTTCGTTTGGTGTTGTAAACAAAGTAAAAAAAGTAATAAATGGTAACTCCTATAAATTATATTATTCGTTATTCACACACATTCCCATTCTATAGAACATTGCTTACGCGTATAGGTAATTTAGCTCTATCGACAATCTGGAAAGATTTGAGAATAATTTCAGCGAACCAAAATGACAATATATGTACACATTTTGATTTTTTTCCACGAATAATTCCTGTTGGTTTTACATTCTAGTTTTTGAAAGAGTTACGCAGTTCTACCCTCCCACTAGTAGGTGTAGCTGTAGTTAGTCGAAGGCCCTGGTATCACTTCAAACACGTTATAATCCATAATTACTCAACCGCTGGTGCCAGATGAAGCATCCGAATTAACATAACATCTCATTGAAGGATCGGAAAAAAAGAAAGGCAGCTACAATATTCATCATAGCAGCCACAGCACACGTTAAAAGACATAAGTCGTAGCCGCACCGAAAGTGAAAGTAACTGAACTGTTCTTCGTCATAAGGTATCAGCATCATCGTATGTAATTAGAGTAATGAAACACGATCTGGATGGCAAACACAGCTAACGGTGAGCACAGAGAACTAAACTCAGTAGCTCCGGCAGCTAGCCGAACTTGACATATGAGGAAACTGCAACAAGGAATACTCTTCAGACTGAACCTCAATGGTTCCTGCTACCTGTTCGCCATATTGACAGGAAGCCAGTACTCTCCATATTTCGACATTCTACCATTATCATTTAATGCAGTGCTTCTCAACCATTTCTCTACAGTAGCTCTCTTTCAACCTTTGTTTCTTCCCGTGTCTCCCCCATGTTTGCACTTTCGTAGAAAAGATAAATATTAAAACAGTTATTTTAGGATAAATGTTATGTTAAAAAATGCATTTACACACATTTGTATGCTTACAATATTTCTCCATAACTGTGACCCATGTACTTGCTGCCAATAGCGAGCTGCTAGTTCCATTGCTCTGACGGATAATCGAAGATAGCCTATTCTGTTTTTTAAACAACTTTTTTTCACTGACTGCTGCCTACGAGAAAGGCTGGCTAGTTCTCTATGTGCAATATTGATGCCACACACCTAGACCTTTCACGATCAGTTTCAGGAGATCATGTTGGTTGAAAGAAAGGTCACAATTCATTCCCTGTTACTGATTTTTAAAAAATAATGAAGCTGTTCAAAGACATGGCACAGGCAAAATATATACAATTTTGCGGAGGTTATCTTATCATCCATTTCTTTCTCTGCAAAATGTCACAGTTAAGTTCCACGAGGCAGTACAACGTCGAAAACAATTACCTCCGGACAAAAAACAGACCTCCCTGTGCAATAATACTAATGGAAAGTGTTTGTCATTGTAACCACACAACTGCTGAAAGATGAGAATATTTCAGTGCGTTTAATATGATATAATTTACTTGCTTTATTACACCCGTATGGACTCACGCAAGCGTTCTGCTAGTGCTAATGAAACCACCTGTTGTCGGTCGGCTACACGGTGAATCATTATCATCTAGTACCGGGCCTCCAACGTAGGTGATCATGTCTCTCCACAACTTTCGATGTCGACAGTTCTTTATAATTTTTGTTGTTGACCTTCTGCCAAGCCATTCTCTTAAGCTTTTTGGTATCTTTTATCTTTGTTTCCCTCTATCTCTTCGTCCCTCAATTTCTCTAGTTGTTACAATATATTCCAGTTGTTCTCTTCTCATTACATGGCCAAAAATTGATGATTGTTCCTTCCTAATATTGCAAATTAGCTCTCTTTTTGCTTTGACCTCTTTCAGAACATTTACATTGCACTTCTTAGATGTCAATGGTATTCTCAACATTCTTCTGTAAAACCACTTTTGTACAGCCTCCAGTGATTTTCTTGTTTGTTGTCCTATTGTCCATGATTCACATCCATAGTGGCGATTCATGATTGTACAAAGAAGTTACGACGGTGGTTTTCTGTTACCTTCCGGCTGTTTGTTTACGGTTGGCTCCGCTAACCTTTCACTAAAAAGTATCACCCACAAGGCAGTGGGGTTGTTTTACTTCGGGGTACACTCCCTTAGCCTTTTACTCTCCTGAGCTTGCCTGCAAGGCAGCAGGGCAGCCACAGGTTGTACTGTTTACAGCATACAGTAGCAGGTAAAATTACCTGACCTGACACAGTGAATACAGAAGACATTTGCCACACTAATGTTTAGAAATGCAGTAAATCCTATGTATTTACCAGAAATGAAAGCTGCATCATCGGTAGGACAGGCCATGGTTTTTCCAGAAAAGAAAAAAAACTTCTATTCGAGAGGACGAGACATCAGACGGATCTCACTACGCATGTGGATCAGAATAAAGGTAACGTCACTAAGAAGCCACGGATAATTATTTCCCTTGACTTCCGTTGTAAAGATGGTGGGATCTAGGTCACGTTCTCTTGATCGCTGCAGTAAGTGCATACGGGAATTTGATTAATTTCGGTTCTCCGTTGTACTTTTCTGCGTTAAAGTAAAAGGATGATCTTCTTATTACATCTGCACCGCTAGGGCGATGTTGTACGCCGGCAACAGTCCATTTTTGACAAATCAAGTATTGTGAATGCGACCTTCCAACGTCTAGACTTGATCTGCGCTATACGTCACATTGGTGCTGTGCATGGCCGTTGTTGGAATTCCTTGACGCAAGTAATTTCCATATCACTTATCAATGTAAGCTACTTCGTCAGCCGCAGTTTTAACTCTTTACGTAATTTGCACAGTGTTTTGTTGGTCTTAGGCTGCTTTTAATATAATAATCAGAAATCGAAAGGGAGCGAAATTCTGTGTACGACATTTTTTGTGTGCTACGTCATCGTAATGGTTCATTATACATCCCTTGACCTAGACTCTAGACCTGCTGTACGAAAATATTACGGTCGGTTGTTCGATATGTGACGGGTAATCTGACAACTAACTGTGTGTCTATGTGTTCGGAATTGGAGTCACAAGGATGACCTAACATCATCAAGCGCTGTACATTATTTAAAAATATGACGATCGTGATTTTCAATGGGACGTGAACTCCTGGTATATGGTGGATAGGCGGCGGGAACAATTGAAGGATATACATGAAAAGTGTTCCTTGTTGTTGTTTCCTCATATTCCAAGTCCCGCTTGTTGCAGGAGCTACTGAGTTAAGTGCTCTGTGCACACCGTGAGCTGTGTGTCTCATCCGTTTTGATTCTTATTTTGATGTTTCGATATTCCAAATGCTTTCGATGAATGATGATATCGTATGACAGGGAACAGTTGGCTGTGTTCACTTTCTGCGTGGTTTCGCCTTATGTCTTTTGGCGTGCGCTGAGACTGCTATGATGGGGGCTACAGTTACCTTTCTTTGTTTGGGAGATGAGATTCGGATGATTACGTTGGCACGTACGGTTGAGCAATTATGGATTTAAATTCGTTCGCAGAGATACCTGGGCCTTCCATAACCGAATAACCAAAATAATTATTTCCTATTTTTGAAAAAAAGTATATCTCCACCGTCTGTTGTAGGTTTCGAACCCATTTCCATCCTGTCTAGAGACCAACGTCTTCCCAAGCCATATAATCATTATAATTATTATTATTTACAAATATGTAAAAAAAAATGTGTCAAGAGTGCACGCTTTTCCAGTTTTAAATGCCATTCGTGTGTCTATGTTCACATTATATACAACATCCTAGTACATTACCGAAATAAAGCTGATGAGTGTTGTGTACTCCAGACATGTGTTAGTCAATCATGGAGAATTAGGAATCATACTTGAAAATAGTGATTGTGCTTAACCAAATGCTGGATTATCTTTGACATCGAAAAAAAAAGATGATGGAATGGAACATAAGCCAAAGCAAATATAAGCATATTAGTAATTACTAATAACAGATTGGAGGCCATAATATAAATAATCTAAGGTATGCTGATGGTACAGTCTTAATCGCTTAAACAGTGAAAAAAAGTTACAAGAATTGTTGGACATTATAGTGAAAGAAAGAAAAAATAATGGACTCAGCCTTAATAGCAAAAAGACAGATGTAATGGTAACAACAAAGATAAAGACATAACCTCTGTGCAAAATATAGACAAGTGGGACAATATTAATTAAAACCGGTACATGAATTTTAATATGTGGGAACTTTGTTAACCTCGACGGAATATGTATAAAAGAGGTGAAATGAAGAATGGCTCAGGCAAAAGCAGCTTTCCAAAAAATGAGGAAGATACTATGCAATCCATTTTTGACAATAGAAACAAGAAAACGAGTTCTTAAATGTTGTGTAGAGCCAGTCTTAACATATGGATGTGAATCATGGACAATAAGACAATGAATGTGAACCATGGACAATAGGACAACAGACAAGAAAATCACAGGAGTCTATAGAAATGTGGTTTTACAGAAGAATGTTGAGAATACCATGGACAGTTAAGAAGAGTAATGAAAATGTTCTGAAAGAGGTCAAAGCAAAAAGAGAGCTATTTCCAGTCATCATCAAGTACTGAGCCTGCTGGCGTAAGTGATAATGTCTTTCAATAACTTTCGATCTTGTCAGTTATTTATCATTTCTGTTGACTAGCATGGCCGAATAACATCAAAAGAATGACATGTCAGCTTATTATAATCTGCGCCATTAAAGCAAGAGACACATTGGAAGGCGCTCAATGGTAGCTCCGCTTCGATGCGGTGACGGCACTCAATGAGGCTAACTTTACCTTATTTTTCTATGCAGACACAAACACAACAATGGTTGACTTGACTTTACTCGCTCTTTTTTTCCTTTCACATAATGAAACGTCAAAGAGTGTAAGTGAACAATATGGTTTGTGACTCAAGAGAATAGTCACCATTTTCACTGACCTATTCTCTTCTAGCTCTCCCGTTACATCATTTTTATTGGATATTAATGGCCCAAAGAATCATACGTTAGTTTTCTAAATGTATGCCAAAAAAACAATTGATTAAAATCCACAAATGTGTTTTCCTTCATTCTCATCCTACCATTCACTCGTTTCTCATCTTTAGCAAGTCGTTATCTAGAACCACATTCGCTTTTTGCCGTGTGTAGCTTCCTGATGTCAATAAAAGCAGACCTATTCAGTTGTATATTTCTTGTTCAATCTATTTCAGTATGTACACGTTGTGTTCACTTCATCTAACGTTAACATAGCGGAGTTATTGTTTCAGCCAGGGTACATTGCCGACACGTTGTGATGTACGTTTCTTCGCAACAATAAGGAAAGAAGAACGACATGTTGTCCATCTGTCCGCTGGTTTGTGTTACTTTCTACATTCCTTGGGGGCAGTCTTCAAGCATCTCCCACTTCTGTGTTCAGTTTTGATTGTTGGGCAGATTATACTGGGATCTGATCTGCCTCAGAGAATTACTACCAAAATATCAGTTATGCTATGTTAAATTAAAGTGATAAATACAGCAATCTAGACATACCCATAAGTTATCCTGTTTTCTCCACAAAAACATACCGCGACTAGTTGTGCCATTTCGGTGTTTGACATTTCATCTCGTTCATTGAGAATATCGCTCTGTTCTGGTAGCACCTGTCTACAACCCCAGTTCACATTGTCTAAATAGCCATGTATTTTTATCTCTGTCAACGTCCTGTGTTTCAACTATCTCATGTACATTTTGTATGACATCTGCCCGATCCTTTGGTTGCCCAGCAGTTAATATTGCTGAGCCAGTCATATGCAAGTGATCCTGCAAATCGTGGATCTCTAGTGCCTGGAGCAGTGTTGGTGGATCTTAGAAACGCTGCCTGAATAGAATCCATTATAATGGAGTATTCATTATTCAAAGTCATGTACTCACACATACCGTATGTATGTCCATGATCCGAAACTGTGGATCCATGTCTTTGTGATCAGATTATTTTATAGAACGTGAAATCAGGACCTCTATTCTCATCAAACCACTGCCATATAAGGTCTGTGATCTGCAAATCGAGAAACGCTCGGTACCGAGCGGTACCTTTCATTCTTTTAATGTAAACGTCAGAAAGTTGAAAGTGATTTTGATGTGCAAATGTTATTTATCATCTCTACATACTTTACTGTTGTTGTACTGTCATCACGCGCCTTGAATAGTCTCCTCTATTCATTAACCTCCGCCTTAAATACTAGTAGCGGTGATAGTTCAGTGGTTAGTGAATTGGACAACAAAGGACAAGAGGTAGGGTTCGATCCCAACCGACGGCTTCCGGGTTGACCCAGCCTTAAATGGGTACCGATTTTTTTTTCTGGGAAAGTAAAGCGGCACTGGCGTAATAACGACCACATTACCCCAAACATCATGTGCTGTAGGTCTATAAAATGTATGGTCACTAACACCATATTCCCTATACGCCGCTTGACGTGTCGGGGCGCTCTACTTTTACTGTTAAGTACTTGTAATATCTCAGTCTGAAATCAGTCCTTCACAAGTGTATGCACCACACTTTAATAGCCTGCTTTTTTCTACCTAAGGTTTGTTGACCTCATCGTCCCACCAAGGGAAAGTATCCATCTCTTGTTTTCTATGAGTGCTTTTGATTTCATTCATTTAACACAACTAATGATATCTTCTCTATTGGGTCTTTACTGACTGTGGCTTTCATGGGCATTTACTTACATATCTCAACTTTAACATAATCTGAAATAAAACATATTCGATTTTGTCAAGGAGCCAGTGATGGGGAGTGTTAGACACTCCAAGGTATGGTGACAGCTTTACAAATAGGGAACACAATACAATACTGACGTTTCGGCTAGTAGAAACTTGTTTGTCAACTTTGTTATAGTAACTAGAGAAAAGAACAGCGTAGAAAGTGGTTTTATATTTGTTTTTCCATATTCTGAGACCCGGTATACTACAACGAATGTGTTTGTCCACACAACCTACCACGGTCTTCTATTCTGTGCACAACGTGCTTACTTTTTCTTCCTCTTCTTGCCTTCCTTGTTTGCATTTAAAAGTCGAGGGGAGATATACTTTGTGGTATTTTGTTCATCTCTTGGCTTTTGTTGCTGATATGTTTGCTTATGTTTCTAATATTGCAATATATTACATCACTCCATCTACATTGTAGTCGACGTTTATTAAAGGATCGATGTACTGTTTTTTTAGTCTTTCTGTATCATTACGTAAATAATAGGATCTGTTATTTCTTTGTGTAAAACAAGTTGGAAATTATTACTAGTTTTTTCACTGTTCATCATATATGATCATACCTCTCATGTTGTTTCCTGTTCTTCGACTCACACATATCATTTAGGTAGTTGTTTTTCTTTTATTTTTCAATCTAGAGTCCACGTCTGACATTGGTAGCACAACGTTGGGATGAGACTGTGCTTTAGAGTACCCGTTTTGCTTCTGGTGTTATTTCCTGGTTGGACATTAGTGGTGTTAATTGTTCGATAATTTGACCGGTTTTGTTGCAGCCTTAATCTATTACTACTACTTGTGAAGTAATGTTTGTCACCACAGTTCTTAGGTATTTAAATTCCACGCTTGATTTAATTCTCTGCCCTTCATCGTTATATTGATGTTCTCTTTTCTCTGTTGCGATATTCTTGACTTCCTTCTTATTGCTGTTGATTATATTTCTGTAGTCGTTGTATGTGCTGTAACTTCTAATTAAGTGATTGTGTAGTTCTTCTAAATTGTCCATGAATTTGTATGTGACCATAGATTTCTGCATCCATACATTCGTTAATCTACTCTGTGTTCGATGGGTTGTCTAATGTAGTCCATGTAGGTAATATACATGTTTATTTATTTTTTGTTGGGGGGATAGGGGGAGGATAGTAAACAATCCTATATTGCTCTTGTTCCAACTTCGAAATGGTCTATGTAGCCTACTTCTGTTCTGATTGCGCAGAACATCTTAATGTTGAGATTTTTCATTAAGTTGTTTATATGTTGGCTTAATCCATATGCTGGCTTAATCCATATTTTGTAAGTATCTCCCATAGTTGCCCTCTGTTTAATCGATTGAATACTTTTTTCAATGTCTATGTTTCATGCTATATAAACTTGTTGACTTTGTCCTGTCGTCATTTCTGCACGCTGTTTTGGTGTGATGACTGCCAAATGATGAGAATTAATTTCCATTGTATAATGTTCTAACTTGAGCAGAGTTTATAACATGCTTGTCAAAATTGTCACGATACATTGTGAAAAAACAAAAGGGTAGAAAGATGGTTACATTGCACTAATATATTGATGCCGTCAAGTTTCCATATGTTACTACTGATATGCTAGGTTATTTAATTTACCAATTGCTTATTGCGTTCGTATAACGTCCATTGACTCTAGAAAAGCAGAAAAATAGCATTTTGTAAATCAATAAAAATAGTATTTTTAAATCAGGCAAACCACGTATATAGATGAACATATAACTAATGTAATGGATGTTTCTAGAACTCGGTTAGGTTTGATTCTAGCTTAAAGTTATGTTTGATATAAACTAAATAAAGGTTATCAGCCTTTTGTACGTGTTGATATCTGCTGTTCTAGGATTGTATGGTTTTCTTACAATGTGATTAGACTTTGTCAGTGTTTTATATTTGTTTGCTGTTTTACTTATATCAAGATGACACATATCTGAGAAGGGCAACGTGGTCCACACCCACCTCCCTTGAAGAGAAATTATATGGGGCAATCGAATCAATTAAACTGACAGCTGACTTCATAAGATAGTCTGGAATTCTACTCTTATTGAGACTAGATCGCAGAAAGAGAGAGATATCAAGAGGAAAATAATATAGAATGTGTGCGTGAAAGAACACTCACACACATTAATGTATGCTAGTTATCTAAATATGCAAAAGATCGAGAAATGATGTGACTTATCAACTTCTCTATCTCTATGTATGATCACTATGTTCAACCTCACCATCATCATCATCGTTTTCCAAATCGGTTGGCGTAGGCGATCATGTCCTTCCACAATCTTCTATACACAATGCATCGTATCAGTTCTGTTGTTGACTGTTTTCCATGCCATAACACCAAGCTGTCCATGTATTTTTTCTCTTTGTCGTCCGCGGTCTCTCTTTCTTTTTATTTTGCCTGTGTAACTAGTATTACACATTTCCTCTTCTCATGATGTGCCACAAAATGTTCATGGTTTCTTTCTGATGTATTTTAAGAGCTCTATTTTTGTGTTGGCCTCTTTGTTTGTCTACTGTCCATGATTCGATTCCATAGTTCAGAATGTGTTCTATATAGCACAGATGAACTCCCTTTCTCAATTCAATTGGCATAGATTTGTTGTATAATATATTTTTTTTTCATTTTCTTAAATGTTATTTTGGCGTGAACTATTTTGCTTTTTATTTCTGTGGTGCATCTTTCAGCCGATGTTATTATTGTCTCCGTGTATTTAACGCATTGCTCTTGTTTGATATTTGCTCTGTTTATTGTTATGCTACATGATGGTGATGATTATTTATTTGGTATGACCATAACTTCTGTTTTCTTAATATTCAGACTGAGTCTTTTTTGTTGTTTTCTTTTACTATTATGACTATAATTTCTTGTAGCTCATTCACTATCTCTGATATTAAGACTGCGGTATCCGCATATCGCAAATTATTTATGTTCTGACCGTTGACTTCAGTTCCTTTATTGTCTACTATTGATTTCATAATATGCTCACTGTAAAGTGAAAACAAATCCGGCTACAGAACACATCCATG
Organism: Megaustenia siamemsis; assembly: GCA_032433765.1. Classification (NCBI taxonomy): domain Eukaryota; kingdom Metazoa; phylum Mollusca; class Gastropoda; order Stylommatophora; family Ariophantidae; genus Megaustenia; species Megaustenia siamemsis. The sequence goes on along the minus strand of JAVIAB010000101.1, from coordinate 50,135,377 downwards.
TCTGACTCCTTATTTAATATATTGGAATTGTCCGGTTTGGTTGCTTATTCGTACATATTCTGTTTGATACCTGTATTTGTTTTTTTTTTATAATTCGCAGATCCTTGCCCTCAATGTTTAATTTATCCAGCATATTGATTACTTCCACATGCTTTACTTTGTCAAATGTTTTTGTGTAGTCTATAAAGCACATATATAGTTATTTCTTTACCTGTAGCTTTTTCTATCAATGTTCTTAAGATTTATATTGTAATCTCAACATGATCACTAAGAAGTGAATACAAGTAAAACAATGAATTATGCAACAAAATGAACAAATAAGTTAAGAAGAACAGATATATAAAGATTCAAAGCAAAACGCCAATATGAGAAGCAAGTGGCACCAAGCATTGATGATGACCTCACCATCACCATCGTCAAAAATGACATCATCAGGGTAGTCATTGCTTGCTGCACTTCCTTCTCTTGACTGCGCTTTTCTTTTTATCTTGTTATATTAGTTTAGTTTTCTTATTTGTTCATTTTCTTTTATAATTCATAGTTTTCCTTAATTTCTTTTTCTTAATTCTTCTCATCACATGACGGGCATTTGCCCGTCTCTTTTCTTGATTGTAAACGAGATTGTTTGTTGCATTTATTTATGTCTGGAGTTATCCTGAATTCATTCCATGATACACAATTATTTCCCTTGGACATGTGTTATTGAATCATCGACCTGTCAGTATCTTCTCATCTACGGTTAGTGCAAGTGATATTTAATTTTATTATGTCTTCTGTTTTGACTTTTAATGATGAAATACGTTTCAATGGCCATTCCTTGCTTCATCTGACCATTCTAATCTCTGTCTACATCTATCTCGTTTACCTTGTATTTATTAATCTTCCAGATTACTTTTTAGTAGCTTATTGTGTCACTTTCTGCGTTCTATTTCTGTATCGAATTGGGCCCTCATTTTCAGGTATTTCAACACTTTATTATTTTGTTTCTTCTCTGCCTACCAACCAGTTCTTCCCATTAATCTTTAATAAATATATGTTTTCAGTTAAATGACTTGTCTTTTTTGTTTTCTTTTTGTAACATCATTTTCTTTTTATTTTCTATTGTCCCAGCGGTTTCCTTTGAAATCATTACGATGAAAGATTCGCGTTTCAACAGTGACCAGGGTTTATAGATCCTAGTTGGGGTGTGCACGCAATCTTGTTTGTGTGTTGAAAACAGGAACACAATCATTGGACGGCTGACAATGCTTCAGTCTTAGAGCCTACATTAGTTTGTGATGTCGTGTTGGGTATGTCCAAAAGTTGGATGGAGCGAAGAGAGAAGGCGGTCTCATTAAGTAGAAACATGTACTTATTATCCACCTAAAAGTAATGACTTTATTAGATCAACTACTTTATCTTCTCATCGCACCAACTATTTTGTTTCTTCTTCGTCCTTGATCGATATTCATGTTCGTATATGGGTATATGACTCTGTCTTCGCAGATTTAAAAAGACAAGCCTTGCGTTGTCATTTATGTACACAATTTTCAAACTGATTAAGAGGTTCTATTTGGCAACGCCGGTAATTCTAATAAGACTCTGGAGATGTGTTTTATTAGAGGTAAACAGCAACAAAAACACGTATTTTTTATTTATAGAAAAGAAGCAGTTTTAATAAATCTGTTATATTAGTCAGGGAATAGGCAAATAATTACGTTGCAGCGGTAAAGTTGTAACAAATGGTGGGGTGTAACATATGTAGCAGTGCAGGAGACAATTAAATTTGGACTGTACATAGAATTGGCAAGGAAGACAGTGGTGAATACTTTATGATCATGAGTAACATGACGATGGAGGTGATGACAGTGAGCAGGGAATTCATCTGGTTAGAGTCACAAGAATCTTCCCACGATGCCATACTGAGTGATTCGATGTATGTGATAAAAAGGTGAAGGTGAATTCTATACCTATTCAATGAGTAGATTCATTACAGAAGACGAAAATACGTAAAGTCGTCTGTGTCTACGTTTCTGGACATGCGGGAGTGCAGGGAAATGAAAGAACGGACAGGTTGGTTAGCTGCGCTATTGCTGAGCACGGTCAACCAATAGATTGGGCGGACATCACCAATTCCCTCCGAGATTTGGGAAGGGTACAGGACTTCGACAACCATGAGTCCACATCACTCCTCAGATGAAAGAGATTGGAGTTAAGATGGACAACAACCAGAAAAGAGAAACTTAGTGGCCGTATATCAAGAAGACTAATCAAACAACACAGAACTGGAGTCGTCAGTTGCTGGACACTGAGAGACTTGCTGATAAGGGGATATGAGCACACATGGAAACAAAAATAGGTCAAGTTTAGATGCCCAACCAGACTGTGTGGGCAGACAAACAAGTAAACGAGGTCAGTAACGATTAACCACCGAAACGTGTGAGGATTAAAAAAAAAGATAAATAAAGTACCCTCGTCACACCAAGTGGCGTATAGGGAATATGGTGTTAGTGATCATAACTTTTACAGACCTTCGGCACATGATTTTTGGGGTAACGTGGTCGGTATTACGCCCGTGCCGCTTCACATTCCCAGAAAAAAAATCCGGTACCAATTTAAGGCTGGATGAACACGGAAGCCGTCGGTTGGGATCGAACGCTACCTCTTGTCTTTGTAGTTCAGCTCACTAACCACTGAGCTATCGCGGTTCCCTAACGTGTGGGGATAGACATAATAAATGTTATGATCTTTTGACAGCAGGCGGGTGAGTAGTACTGGTCATTATTTAAAAACGTGTGGGCATAGAGACAATAAATGTTATGATCTTGTGACAGCAAGTGGGTGACTAGTAGTGGTCATTATTTAAAAATGTGTGGGGATGGAGACAATAAATGTTATAATCTTGTGACAACAGGTCGGTGACAAGTAGTGGTCATTATTTAAAAGAAACTTGTGGGGGTAGAGACAATAAATGTTATGATCTTGTGACAACATGTGGGTGACTAGTAGTGGTCATTATTTAAAAACGTGTGGGGATAGAGACACTAAATGTTATGATTTGTGACAGCAGGTGGGTGAGTAGTAGTGGTCATTATTTAAAAATGTGTGGGGATAGAGACAATACATGTTATGATCTTGTGACAACAGGTGGGTGACTAATAGTGGCCATTATTTAAAAACGTGCTGGGAAAGAGACATAAGTGTTATAATCATGTGACAGCAGGTGGGTGACTATTAGTGGTCAATTAAAAAAAAAACGTGTATCTCAAGGGGCAGGCAAATCAAAAGCAGAGTAGAAATGGAGAAAGGAATGTTATCAATAAGGCTGCAGTGCGAGTGAAGCAGAATATGTCAACAATCAGTGTAGATACATACGATTATAAAAATAACCAGTTAAAGATAAAATGTTAGAGCAGCATATTGGACTAGAGTTCACAACAGAACTGTATGAACATTATTGTTAGAGCTAGGCATTATTGAGATAGCTGTGAAGTGGTATGTATTTCGAGGAATGGAAAGATCTCAAGCAGTCTTGTAGACTGTCAGGTGGTATTGACTTTTAATTAATAACGATGCGTTAATAAAAATAAATCATGCAGGTAAATTACATGTCGATGGTGTTATTGAACATCTTAGGCATTTGTTGATAATCACAAGGAAAGATAGAGGTGTTATCAGAGCGAACGAGCGTAGAAAAATGTTGAATTTTAAAAAGACTCATTAAGAAACATAAGGAATATAATATATTACACTAAAATATTTAGCAATCAATGGAGCATCAAAAAGGTAATACATCGTCATCATCATTTAGTGCCGTCTCCGCATCGAAGTTTGACTACCAAGAACGCCATTCTACTCTGTATTTTGCTTTGATGGTGCACATTATCATAATTGTACTTTTCCATCTTTTCATGTTACTCATCGATGTTAGTCTTGGTCTGCCTCTGCCTCTTTTACCTTGTAATTTTCTTTCCAATATTACTTTTAGTAGGCTTTTGTGTCTTTTAACATGCCCCAAAAATTTCATTCGCCTTGTTCTAATTGTGTTGGTAGTTTTCTTTTCATTGTTAGTAGTTTTAAAACTTTATCGTTTGTTGTCTTTTCTTTCCATTAAATTCTACCTATTCTTCTATAAATCAACATTTCAAAGGCTACAAATTTATGTTCTGTTTTCTTGTATAATGTCCATGTTTCTGCACTATACAGGAATATTGAGAAGATGTAACATTTTGCTGTTCTTAGTTTTAGCCCTGGTGTTTTTTTGTTTTGATAGTACATGTAATATGTTTTCTATTGTATTAAAATTATTTTTTTGCCACATCTATTCTTTTGTTTATTTCAGTTATATATTTTCCATCACTGGATATAGTATGTCCCAGGTAGTTGTAGCCCTGAACTGTCTCCAGATGTATTCTTTTGACTGTGATATTTATTTGTAGGTCTTGATAATTTTCTTTGTTTTTTTTTGTTTTTTGTTTGTATACATTCCCGCCTAGATAGAATATTGACTTGTTTACAAAAAAAAATAGACAAAATCATGAGGCTTTGTTCTACATGTGACTTTCTTCAGAAAACAAGACAAACGTACAGAAAAATTAAGATAAACTCTACTACATGTTCTAAAGTAACCATTACTAGTAGATCTGAAACTAAAGGTGAAAAGAAATGAGAGGACACGCCTAATGGGAAAAGTACTATATTACAAGAACATAATTGCTTTAAAACTAAATACAAATTAATATAACACGTATCTGAGAATCTTCGCTGAAAAAAACAACACAGAAGCCCCGACCAGCATGCGGCTGGAATGTGAATGAGAGGAAAATTGAGGGGGGAATGGGAGAAGGGCTGAATCGAACCACGTGACAGGACAAAAATTCTGAGAAGTGTTGGCGAGACAGGAGATAAGGAAATGGAAAGTGTTGACCAAGTGTGTGAATGACGATTTTGTGATAGTGAGACTAGATGGGAACAAAGATAAGGAGACGTCGAGGTACAGACAGCTAGACAATGTCATCTATAAAACCGCGGGTCACTCCACCATTAATGGCATACTTTGGGTCAAATCGTGTGATCAGTTGGAGACTTGGTGGCCCAATGGCGTACAAACTAAATAGTGAGATAGAATGGTAGTGTACCCAAAAGAAGTAGTAAGATACCACTAGGAGAAAGTAGTAAAATAATTTGGGTTTGTGTGAAAAAACTCCGTTGAAAGAGAAATGTATAGCTTAAGTACTGGCAGGTTTCACAAATACTCATCGTTAAGGAGATTCACCTGACATTTCTTAGAAGTGCAGAAGAAAGTATTGGGGGGGGGGATTAACATAATATTTGTGTGGCATGTGGGTTGGAGCTTCTGTGATGTTTCTCAGCCAAGCTTCTCAGCGAAGTGTTATATTACATTGTATTTATTATTTCTTGTAATAAAGTCGTATTCCATTTCGGTTTGCCATTTCATTTCTTTTCACCTTCTATTTTGAATCTACTAGTGAAGCTTGTAAAACAGCTGAATGATGAGGGCACAGAACGGAACACCAAAATTACACTGAAGAAGGATGGAAACATCCTAACAGGTAAGCATGCAGCAAATCACTTTGCAGACTCCTTTGCAAATGACAATAATATTGAAATTAGCCTAGAGAAAGGACAAGAGACCCATTTAAAACAACAAAATGCAAGACAGGAAGAGACAGCACATGAAGTCATTGAAATACCCATTACACAAAGAGAGCTAGAGTTGGAAATATCCAAATTAAAAGTTAAAAAGTCACCAGGCAGTGATGGAGTGTCCAATGAAATGATTAAGAACTTGGGAACTGCAGATAAAGCAAAACTACTGCATATCTACAACATTTGCTGGATCACAGGTAGAGTGCCACAGGCATTGAGAGAAGCAATTATGATAACATTACTAAATCCAGGAAAAGATGGTTCAACGACATCCAGCTATAGACCAATCAGCCTTACAAGCTGTTTGTTTAAAACAATGGAACGTATAATCAATCTCAGACTGCAGTGGTACCTGAAAAGTGAAAATCTCCTTGTCCCACAACAAGCTGGCTTTAGACAGTGTTACTCTACCGAAGATCAGACAACCTATCTTTCCCAGGAAATTGAGGATGCGTTTCAAGAAAAGAAACTGGTACTAGCAGCATGGATAGACCTAAAGATAGCATTTTATAAGGTATGGAAGGAAGGGCTTTTGAAGAAACTGAGAAATTATGGAGTAAATGGCAGGATGTACAAATGGGTCAACGCATACCTGCATAACAGGGGAGCCAGAGTGCAACTGGATGGTCTTAAGAGTAAGAAGTTCTTACTGTGCCAGGGCGTTCCACAGGGAGGGGTGCTATCTCCAACACTTTTTTCTAATCTACATCAATGACCTAGTTACTGAACTACCACATGGTATCAAAGTGGCAATGTATGCAAATGACTTGGTTATCTGGTGCACAGAGGAGTATGCAACTGAGGCCTCCAAATTGCTACACAGAGCTATGGATGCACTGAATTCATGGACAAAAAGATGGTGTATCAGCATTAATAAAGGCAAATGCAGTACTACACTTTTAACTCTCTCTCCAAAACAAAAATCAGGAGCCATCTACATAAACAATAAGCCTGTGATAGAAGACATACAAACTACATGTCTTGGAGTTACATTTTATAACAAACAATCTTGGAAACAGCAGATAAATAAGGCAACCCAAAAAGCAAGGATCATATTTATTTTACAAATAGAAATTGTCTATTCTAAGAAAGCTGTGTGGAACCACATGGGATGCGAGTGGGAAAATACTCAGTAAAGTTTACAAACAGAGTATACGCCCACATTTAGAATATGGATCATCTGCATGGTGATCAGCAACAAACACCACACTGCAAGAACTGGATAAATACAAAACCAGGCAGGGTGAGAGGTAGGGTGAGAGTCAAGATGTGTAGAAAAGAGAGATAGGAAAAAAATGAGGAAGAGATAGTAATGTCAAAAGTACAACGAAGATAATGACTCTCACCCTACCTCCCGTCATGTAGCCTCCTTTCTTATTTCTATATCCTACTTTCTTATCTTCTTTCCTGTCCACCTCTCCATTCTCCTGACCATCTAACATGTAGATATAGATAATTATACTTCATCGTTTGTTGTTGTTATCCCTGTTTTCTGAAGAAGGCTCATGGCCGAAACGTCAGTATTGTGTTGTGTTTCCTTTTTGTGAAGCTGTCACCATACCTTGGAGTGTCTAACACTCCCCATCACTAGCTTCTTGCTACCAGCTTTACCGCAGCATTGCAATTATTTGTCTGTTCCCTAGAGGACCATAATCCTCATATCATGATGCCTTTCATAATATGAATAGATATGAACAAATTACCAGTATACACCACAGAACAGGACACAATTGACTACATAGTCAGATGTATCTAAAATTCAAGCTCGGCACATCAACTACTTGTACATGTGGACAGGCGCCCCAGGCTGCTGAACACATACTTCAAGACTGCACTGAATATTGTAGACAGAGGAAAATCCATTGGCCCATAGATACCACACTACAGATAAAACTATATGGACCACTTCAAGAATTACAAAAGACAGTACAATGTATACATGAAACGGCATTGCAGATATAGACAGTACTTCGGGCGAACGAAATATAGATAGATAGATCTACATGGTAGTGTTACTTTAGAAAGTCCAGCAGAGTTTATAACGCTGCCTGTTTGTCTTGGTCTTGTTTTCTCGAGAAGGCTGATTGCAGGCAGAAAAGTCATTGGTTTGTTTTGTCCTTTGTTTGTAAAGCTGTCACCATACATTTTAGGGTTGTATGTTACACCCCTCCACTTGTCCCCTGCACATTACTCATTGAGCAAATAAATTCTATTTTATTATTTTTTTGCATTAAAAAAGACAAATCCGGTAAATCTAACAGCGCACGGTAATCATCTAATCTTTTTAGGATTTTATTAAAAAGAAACTATTTTCTTAGTGCGTGCCGATGACATAATCAGAGAGTGAGAATGAACTTTAAGAAGTGTTATATGTAATTGTTGCCACAATTCTTACCGAATGTATGTGTAAACAACTGACCTGTTTTTATTAATATGTGTGACACATAGCGCAGAGAACCAGAGAGAGCCGGGTCGAGTAGCGCCGAGTGGACGTTTCCCACAACCCACCAGGGCTGAGTGCTAAATGGAACCTCAGATGGAGCAAACGGCTCACACATCAGAAGCATATATCTGCCAGAGGTGGCAAAATCTAAGTCAACCAGAGACAAGAAACGCTCTCTTGCAAAGAAATTGTGTAGCTAAGTCGACCATAAACAAAGAAACGCGTGAGAGAGAGAACACACTGTCAAGCACACGGAGAGAAAGACAGAACCCATGAGCTAGAGTTTGTATCTCAGAGACATAGATACATTTATGATTAGCGCAGGCCAAGCCTCACTAGGGATGTGAGCTATGAACTTTTTCAAGTTTGTGTACATATATAGCTATGTGATTAGTGATTATGCGGCTGTTTAGACCGACATTTATTTGTGACTTGTGAATTCCAGTTGGACTTTTAAATAAACATCATCATCATGTGCGTCACTGTAAGCGACCATGTGCCTCCACAATCTTCTATCTACAATGCATCGTATCAGTTCTGTTGTTGACTGTTTTCCATGCCATGACACCAAACTATCCATTATTTTTTTATTTGTCGTCCGCTATCTCTCTTTCCTTTTATTTTGCCAGTTGTAACCAAGTATTCCAACTTTCCTCTTCTCATGATGTGCCCGAAAAATGTTGATTGCTTCTTTTTGATGTTTTTTAAGAGCTCCCTTTTTGTGTTGGCCTCTTTAAAAATTTCCTCATTGGTCTGTTTAGCTGCCCAGGGAACTTTCAACATTCTTCTGAGAAATCCCAACTATGTGGCCTCTAATCGTCTTTTCATTTGTTTGTCTACTGTACATGATTCGCTTCCATAGGTCAGAATTGGTTCTATATAGCACCGATGAACTCTCTTTCTCATTTCCATTGACATAGATTTGTTGCATAATATATTTTTCATTTTCTGAAATGCTATTTTGGCCTGAGCTATCCAGCTATTTATTTCTGTGGTGCATCTCCCATCTGATGTAATTATTGTGCCCAAGTATTTGAAACGTCGCACTTGTTTCAGATTTGTCTCGTTTATTTTTATGCTGCATGATGGTGATGATTGTTTCTTCGATATAACCATAAATAAACATAAGTTAGGTGTTATTACACCTTACGATTTGTTAACTTTATATATCTATTGTAGACATGGTGTTTACGAGGGCAAGAGGGCCTAACAATAATAACATTAACAGTGCAATAAAAACAAATCAGATACATTCATCTAGGCCACTATCAAGAGCGAAGTAATTAATTAAAGCCAATATACGAAAACGAACCTAAAAGATGAAGAGATAATAATAAGTCATCATAGCTATCGGTATTATATATATATATATATATATATATATATATATATATATATATATATATATATACATATATATGTTGAAGTTACCATCAAGTAGAGGAACTCCTTTGTATTACTATCATCCTACTATATTCCTAAATTTTCGCAGTTCTTCATTTCTGATCCTGTCTCTGAGACTATTTCCTGTCATGCGTCTAAATATTTCATGTCAACAGAGGTTATTTTCTTGTTGTTCTTACATCTAGGGTATAGGACTGGCATTGGTAGCACAGAGTTGTGATGAAGATTGTTTCGTAGATTGACCATGTTGCTTCTATAGTTATTTCTTTGGACAGAAGGTTGTCCAATGATTATATATATATATATATATATATATATATATATATATAAAGACATATATAGACATATATATATATATATATATATATATATATATATATATAATTACTGAACATTTACTAATATTTTCGAAACTCTCTTTCTCACCGGTTATTCTACGGCTTAAACCTAATTAAATTCTGCAACCCCAAACTCACGCTCTCTTGCTTCGCTTCATTCGTGTGTTTTAGCCAATGCTTTATTTTAGCCAGATTAAGGATTAACGCGTTACAGTAAATGCTTATACCTTCAGCAGAAACAAATTACAAACAGTATAAAGTAATTAAAGTAGGATTGTGTAAATGTGTATTCTCATCCTACAGTTGTTGATAACAGTAGCACAAATGTAACTATAAGAGAGCTACACAATCTAATATTTTGAGATTTTTCTTTTTTTCAAAATATAACAAGATATAGTTCTAGCAAGTATTTATTTGGAAAGAAAAAGCATTGGTCACATCACTACACAGAGACTGGAACGAGGGAAATGAATGGATGACGAAATGTTCTCTAATTTGATCTACTAATCTGCTGACACAAAAATCTTACATCTGTTAGATTCAGTGGCGGATGACCTTGTATAATCTTGGAAAGAGGGAAATTAATTTTAGTTAATTATTATAACAATTAATTTACCAAATTTTAAATTAACGTTTTGCTTCATTTAAAAAAAAATATTGCTAAGATAGCGTAAGCTCATTGTTCTTCAGTTTAACATAATTTATTTATAAAAGTGATCATTAAGAGATTATATTCTAAACGATATGTATGAAATGTTGTGATGAAACTTTAAATCATTAGTAATTTTTATTCGCCTATTGTCATTGATGTAAATTAGTAAGTTCTGTCGGTCAGTCAAGCTATGAATTTAAGAGAATCTACGTGTTATTAACATGATATGTTATAATATAAAATATGTATAAACAGACCACGGATTCTGTGCACATTGTTGATGTGTGGCTCTAATATCTTTCAATAAAAAATGAAACACTTACAATACAGGACATTTAAATTATTCCAATCACTAGTTACATTGGTACAAGCTATAGACCATTTACTTACTGTACTATTGACACCAATTAAACGTGCGACCTAAAGAAACATAAACATATTTTTTTAATAAATTAAATATTAATTGATTTTTCTCAGATTTGTCTTAAATACCTATATATGCACTCACTCATTAATTCTCCAACTCACTCACCCATCCACACAGTATCTACGAAAGTATATCTTAGTTATTTCTCATTCATACATTCACACATTAATTTACTTCTCTACTCACTCAGTTATTCACTCAAACAATTATCAGTATGTGACTTGTCGATTTACCTAATTATTTATCCACTCACTTGCACAATAACTCACTACTTATATAAACCTCTTACTTATCCATTAACCCATATAACTAGACTATGCTAGAAAAGTAGACAACCTGTCGTTGTTTGCAACCTACATATTAACTTAGTTTGATGCGACCTGCTGTGCTGTGTAATCATGTTACACATTTGATGACAACAGCAGGGATGCAGTCGAATGATTTTGTGTTGAAATGGATACATTCACACTATCCAGACAAACGTGCAAGCGTGCTTGGTGGTGTCACTCCAAGGAACATGAAGGAAACACATTTGACTAGAACTAGAGCTAGTTCTAATATATACTAGCGTTGCCTGCCATTATTAATAACTATTTTTAGTAGTCGCATAACATCGTACATGAAAGCACTGAGTACAACAGAGTGGCTTTAATAACTGAAACAATAAACTAGTTGAGCTGATATAGACTTATTGCTCATCGGATACATCTTTAGTGCTCCCCAACATCACCCCTAGTGTGCCACATAGCGAAACTATGTACTGTGCAAAAACTCATATCACCGTCGAAGACCTGAAAAACGTAAAGTATTTTGGATATGTCCTTTTTTTATTAACTCTTTACAATGTATGCCTTGACAGCGTCCATGTTTGATCCATTGTTATCATTTAGGTTGTTACCTGCCAGGTGTCTTTAGTGTTCATAATGTGCAATCGATTTTTTTGTCCACTTTTACCGAGAGGACGAGAACCTCGCTACCCAGAGAAGGTAAATCAAAGACAAATCGATATATTCGAATATAAACAACCATTATCTCCATGTCAGATTTGATTTGAACCCAGATTCTTTCTGTTCAGAGGCCGACTCTTTAGACTATCCACACCACCGCTCCCACCCCTAATCCACTAAAAATAAACACATTTGAGATAACTGAAGCGTAGAATGCACGCATGCGCTGGCATGAACACATAGACATGTAAGATCGAGGCAGTGATTTTCTAACAGAGTGAAACAGCTGTGTAAAAATACCACTTATATGTACTAACATTAGCCTACGATACCGCAGACTGTGTCTTCTAACAGAGTGAAACAGCTGTGTAAAAACACCACTTATATGTACTAACATTAGCCTACGATCCCACAAACTGTGTCTTCTAACAGAGTGAAATAGCAGTGTAAAAACACCACTTATATATACTAACATTAGCCTACGATCCCACAAACTGTGTCTTCTAACAGAGTGAAATAGCAGTGTAAAAACACCACTTATATATACTAACATTAGCCTACGATACCTGTGTCTTCTAACACGCAACACATGAAACGCCCATACGATTACAATGTCATGAAATATTACGTTCATGTTCTTCTCTTTTCCTGTAATCCTAGTGATGTTGGGACACTGCTAGTATACTTTTGTAACATTCTTCACTGTTCCTTATCTAACAATCAATTGTGTGACTGTGAAACCATTCTTTGATGTTATCTTCTCATCTTTTTTCCTAACTATAATTCTTCATGCTCACAGTGCACTAAGTGCCAATTCATATGATGAGATACGCTAACATACCATTTATTTTTCCTTTTCCATGAGCATTATCATAATCATCATCATGTGCCATAATGGTTGATGTAGACGATCATGCCATTAAACAATCTTCTATTCACAGTGCATCGTATCAATTCTCTTGTTGACTGTTTTCCATGCCATGACGCCAAGATATCTAGTATTTTCTTTTGTTGTCGTCCTCTCTCTCTCTCTCTCTCTCCCCCTCTCTCTCTCTCTCTCTCTCTCTCTCTCTCTCTCTCTGCATGTATGTATTTTGCTAGTTGTAACCAAGTATTTTAATTTTCATCTCCTTATATTGTGCCAATAGAATTTTAATTGTTTCCTTCGATGTTTCTTAGGAGCTTATTTTCTTGTGCTGTCTGCTTTTTTATGTATATATCATCTTCCACCTGAAGTTATTATTGTGCAACATTATTTGACGCGCTGCACTTGTTTCTGATGTGTCCTGTTTTTTGTGTATGCAGTATGATGGTGATGAATGTTTCTTCAATATGATCACTACTTCTGCTTTCTTAAAAACTGAGTCTGAGACTTTTCTTGTTGCATTCTTTTACTATTATATCTATCATTTCTAGTTGTTCTTTCTCTGTCTCTGCTATTAAGACTGTGTCATCCGTATATCGCACATTGTTTATTGTATGACAGTTGACTTCAATTCATTTTATATTCAAAATACTATTTATTCATAATATTTTCGCTGTAAAGTGAAAATAAGCACGGCGACAGAACACCGCCTTGTTTGACTCCTTGCTTTCTATATATATCGAAACTTCCTTGTGTCGTTGCTAATTCATATAACTGCAGTTTGCTGCCAGTACATATTTTTTTATGATTCGTATATCCTTGCCATCAATGTTTAACGTTTCCAGAATATTGATTATTTCCATATTCTTTACTTAGTCAAAAGCTTTTGTTTAGTCAATAAAGCACACACATAGATCTTTCTTTACCTCAATATCTCTTTCTATGAATGTTCTCACGATGTATATTGATGCATTTAGCTTCCACAAATCCGCATCGCTCCTCACTTATATATGGTTTTATTTTGTTCCTTTCACGTGTCATTATGATTCTTAGTAATATTGTTGTCGTATGGCTCATGAGACTAATAGTGCGATGGTCTTCACAATTTGTGGTGCCTGATTTCTTTGGTGCAGCTTCAACGATACATTTTAGCAGATCTTCGGGTTTGTGTCCAGTTTTATGTCAGTCATTGAGTAGTTTTATTATGACTTGTACTCCCAACTCTCCTAATGTATTTATCTCTTCGATTGTTATATTGTCGGGACCTGCAGCTTTTTCTCTTTTTTGCCAAGTCCACTTCACCCTGCATTAATGCATACTTGTTTTTGTTTGAATTGTTTAGCTCTGGTCTTTCATCATCACAGTGGTGACTGATATATTCTGTCCAACTTTCCATAATCTTCTCCTTTCCCATTACACTATTTCATTGCTTTGATTTCACACATCATGAAACATATGACCTTTTTTTCTCATGTTGGTTCATTTAACTGATTGTGCATAGAGTTTCAGTTTGTTTTCTGTTTTTCAATTTCTTTACATTTATGCTTTAACCATCCTTCTTTTGCTTCTCTGCATTTGTTTTGGATTTATTTGAGCAATATTTTGTATGTCAGTTCTTTTTTCTTATGTTTTCATACTTCGTTCATGATTTCTAGTTATTTTTCATCTGTCATCCATTTCTTTTTGTTGATTCTTTTTTTCACTGGTTTTGCTTCTTCTGATGTTTGTTGAATCGAATGTCGTCGAGCATTTCTCACTGCTCCTCGATGATATATTTTTTTTCTCAATAACATTAGCAAGTGTTTTTCTTAACACTATTCAAAAGATCATCATGTGCTACCATTACCCACTACATCCTGTTGGAAACTTTTTTGATTCGTGATATAATCTAAATAAGAGATGTCAAAAACCTTACAATAAAATCTCATTTATTTGGCTTGTTTACCAAACACAAGGATCAAACATGAAGGAGATGGATACACGGAATATTAGAAACGAAACACCAAGAAACGTAACAGCAGAAGACGTCAAAATACGAGCAAAAGACAGCAAATTATATATCTCCCCTGAAATCTGAAATACATAAAAGGAAGAAAAGAAAGATAAGAATATATACGCTTGATTTTTTTATTTTTTTATTTACATATTTGGAATTATTTCATTTATTACTTACTAACAAAGCAAACTGTTGTATCTGAAACAAAACAATTTGTAATTTTATATTATAAATAATATTACTGGACATATATATATATATATATATATATATATATATATATATATATATATATATATATATATATATATATATATATATATATATATATCGTAATCAACACTCTTCCAAAAAAACATTGATGATATGTGTTGCCTGTTGGTGTATTATGTAACACTACTGATCGATGTTTCACTGACAAACATTCGTTCATGATTCTAGTAACCTAGGCGCCCATGGTTCTTCCAACCGTCAACATTAAAATTGATGTCTTACATTCGGCAAAGGTTAATTATGTCCTTTCTCAGGTGTTATCTTCCCATCACTTCTTCCCTTATCAGTCTTGTTTTTTTTCTTTTAATGTACATTGTAGAATGTTCTGAGCAAGGCATGTGGATCTTAAACCATGTCCCAAACATTCTAAGATCTCATTTTCATTTTATCAGTGTTAACAGTACCCAGAGTCATGTGGATCATTGAATATTTCCTGCTGCCTCTTCTTTGGTGAATTTGCACCTGGAAGACATGAAATATAGTTCTCTACAAATTCAGATGTGTAGCCAGTATTCTTCTCTAACGATTAATAGTGAATGCCCATGTTTCGCAGACATTTTCAACTACAGATGCCACCACTGTTAGTAATAACCGTATTTTTTTGGTATTAGAGAGATTATGTTGGCATTCATATTAACGAGTATTATTTAATCATTGCCTGGGCTGCCATTGTCTGTACATTTCTAGCTAATACCTCTGATGTCGAACATTTAACAATGACAATAGAGCCAAGCTTTATGAATTGTTTGACCGTTTCCGGTGCCAATAAACGTAAATATTCAAAAAGTACAGAGATAAACTAAACTAAACTCGACCACAATAGAAGGACATATACTATATATCAGTGGCGTATCCTGGGGTCTGAAAGAGAGCATGCAACTTTTAAAAAATGATAATTTTCTACTCACCCAGTTATTTGAAGTTCAGTTCTATTCTGCGGCTCTTTCTGCTAAAGTCCTCTGTTACTTTGTTATAAAAGTCATCATTGCCTTTCATCTCTACAAGAAGGTCTTTTTCAATTGACATCATTGATAGAGCAGAAAGACGACATTGCCCCTGCGAGTTCCTTATGAAATTTTTAATGCGTTTTAATGCAGAAAACGAACGTTCCACTGAAGACGACGATGCAGGAATTGTCAATATTAATTCACAAAGTTTATGAAGTTCTGGAAGACCACTGTGAAGTCCTTTGTTCAAAAGAAATCTATGAATGTCGGACACATACATTTCTTTAAAGTGTTGGGATACAAACATTGCCTTTAATTCAGATCTCAGTCTTACTATATCAAAATATTTCCCATATATTCCGTTCAGTTTGGAAAACTGCTCTTCTGGAAACTCTTTTGAAAATGTTAAAAATTTCTTACAGTCAAAAATTTCAAGAAATGACAAATCTGACAGAGAATCAAACCGGCTTTGTAACTGGCAGTTTACCGTATCATGAATTTCACAATACAGCCTTCTGTACTCATCCTTTGGGATAACTGAGAATTCTCGCTTTCTTCTCTTTGTTGGAGGACCACACTTGAACTCTATTTTGGCCCAAATTGAATCAAAGCCAGCATTGCGCATTGTGAACAATTGTTCTTTTAACTCAACTATCTCTCTAGAGCAATATGTGATGTCCAGTGAATTTGACTGAAGGATATTAAATACAACATCTGTCATCGAAAAAATATCGGTGAACACAGCCAAAAGGAAATTGAATTCAAAATCTCCTAGGTTTGACAGAAATCCAACTGCTTCATTAATTGTTGCGTGATCCCAATCACCAGGTCGTTCCAAAATGCATTCAAATAAATCTATTAATTCATTATGATATTCAGAAACAGTCTGTACTAAACGACTGGAATAATTCCATCTGGTTGCCGCCAGCTTGGGAAACCGTTTTTTTCACTATGGTGTCCAACAAATGTGTTCTCTTTGCTGAATGAGTAAAAAATGAAGCAAAACTGCTAAGTGACGAAAAGAATATTCTACACGCACTTATGCATGAGACAGCTTGAGACAGTACTAAATTAAGTTTGTGTGCATAGCAATGGATGAATAATGCCTGAGAAACAACTTCCCTAACTCTCGTCTGCACACCATTCAATTGGCCTGCCATTACTGCTGCACCATCATAAGTTTGTGCTACTAGTTTTTCTCTACAGTCAAATTGATCAAGACTGTCTAAAGCCAGTTTTGACAATGCTTGTGCAGATCTGTCAGAGCTAACGTCATGAAAGCCAATAAATATTTCGTAAATATTACCATTATAAATATATCTAAAAACAACTGACAGCTGAGACAAGTTTGTTACATCAGAGGTCTCGTCAATTAGGATGGCGACAAATCTGGACGATTGAATCTGAAATTTCACTTCTGCAGTTATTACATTGTTCACACTTTGGATAAGATCGTTCTGTATTAATGGGGAAAGACTCGTGAATATATTTGACGTCATGAGATGCTGATGCAATTTTTCATCAAACTCTGCTAATAAATTTAAAGCTTCATTGTAGTTCCCACGATTAGTGGAATCACTCCCCTCGCTGTGACCACGAAAAGCTAATTCTTGTTTTCCTAAAAAAACAAGTAACAGCAATTAACCTCTTTAGGATTTCTCGATTTTCTTTAACTGTTTCATTGTGTTTCATAATACTTTCTTTTTTTTCTGAAAATCCAATTGAACATCAATTCTGCTGGAGCCAAACACTTGTAACGCTATCCAAGCGTGAATATGACTTTCAGACTTTTCGTGTCTTGAAATAGCGTTATGTAAATTATTTAAATCAGAATACCCGCGTTGTCTGCTGTTCCAAGGCGAAGTGTCATTTACAAACAATATACATGGCCAGCAAAATAATTGACATAATGATTCCGAACCACAAAGCCAAACGACTTTCTTATATAAATCATTGTTAAATGAACGGACACATTTTGTTCCTTCTCGTTTCAAACTGCTTAACGCAGGAATCGGTCTGCCCTTTTTTACCAAGTCCAATTTTTCATTAAATGTTCGCGATTGAAACGGTCGCTCAAATAAATCTACAACATCATTAATAGAATCAGCCATAATAACCACAGTAAACAAATATACTAAGTTTAGTAATTAACAACAGCAATACAACATGTTTCTGTACAAACACAAAATATTAAATATCAGCCGATTAAAATCACGTTTGAAGTTTTGAATTCTGAAGGTTTGAAATCGAAACCACATCGCTGTGTAAATGTGCGTGTGTGTTGAGTAAAATCACGTGACGTGTACCAAAAATTACCAGAAATGGTTTACTAAACAAGTGTGTGTGTAGGCATTCAAGATTATAATTGCTTGCATTGCTATCATTAGTTTAACATTCAAATAAAAGTACTAGAACATAGAAATTGCACTGTTTCACACCAGTAAATAAATGTTCATCAATCAATTTATTATTTGCCAGTGCTAAATTGTTATAATAGTGATTGAATCATAAAATGTATTTATTTTTTTTTCATCGCAAGCTTACTGTGGAGACACGGATTTAATAAAACACACACAGTATATCACTGCGCTTATATGTAAAGGGACTATTTTAACGAAAGCAACTTCAAAATTGCTTCAGAGCGGGCTAGTTCAACTATCATAAAAAACGATTGGACATATACAATTTTCTTTTAACGTCAGTGTTGCCAGCACTAATTTTTTGAAAAAATTCAGATTTGTGAGAAAAACATTTTAAAATATATTTTTGAGCAATGCTGCAAGGGCTAAGTTTGGATGGGGGATAGATCACTGACTGGTTTATCATTTTCGCAACTCTTGAAGGCATGCAATGCTTGCCTTGCTTATATTAAGTATACGCCACTGCTATATATAATGTAAGAACCAAGGGAAAGTTTCGATTCGTTCATGTACTTAATACTAGAATACTAATGGGATAAAGTAGGGTTAAATATAACTGAACAACATTCTTCCACGAACAAAGGGGTACTTCAAGTGTCAAATGCATAACTGTGAGTTAATATGTTCCAATGGGTTGTGGTGTCATCATCATCAACGCTCAGCCAACATTATGTAATATGATTATATGTGAAACAATTTAACCACTACTGATGTTACAACCTGGAGAATGACATTTTATTTCTATTTGACGTCTTTCTTTCAATTTGCTATTCATGTAATGCCATTCTTCCTCTTCCTCATCTGCTGCTGCTTCTACTTCGTCTATTTCTTCTTATTAGTCATAGTTAGAAATAATTCAAAGTAAAAAGGGTCACTAAAGTCATTAGCATGAGTACAGTATAGGTTATAAAAAGAAGATCCATCAAGAGAATATTCATCATTATCGTGATAATCATCATCAACAGTTCTTAAATGTATTGTAGAGGCAGTCTTGATGTGAATCATGGTAAATAGTACAACACACAAGAAAATAACTGTCTGTAGAAATGTGATTTTACATAAACATGTTGAGAATACCATGACAGCTAAGAAGAGTAATGAAAATGTTCTGAAAGATGTCAGAGCAAAAAGAGAGCTAATTTCCAATCATCTTCATCACCAAGTACCTTGGCTGCTGCTGTAGGTGATCATGTCTCTCCACAACTTTCAATCTCGACAGTTATTTATCGTTTCTGCTGTTGACCTTCTGATAAGCCTTTCTCTTAAGCTGTATGGTATTTGTTGTCTATCCTTCCCCCTATCTTTTTGTCCCTCAATTTTCCCAGTTGTTACAATATATTCCAGCTGTTCTCTTCTCATTACATGGCCAAAAAAATGATGATTCTTTTTTCCTAATATTGTAAATTAGCTCTCGTTTTGCTTTGACCTCTTTCAGAACGTTTTCATCACTCTTCTTAGCTGTCCATTGTATTCTCAACATTCTTCTGTAAAACCACATTTCTACAGACTCCAGTGATTTTCTTGTCTGTTGTCCTATTGTCCATGATTCACATTTATATGTTAAGACTGACTCTACATAACATTTAAGAACTATTTTTCTTGTTTCCATTGTCAAAAATGGATTGCATAGTATCTTCCTCATTATTTGGAAAGCTGCTTTTGCATGAGCCATTCTGCATCTCACCTATTTTGTGCATCTTCCGTCTGCGGATAACAAAGTTCCCAAATATTTAAATCCAATTACCTGTTTTAATATTGTTGCAGTTGTCTTTATTTTGCACTGAGGTGATGTCTTTTTCTTTGTTGTTACCGTTACATCTGACTTTTTGCTATTAAGGCTGAGTCCTATTTTTGCTTTCTTACACTATAATGTCCAACATTTCGTGTAACTCATTTTCACTCTTAGCGATTAAGACTGTTTCATCAGCATACCTTAGATTATTATTACATTATGATCTCCTATTGTTATTCCAGGCATGCCCATTATGGATCTTAAAATAACCTCACTATAAATAATAAACAAATATGGTGAAATATAGTGGATATATATCACACAACCTTGTCTAATACCCTGTTTTATTTATTGAAATATCACCCGATTGGTTTCCAGTTCTTATGGTCGCTGTTTTTTACCAGTACATGTTCTTTATTATTCTTAGAGATCTTTGCTGTCTACGTTTATGCTTTCTAAAATTTTGATTATTTCTTGGTGCTTTACTTTGTCAAATGCTTTGGTATAATCTATGAAACATAGGTATAGATCTGTTTTCATCTCGATGGCTCTACTAAAGATCTTATGAAATATATGGCATTGCCTTATATCCTTTACCTCCAACAAAACCACACTGTTCGTCGCTAATTTCTGAACTGATTTTGTTTTGCACTCTTCGCATGAAGATTCTTAGTAATACCTTATTCATGTGACTCATAAGGCTTATTGTGCGATTATCATCGTATTCAATCGCACCAGATTTCTTTGGTAGGGCTATGAATATTGATTTAAGCAGGTCGTCTTGTATATATCCGCTGTTGTAGATATCATTCATTATTTTTGTTATTATTTATATTCCCAAATCACCCATGGCTTCAATCTCTTCTTTAGTTATATTATCTGGTCCAGGAGCTTTTCCTGCTTTCATATTGCGCAATGAGTCTTCCACTTTTTCTCTAAGTTTTTCTGTTCCTTCTCCATTATCCTTAATATTTACTACTGTTCTTTCATTATTATATAGATCTTTAATGCATTCTGACCATCGTTCCCTTATGCTTTCTTGTTTAATCAACAGTTCTCCATCCTTTAATCTTAAACATCCAGTTTTTGGTTGCGTTTTTTTCCTGTTAATTCTTCAATTTGTTTGTATGTAGCTTTAGCAGCTCCTTTTGGTTGCATTTCAATCTCTTTGCATCTCTCTTTCAGCCATGTTTCTTTTGCTTCATTGCATTTTATTACAATTTCTTTATTTACTCTCTTTTACTCATCTTTATATTTGCTTTATTTCTTCTCCTTGTATCCGTTAGCTGCAAAATGTCATCTGTCATCCATTTCTTTATTGAATATGTCTTCACAGGTGGTATGAACTCTTTTGATGTTTGTTGCATTGATTCTTTTAGCATTTCCCACTGTTCATCAATACTTTTTATCTTCACTATTGCATTGTACCGGTTCTGAATTAAGAGAATATTAAAATGTTTGAAAATCCTTGGATATATACAACATATGATGAAAAATGTAAAATTGAAATAAACAAAACAACAGGAATGGCACAAAGTAATTTTGATGTCATGAAAAAATATACTAATATCAAAACAAATAACTTCAGGGCTAAACTAAGAATAGCACACTGTGATATCGTCTCAACGTTCCAGTATTGTGCAGAAATATAGACAAGAGACATACAAATAGAGCAGATGTTTGGAACCTTTAAAATGTGGATTTATAGAAGAATATGTAGAATTCAACAGAAAGAAAAGAAAACGAAGTCTTAAAACAACTAAATATGAAAAGAGACATACTAAGCATAATTTAAACAATACAAATACGATTTTGGGGGATGTTAAAAGACACAGCAGCAAACTAAAAGTAATTTAAAAAGAAAATGCAACATAAAAGATGCAGAGGCAGACCAAGACTAGCATGACGAGTAACATCAAAAGATATACAATTCAGACCGTGACAACCTGCACCATCAAAGCAAGAGACAGACCGGAATTACGCTCCATGGCAGCAAACCTTCGATGCGGAGACGGTACACAATGATGACCATTATGTTGATAATACTGATAAATTTAATGTGACACTTATTTTTTCTGTTGTATTCTGTTTATGGTTATGGTAGTCCTCGATATCACAGCACAGAAATTAAAATTCATAATTGCTCAAAGCCCGTGCTAGTGGAATCATTCTAATTACTATCACATCTCTCAAATAAAGAAATGTATATGCAGTCTCCGTCATATCAGTCTTAGCACACGGCAAAAAACATAAAGCGAACCCACGCAGAAAGTTAACACAGCCAACTGTTCCCTGTCAGAGGATATCATCATTCATCGTAGACAATCATAATATTGAAACACGATCAAAACGGTTGAAACACACAGCTCACGGCGTTCACAGAGAACTCAGTAGCTTCTGCAATAAGGTGGGCCTGGAATATTAGGAAACTACAACAAAGAACAATTTTCAGATATAGCCTTCAATGGTTCCTGCTGCCTATGCAACATCCTGACCGGAAGTTCACGCTCTCCTGAAAATAATGATCGTCATATTTTTTTTTAAATGTAATAACGCTTGATGATGTTAGGATATAGTTTTTTACTCCAAAACCGAACATATGACGCACAGTTAGTATTCAGATTATCCCCGTAGCACGTCAAACAACAGACCGTTATATCTTGCAATGTGAATTTGTTGAATTATAAACAACATATTGAAATGATAAAATCACCTGTGTACCCGGAGGCGAAGGCGCGCCTCACAGCAAGAAAATTGGAAGTTATCAGCGACGCACTGCTGATGGGTTGCGACAGAATTGATGAACCAGAACCATCCAGGCACTGCTCTCGTTTGTGGCTCTATTAACAGACTAATCTGGCGAAGCTAGTAGGGATCGAAGAGGAAAGACATCCTGGTACTTAAAGATGTCGTGCTGCAGTCCGATGTGTTGGGCCAAATATGAAGTAAATATGACAGTTATACTGCAAACCACAACACAACGCAGACACTGACACTTAACGTCGTTTTAAGAGAGGATGATGCAGAGGTGTACCCCTTTAGTCATTAGGCGAACGCAAGCAACCAGCAAGCATGTTTACGCTAGATTTCACAGTAGCCCCCTTGAATCTAGACATCCTTCCTGACTAACATGAAACTCTGGGAGTCATCCCGGTGCTGCAAAGTCATGAACATAGCACCGTCATTTCGCCGTTCATCATTAGCATACGGCCGGTCAAGGGCAATGCGATCAGCCATTATGATGACGTAGCAGACACAACAATGGCTGCGCCCAAAAATTCCCGATTACTCTAGTGAATGCAGCCTACAACATACAAAATACGGTGCAAAATCCCTAAAGTGATACCTTCGATTGACGTGACAGAGCGTTGTAACATGTAAATGATTGGCGTCAAACAACTCCAACGAAGGCCATTGAACAATACTCAATGTGTTGACGTAAAGCGCATGTCAACTCTAGATGGGTGAAGGTCGTATTCACAACACTTGACTTGTCAAAAAGGAATAGCGTCGTGTGTACGACTCCGCATCTTCGAAGCAAAATTGTTAAGTGTAGCATCAGATTCTCTTTAAAGCAGGAAATTGCATTGGAGAGCCGAAATTAATCAGTTCCCAAATGCAATTCCTGCAGCGGTAGAAAGAACATGAACCTTCATTCCACCATCTTGAAAACTGAAGTCCCTATGACTATTCCGCGTGTTTTGCTGCAGTGATAACGTCATAGTTAATTGTCGTATTAAAGGATCGCATACATCTGTGCCGCTTAATTTTCGTTACTTATTTCTGTACTGATTGATTCCAAATATAGCATGAGCAGCTACATGTGTATGCATTGATGACGTTTTCCAAGAGTTTGCTTCTCTCTGAACATTGTGATGATTTGAAACCAAATCATTTTGTGATCATCCTGTTACCTTGATAATGTAACTCCCTTTTATCGCTGCTATGACTTTTCTTGTGCTGCAGATTTTCATCACAATAGATTGAATTCTACATATCTCAGTTTTGTTTACAAGGAGAATGTTATAAAGGACTTAGATGAAGAAGTAGAAAATATTCTAGTCTGATCAATGTTACATTTTACACGTAGTGAACTGTAACTATAGCTTGTTTCATAACTCGTGCATAACTTGTTTCAAGCACGTGACCGTCAATGTTCAAAATATACAAAATCACAAGGAAGAGCAAAAATGTTGCATAATTTCGACAGTGAACTTATTAGAAGTGAAATTCGCAAAATGTTGGGTATGAATGAAACTGTTACAATAAGAAAATTAAAAGTATCGCTGAAAAAGAACAACAGTATTGAAATATCAAAGTCTACATTAAGGAGGAATGTGAGAGCTGCAGGCTTTACATTCAGAAAGTATTCCAATGGACGAAACATCATATGTGAGAAGCCACATATAGTAGTCATGAGAAGCAAGTACTAACGTGAAGTAAAAGAGGAGCGCAAGCAAGGTTATGCTATTGTGTACTTTGATGAAACATGGATCAATGCTCACCACACTAACCAAAGGGAATGGCAGTCATCAGATGGAAAGATTAAGAGATTAATACCTAGCAGCAAAGGACAGCGCTTGATAATTGCTCATGCAGGTAGTCGACAACATGGACTAATACAGAATGCAGAGCTCATTTTTCTTTCAAAATCCATAAAAAATCGGGATTATCACTCTGAGATGAATGGTCACATATTTAGACATTGGATTGAAAATTCTGTTCTCCCATCACTAGATCGACCATCTTGCCTAATAATGGACAATGCAGCGTGCCACAACATTGTTGCACTTGAAGATAAAGTCCCGACGTCATCCAGTACAAAAGATGCTATTAAGATATGGCTCACAAAGGAGCACATACAATTCAATAACATGTACTTAAAACCTGAATTACTATCTCTAGTAAAGCAAAAACAAAGGACAACGATTTTTTCAAATAGATACGATTATCCAAGAGCACGGTCATATAAGTTTGAGGCTGCCACCTTACCATGCTCATTTAAATCCAATAGAACTAATCTGGGCAAAATTAAAAGGACAAGTGGCAGATGAAAATACAACATTCAAAATATGCGATGTAAAGACTCTTGCTAATCTCGCTTTATTAAATATAGACAAAGATTATTGGGCTAAATGTGAAGACCACGTCTTAAAACAGGAAGAGGAATATTGGAAAAATGAGGACTTGTGGAATGTTCAACCCCAAACGGTTATTAATCTTTTAGACTCGCCTGATTCAGAATGAAAGTATATAGCCCCCACAATGTTGGCCCTATATTACCTTCAATTAGTTCAACAAACGGTCCTTTTCAGGACAACACAACTATGAAAATTGGACATACAGGTATATCTTGATATTATCGTCCGCCCTCGAACTGAGAAGACAATAATTCACCTGGTGTTTTTCCTTATTCTGTTGTTTCCCCATTACGACCACGCCTTTACCTAGTGAAAATTAATCATAGACCAGCAACTACGGTAATTTATATTATTTAGGGGTTCACAATTTACAATTTTGACAAACATCAAAGAAATTCGCCGCTTTAAGAAAACTGCAGCTGCAAGATATTTGTTAAATATACATTTAAAGGGTCTTTTGCATTCTAATAACATTTGGAAAATGTCAGCAGTTTTTAACAAAAGGTTATTGAGCAATAGCGTTTTGAAGTGGGGCACGTGATTTGAAACGAGCTATAATAAATATGTTATTGTTCATTATTTATTATCATGTCTCATCTAAATCATAAGACTTACCGCAGCCATTTCATCCATCAGATAGTCAATCTAGGAAGATATAAAAAAAAACATTTTCTGAGTGTGAAAATAATGCAATTTGTTGACTCATTTATCTACCATTAAATTATCTTCTACCTTGTTAGTTCCCAGTGGAGCATATGTCTTCTACACTTTCCAAGTCGTTCTGTCTCCTGCCATTCTTTTAAGTTAATGCCATGTCTTCCCCAGCATCTTCATCTCTGCTTCTATCTGTCTTCTCCAAGAATTCCTTGGTCTTCCTCTTTGTCTTTTCCCATGGGGATTCCAAAAGGGACCTGTTGTGTAACACTCTCAGTTTACTTCCGTAGTGTGTGTCTTATCCAGCTCCATCGTCTTTGCTGTATCTCTTTATCTACTGGTGTTCGACTGATACATTTCTATAATTCTGTGTTAGTGATTTTGTTCTGCCATTTCCATCCTTTTATTCTGCGTAAGCATCCATTAATGAAAGTATGTATCTTCGTGATTGTCAATTTTGTTGTTCTCCATGTTTCACAGCCATATAATAGGACCGCCTTAACATTTGAGTTGAAAATTTTTATTGTTGTATTTAACCTAATTTCTTTGGATTTCCATATGTTTCCCAGTGCAATGAAAGCTCCTCTTGCTTTTGATAAAGGTAAGGGACCTGACAACTGTATAGACATAACTTTATTAAACTCACTCAATTGTTAATTATTTCCAATTATATTAAAATAAATCATGTACTTTGTATATAAGTTATTTGTTTGTTTGTTGTTAGGATCATCATCACTGTACACCCGATGAACACATAGGTACTTCAAAATCCTCATCGAGAAAATCCACGAAGTTCCTTGACTACGTTCACGAAATCCGTCACACGATCTGAGAATCTACGGTATGTATGCACATTTTTATGACCTACTCTTTTCGATTTTAAACTGCCACTGTTTCTTTAACTTTCGCAGGTACTCAAGGGACCTCCTGTTTATTGTCGTTCTAGCCGAGGGGCTAGTCATCGGATCTCACTACCCAAGAGATTAGAGGAGGATAACGCTATAAAGAAACCATAGATACATTTTTCCTATTTTTCTTTAAATATCCACCGTGTCTGCTGAGTTAACATAATATCAATAATATATCATGTTATTAGATTATATAGTTTAATTTTAATTTGCAAGAAACAGAAAATATCTCACCACTTTCGTTCTTGCTTGTAAAAACGTAAATCGTTACTCGCACGTATACCAGTGCGATAAGGTAAGTTGGTTTATATGGTTCATCTACCTCCCCATCACATGACATTACCTCCGGCCTCGCCGATGTAAATTGTTGTATACAGAACATCAATTCGGATGTTTCGACCTGTGTAGTTTGTAGCTGACAGTAGTTCAAAATGAGATACTAGTCGTTATAGGAAAATTGTTATCTTACATTATATCAGGTGTTTTTGAAGAAACGAGTCTTTTATGTGGCTGGTTCCTGGACCTTGTAATAGTTGGACCTACTGTAAAGTCCACAACAAAGACTTCAGCATCAACCATGGTAGACTCTACGATGGAGTAGATGTTAAGTAGACCGGAGTAGGAAAATAGTACTTCGGGAAGCAGAAAATTATCTAGCATTCTTGCAAAAAAAAGAACATACGTTTACAGTCTTGTGAATTAGTACTTGTTTATCACTGTGTTAAACATAACTAAAGTTACAACAGCTTAGATTGTGGCAACACGTGGTTAGCTTTCGCTTTCAGGATCAAGAGATGGTAGTAACAGTTTCGTGTGATAAAGACCAATTGGGACCTACCGGACACTGTACCTATCAGTTTTATTGAGAGTATTGATATAACGATAATTTGAAAAATACCCGATATTTTCTTCTTGATCCTGTATTTTAAGAAAAACCTTTTATAACGATTATACATAGCCTGCAAATCGATTCTAACACATTTTATACTCATTTTGTGAAAAGCTTAATGAAGTCTAATTGTGATGTCTTTATTTGTGTCAATATGTTATGTTGTTCTACCCGAGGAAAGCTGGTCGTGCACCAGATCGAGTCGTCTTAGGTTGTTTGTGTAAATCCTATTTAAATTCAGCTATTATAATTCATTGACTGTAACTTCTCGTTCTCTTACACCACTGGACCGAGCCAGAGACAGACATAAATGACAGCAGACAATATATGTTAACATTAAACATTTCGAATAAAATTACATCATTTCCACGATTCTCTAGACAAGAATATAGAAAGCTACAGTTGTCTCTGACACGATCCGGATGCCCAGACAACTAACACTGACTCCCACAACTGATGCAATACAACTGCTATTATCATCCCATTACTGGCACACACGCGCTCCCTATTTACTTATAAAAACAGCATATCAATGAGCGTGGAAGCATCGTACTGATTGAGCTCTGTTAACATGTTTTGTTCCCAGCGGTTGTAATCTGATAGAAATAAAGTGTATCTTTAAGAAATAGAACCAAGATAGGTGAGCTTTCTCACAGATTCAAGGGGGTGTGGTATTTAATGATGTAGTTGCGGGACTGGTTACACTTTGTTGAAGCACCACAATCTACTTGATACTTATTGACAGGGAGAATAAATCACATGATTAGGCTAGATTGGCAATCACTGACTGTAGGACGGACTCAGCGTGAAAAATCAGTGCTGCATCATCAGCGAATAGAAGCTTCTTGATTAGGGTCTCATTTGTATTAGGGCGTTTTTTTATGTCACGGGGTATATATCCACTTCTCCACCATTGGAGAAGTTTATAGAGGTGGGGTGGGGGTGTTTCAAGATTTACCTTGAGTACTTCAGCTGGGATGTTGTCGTTACCACAAGATTTTCTACTTGAGAGGTCGCGAATGGCATCATGCAGATCCTTTTCAGGATCATTGTCATGATCATGTAGGTTCATTGTCCAGTTTGGTCTGCAATGCGTATTTTGGATCAGCTAGTCTAGAAGTGGGCTTGCTGGTCTGTCTTCAGAATAGAGACTTGAGCAATGTTTGACCCATCTTTCCAGTTGTTTAGTTTTGTCATTGATATGCTCACCGTTTTATCTGGTGATCGAGTTATGAGATCACCACAGCCTGCAAAAGCTAAAATTGTAACAATTGCTGGAGGGTTGCCAGGGTCACGCTATTTATCGCGCTGATAAATCTCCTTGCTTTCTAAATGACATCACTAACGTATTGATTGAAATCAAGGCTTATATAACATGTCATTTCTATGCGGTTTTACTTACTTCATCTTTCAAATACCGCATCTGAAATAAAGGACATGCAATTTTAGTTTCAAAAAACGTATATTTGTTATCACATTTTAGCTAAACAGAAGAGCGTCAACAGTTTATGAAATTATGTAAAAGAAAATACACAAATCATGCGTTAATTGTACCATTATTTGACTTCATGTGTGAGTGTACTCAATATCACTTCAGGTCGTTTTTACCTTCATGAAAAAAAACAAGAAAAAAAATTTCCGTACCCATTTTTAGAGGTTTAGTGAACGCCGGAGCCATCTCGGTCCTAAAGAAATTCCGGGTGAATTGGAAGTATAATGTTCTATTGCTCTAAATCTGATTACTTTGAGGCCCAATGAAAACGCATGTTTTCTAACAACAAGACAATGTTATCCATGATGATTGTGTGTAGTGTTATTGGCTCATTAAGGGGTCATCATCATTGCACTCCGAACATATCCATTGGTGCTTAGATCCGCTGCACAGTAAGTCTTGCAGTGCCCAACGACTGATGTCTCCAGTTGGTTGCTTAGTCTTCATACACGCCCACTAAGTTTCTAGATTCTGACTGTGTCCATCTTAACTATCATCTCTTTCATCCAAATCAGTAACGTGAGCTCATGATTGACGACGTTCTATGTTCTTTCCAGTTTCCGGAGGACATTGATGAGTCCACCCGATCCATTAGTTGACCGTCCTCAACTGTAGCGCAGCTAGTCAACATGCCCGCTTTTTCATTTGCCCGTTCTCCCGCATGTCAAGGGACGTAGACAACGGTGACCTCAAGTGGTTCTTTTTTTACTTCTGCAATGACTCTACTCATTGCATACGTACGGATCCGCCTCCACATTTCTTATCATACTCATCGAATCACAGGCGTGTGTGTAGTATTGTGACTCTAACCAGATGATTGCTCTGGTCACTGCCATCAGCTCCATCCTTATGCTACTCGCGGTCATGACGTATGCACCACTGTCTTCATTGATTATTCTGCCTGAACAGTGTTCTGTAAATGCCCATGCACTCCTTTGATGTCGTACTACAGATCCGTCTGTATAGTTTATTTGATTGCATCTTTTTTCATTGGTGTCATCCCAGAGACCGTTGACCTCCGAATTGACCACGAATGCATTCTGTTCCCTACATTTCCTATCAAGTGTGATAATACACAAGAACATCTCTCTGAATTGCTAAGTCACCGGTATCCACTATTTGCCAGCGTTGATATCGGTAAGCCCACAGACCTGTTAGATGACATCTTATGTCCATAATTTACCTCTCTTTAGCTAGACACCTTTCCCTGTGTTAAGCTCATGATACGATGAATGCTCTTTACCAGCAATTATCTTCAGGTAGGCTCATGACCTCTAGATCTTGATACTATCATACATTGTTTCAAAGTCGAGTAGGTACCTCATTGCCACACAGTGAGTATACCTCGTACACCCCAAGAAATTGCGCACAGTTCATTCTGTATTTTCTCCAGTTTTTCAATATGCGTCTTACTGAACGTAATAACTGCCGTCGCATACTAGATTGGTGCGAGAACTAGTCCCTGGAAAAGAAGGGTAGGTAGCCTCTGTTCGATGTTTTCAGCTGCCATGACCTTCAAAGTGACTAATCATATGCGGGATTTTGTTATCACAAGTTCGACGTGGTCTCGATAACGCAGGCTACGACCACAGTAATCTCCGAGGTATGTCATCACCCTGTACATGGTCACCTCATCAGCTCCCTTTCGTACCATCTGGTTTTTTTCCGATTTAACGATATGATTGTTAAGTGAGAAGCATGCAACTGATAAGTTATTAAGATTAACCAATGCACCTGATTATCCACACTAGGAAGAGATGCGATCGAGTTTGTTTTGTACTGTGGAGGCGTTTTCACTTCTGTCTCTTCCCTGTCGATATACCAGAATATCATCAGCAAAAGTCATAGTTATTCACCTTCCTTCTAACTGTTGTTCCGTGATCGTTATTGTGTACGCGTTAAATAGAACTGATGAAAATGGTGAGCCTTGTGGTAGCCCTGGACAAATGGATGTTGGCTCAGAGGATCAACCTCCACATCTGTGTATCACCATCCTCTGAATCAGTGCCGCAGCGATCCATCTAATGAGGATGATGTGCACGGTTAGTTTGAGGAGCAATATAGAAGAGGCATTTAACTAGGATTCTGTTGTATACATCCTCCAGATCTATAGCAGCAGATCATTTCTCCTCTCGTCTGTAGAAACCTTCGAAGGCGTCATAGTCGAAGATTGCCGCATTGAGCTATGTCTCTTTGTTATATGTATATATGTATATATATATATATATATATATATATATATATATATATATATATATATATATATATATATAACCTCCTAGTGTGGGTGGAAATGCGTGGATGACAGATGAGTTCACGGGGAACATAATCGTGATGATTCTGTAGGCACTGATCTGAAAATTGTCCTTTTTTGGCTTCGGTAGCGGTAGCAAGTAGCTGTGCAGTAACACTTCCTTCATCTGACCAATCTGAATGCTGGCATGAAACTCTTGGGCCAGTTTTTGCACGTCGTCGTCGGCTAAATTGCCTTTGTCGTCGTACTGAACTCCATCTGGACCAGAAACAGTGGTGTGTGCATTTTAAGTGTTTTTGCGAATGGTATCGGTTAAGATTGTGAGATGTCCCTGCACTACACGCTCAAACATTTCTAAGATGACCCCCATATCCTCATTCTTACAGCCTCATTTCTTTGGTTAGTCTGCTCAATGTAGCGGGCAAAGATGGCCATCCCTTTTCTCTCATCAGATTTGTGCCATATCTGGCCTCTGCGCTGTTTGTCTGGTATGCCTCTGTTCGTATAATGCCATTCATGCCTGATGAAGGTACCGTAATGTGGCCAGTGATTTTTCTGAGCACATTTTTTTTCAAAAAAAAGAAATCATCCTACTTGGCATCCTTAGAACATAGTTTAAAGTGCATCATTTGTGAGGTCGACATCTTCTTCCAGACGCTTCAAGAACTCAGGTTGTGTTTATCCATTCCTTCAGGCTTTCTGCCATGTCTTGACCGTTAGTCTCGTGTTACGCCAAGCTTCCTCGACTTCTGCGTTCCACTAGGGCGGCTGCGCCCATCTCCCTTGCCTCCTGCGAGTGGCGCCCTGTTTCCTATTTCTGATTTTGCTAATGGTGTCCTGATCTGTGTTCTCATAATGGAAAGTGTGGAGTTGCTTTTCTGACTTCTTTTTCTGCCTTTCTCATTTTGGAGGACACAGGGATTGGCGGAATAGTGATCACTTCAGTGGAATCCCAGTACACTCCACCTGCAAACCGGCGCTAAGGTAGAACACACCACTGTCAGGTCTATGGCACTATCAGTGTCCCCTGTTTGAGTGGTCATTCTGGTTGCTCTTCCATCATTCAAGCACACTAAATCGACGGATACCAGTGCGTTCTCTAGGTATTCTTCCTGCGTGTTGTTTATGACGTTATCTCACTGGTTTCTTCGAGCATTAAAGTATCAGCAGATAATGTCGTACTCCTTCTCGAATGCGATAAGATTCTGCCTTTGTTGTGTGTCCACCTCTCCATTACAGGCATACACATTTAAAACCACGAAAGGAACTGTCGTCTGCACCCTAATCGCATATACCTGCAATTCTGCATTGTCCGACGCAGTTATAACAACCTCAACTGCCACCATATAGTTTCCTACATGGCTGACCTGCCCAAGGTGTCTTCTATTGTAGAAATAATGAAATTCATGGGCATTGACTGTCCTACCACCAAGAAGTTTTGCTTGCAATATCGCGGGTAGTATGTGGTGTTATTATAAAGATTCCTACACTCTACATACGTCAGGGGCCTGCGCCTCTGAATTATCGGAAAATGTCGTGGGTACTGGATGTTTAAATGTTCAAGCTGTTACGTCTTTTATAAACATAGGCTGTGAAACATTACATGATATTGATATGATTGAGTAGAATACAGCACTGATGGAAACTATTTACAGATGTGTACGCATTTCGCCTGGGATAGATCTAACTATCTATCGTGTGTTCGCATGAAGTATTGTCTATATCTGCAATGCCGTTCCTTGCATAAATTATACTGTCTTTTGTAATTCTTGCAATGGTCCATATAGTTTTGTATGTAGTGTTGTATGTCTGGGCATATAGATTGTTATCAGTGCCTGAGGGAGATGAAATTGGACTCAATGTTTCCATCAACTTATTACGAATTCAAATTATGGGCTCGTGGCTGAAAATTCAACATTATATCAACGCTACTTATCATTATTTGTGAGGTCTACATTAGAAATGCAAGTCAGTCCTCATTATGTTCCATGTTTACAAACTTCGATTAGTCACACTATAATGTTTTATTTATATCACACCTTAAACATAACCCTGTAACGCTTGCTATGCTGCAAAGTTTGGTGCTTGTCTACTTTACTATTCTACAACCTCTCATAATCGATGAATGTAGCATTATAACTTTTTAATTTCTTTTTGTACCAGCATATCTGGGTTACATATCGGCTTACAGGTTTCACCGATTTACAGTACGGCCTTTGACAGCCTGGGAGCCGCGATAGCTCAGTGGTTAGTGAACTGGACTACCACGGACAAGGGGTAGGGTTCGATCCAAACCGACGGCTTCCGGGTTCACCCAGCCTTAAATGGGTACCGGATTTTTTTCTGGGAAAGTAAAGCAACACGGGCGTAATACTGACCACATTACCCCAAAAATCATGTGCTGAAGGTCTGTAAAATATGGGGTCACTAACACCATATTTCCCTATACGCCAGTTGGCGTGACGGGGGTACTTTACTTTACTTTGACAGCCTACAACACCAGAAACTGTGGAACATCATGAAAGATATTGAGTGCCCTACACATATATCACAGCTTAACGTATCAAGAACAGTAAGGAGCTATCAGAACAAACGGTGTAACATCAAACTGGTTTGACGTACAAAAAGACGTGAGGTAAGAATGCATCCTCTCCCCATACCTGTTCAACATCTAGGCCGAGAACCTCGTGAGAAATATTAGAAACGATGACAGATTTATGAAGTTCGACCCTTTCACACTAAATGGAACCATAATTCCAGAACTCCTATCTACTGATGAATCATGCCTTTTGCCAACCAGTACAAGATGCTTAAAAATAGATAACTGAGTGTGTTAAAAGACACAGTGAACAACCAAATTTCTATGAATTTGGACAGAAAACCAAAATAATTTACATTGACATATCAGTAAACCAAATATACATCATCATTGGAAGTGAACAATGTAAAGTGTAAAAAAAAACAACTTACAAATAAAAGAGAAAAAACTATATAATCAAAAGAACGTTAGCAATAGCAACAAAACATTTAAACGTATGAAAAACATATAGCACTAGTAAGGCTGGAAAATTAAAATTACTGAAGACATGTATCTTGTTAATATTAACATATGTTTGTGAATCATTGGGAATCTCGCATACTGCAATGATTCATTCGAAAAAAAAGATGTTATATACACATTCCTAAGATACTTTAGATAATGAGAAAGAACAATGAAGGCATTCTAAAAAATCTTAGAAAAACATTAAACAGATCTGACACATAAACCTCATTTTGCTGAAAAAATTACAATACTAAGGGCAAGTCAACATACACAGCGGGCTGAAAGAACAATAATGGGAGACATGGTTCCTGGGCAAAACATCAGAGGAAAAACAAGATAAATGTGGTTTCAAGACATCAAGGAAACAATAAATATGACCACACAAAAAAAAGAAGTGGGTGATCCAGCTTGATATAAACGGGTTGTGGTGAATGCAACTTTCTGTGGTGGATCTGATAAGAAACATACATTTGTGTTTTCTTTTTTTTGCAGACCGGATGTGGTGAATGTGACGTTCTGTAAAGGACGTGCGACCTAATACTGAAACTTCTCGACTGAAAGTTCAATATACAATTTCTTATTTACAGCGTAATCATTATGAACATTCGCGTCATTTCTGCTACGATTTACTTACACCGAATTTGTCGGCCATCGCATCGTAAGACTGAAAATACATAGTAATTAAGTTTTGAATAGTTTCAATTCCAAAGAAAAGGTTATTGTCTTTACTTTCATTCATTTGATGTGGAAAATCTTGTCAGCTTTGCGAAGTTATAAATCCTTCTTATTTTGTTACGGTTTCCGGCTGTTCCCGGAACCGCTGGAAAGATGGCGGATCTAGTCCACGTCCTCTTGATCGCTGCAGAAAGTGCACCCAGGGTCTGATTAATTTCGGATCTCCTTTGCATTTTTCAGCGTTAAAGTCAAACTGATGATATACTTAATACATCTGTGTCGCTAAAGCGAGGTCTTGGGCCGACAATAGTCCGTTTTTGACAAATCAAGTGTTGTGAATGAGACCTTTCACCGTCTACACTTGATCTGCGCTTTACGTCACATTGGTGCTGTTCATGACCCTTGTTGGAATTCCTTGACGCATGTTATTTCCATGTTACTCATTAATGTAAACTACTTCGTCAGCCGCAGTTTTCTCGCTTTGGGGAATTTGATTCGTGTTTTGTTCGTCTTAGGCTGCATACACTAGAGTAATCAGAAATCTAAAGGGAACGAGATTATGTGTTCCACATTGTTGTGTGCTATGTCATCGTAATGGTTCCCTAGACCGGTCGTGCGCTAATCGTACGGTCTGCTGTTTGATGTGCGACGGGGATAATTTGACGACTAGCTGTGTGTCTATATGTTCGGAATTGGGGTCAACAACGTTGGCCTAACATCATCAGGTGCTACGACGATCATCATTTTCATGAGGACGTGACTTAACGGTATATGGGGATAGACGGCGGGAACAATTGAAGGCTATGCATGAAAGTGTTCCTTGTTGCAGTTTCCTCATATTACAAGTAGCATGTCTGTGTAGTCACCTCTAGTGAAGATGGTGCTCGTAATCCTGGGAGGGTCGACTATCTAAGGGCAGAATCCCCCTACAGAAAAGATAATCTGCTGCCTTGCAGGAAGATTGGGGACAATCAAAAGCTAAGTAAAGCAAACTTGAACAAGATGCTGGCTGAAATCGGATTCACTGGGCCACAGGCGCAGAACACAGTGCAACGTTTTAACAGGTATTCAAGCGGAGTGGATCTAACAGGCTAAAACAGACAGCTGTCCTCGTGTGAGAGTCTGGAGTCCTACTCTGATTGAGTTCTGATCGCAGAGTAAGAGAGAGATTTTGTTACGAATAAAATTGTTCTTTGAGATAATTGTTACTTTTATAGTTACTGTACAGAACATTTTAAAGGTAATAGTTAGGTATATATATATATATATATATATATATATATATATATATATATGCACGTGTAAATATACGCACCTGAATTATGAAATATATCATGAAATATTTGTCACATACACCGGTTTGATCATTTCTAATTCATAGCAACTATGTATGTGTTTCTAATAGTTATGGATCATGTTACTTACACTTGTTGCCATTTGAAAAAGCTAAAGTAGAAGGCGTAATAATATAATTATAGATCATGTTTTCCTCATCAGTTAAATATAAGATGATGAATATATCTAGAGGTACATGTAATATGTGACAAATGATAGTATAACACTATTTATAATTTGAGTTAATATCATTATCAGATAAGTGTGTTGACCAAGTAAAGATTCTTAACATTTGGCAATTTTTCACAAGCATGTAGGGCATCGTGTGGATGCTAGAACATTGTCATATAACATCGTGAAATAATGCAATTGCCAGTCTATGTTGACATGTTTTCATTATGTAAACGATAATGCCATATACTAATCTGCTTGTTCACATAACCCACCGTTTCCATAACCTTTGATATGTCTTCTTTTGAAGCCTAAAATAAAAAAGATGTTAAAGATAAATCAAAACATTAAAATAAAAAAGACGAATATGTTGGCGTCTTTCGCCGATAAGGAAATATGATTTCAAGTGTGATTCTGAGTGAAGCAAATTAGAAACTCACGGCGAACCCACGTGCCAAAGAGCTGACTGGGGCTGGTTAGTCTATAAATAGAAAGTGTTCTGGTACATGCGAATGGGTGATTAATTATGCATTCACATGAAGAACAACGATATGGGGCAATCGAACCACTTAAATTGACAGATGACTTCATTAGAGAGTTTGGAATCCTAGTCTGTTTGAGTCTTGATCGCAGAGAGACTGGCCATATAGTTTAATGCCATCAATCAGAGTGGCTAGATGAAGGATGTGTGGGTGCACAGATACTTACTACCTTTACCGAAGCCAAACAAGGACCATTCTCAGATCAGTGCTTACAGAATCATCACAATACAGAACACTGAGAGCAAGCTACTGGTCAAAATAGTTGACCGTGCACTCACCTGTCACCTTGAAAAGACACGGGCATTCCCTCCCACGCTCTTTGTTATAGATATAACAAAGAGACATGGTTCAATTTCATGTGCATACAACAGACATGTGCTGCTGATATAGATCTGGAATATGCATATAATAGAGTACCATTTGAATACCTGATGCATATGTTCCTCAAACTGGCAGTGCACCCCTTCCTTATTAGATTGATCGCTACTGCACTGTTTCAAAGGACGGTGATACTCAGATGTGGAAGATGGTCATTCGAGCTAACATTTATTTGTCCAGAGCTGCCACAAGGCTCGCCATTGTCACCAGTTCTATTTAACGTGTACACAATAACGATAACGGAACAACAACTGGATGGGAGGGGACGTACTATGACTTTTGCTGATGACATTCTGGTATATCTACAGGGAAGAGACAGAAGTGAAAACGCCTCCACAATGCAAAACTGACTCGATCGCATCTCTTCCTTGTATGGAGTATCAGGTGTATTGGTTACTCCTAATAAAGGATCAGTTGCATGCTTCTCACTTAAAACAATCATATCGTTAACATGGAAACACCTGGGACACAAATTGGAGCTGATGAGGTGACCAGGAACAGCTTGATGGCATACATCGGAGTTATATATATATATGTAATATAACGCAAACTGGAATAATGAATAGAATACATGAACAATCTTTATGATAATGAACGAACTGCATATGAATGTTATCAATTGAATATTATCAAAAAATGGAACCGCTAGTGCTCTTTCTACTAAAGATATTATGACGTATTTGGCATTATTCGTACATTTACCTCCCATAACACCACACTGTTTATCGCTAATTTATGGACTGATTTAGTCCATTAGAGTGTTTCGCACTCTTTGCATGGCGATTTGAAATAATAGTTCCGTTGTCTAACACATAAGGGTTATTGTGCTATGATCATCACAATAGATCGCACCAGTTTTTTTTTTTTTTTTTTGGTAATGCTATCACTATTGATTTTAGGAAGGCGTCAGGTATATATCCGATGGTGTAGATGTCATTCCATATTTTGTTTATTATTTATATTCCAAAATCACCCTTGACTTCCATTTCTTCTTTAGTTATTTTATCTAATCCGTGAGTTTTTTTTTAATGTGTTCATATTGCTGGTCATTTCCAATTATCTTTAATGTTTACTCCAGTTCGTTCATCATCATAAAGATGTGTAATGTATTCTATTCATCATTCCCGTATACATTCTTGTTCAATCAACAGCTCTCATTCCTTTGATCTTAAACATTCAGTTTTTGATTGCGTTTTCTTTCTGTTAATTTTTCAATTTGTTTGTATATTGCTTTGCTATCTCTATTTTGTGCATTTCTATCTCTTTGCATCTCAGATTTAAGCATGATTATTTTTCTTCGTTTCCCTTTATTACACATTTTTTTAAAATTGATTC
The DNA here is from genome assembly GCA_032433765.1 of Megaustenia siamemsis. Lineage (NCBI taxonomy): Eukaryota > Metazoa > Mollusca > Gastropoda > Stylommatophora > Ariophantidae > Megaustenia > Megaustenia siamemsis. The sequence goes on along the minus strand of JAVIAB010000101.1, from coordinate 50,096,467 downwards.
ACTTATACTTATCTCTGTTATACTTTTTTTTTCTTTTTGTATACATTAGCTGAAAAACATCATATGTCATCCATTTCTGTTTTGAATTTGTCCTCACTACTGGTATGAACTCTTATGATGGTTGCTGCATTGATTAGTTTATAATTTTCCACCGTTAATCAATGCTTTGTATCTTCTATATTGCATTGTACCGGTTCTGAAGGCTGATGTTACATTTGTCTTCTCACTCTCTCTCTCTCTCTTTCTCTCTCTCTCTCTATGCGATCAGGACTCAATCAGAGTAGGATTCCAGACTCTCACATTAAATCAGCTGCCAGGCTAAGTGTGTTAATCGCCCTCACAGACAGAACATCACAATTAAAGTCTGCCAGAACCACTCTGATTGAACACCCTTTAAAACGTTACACTGTGTTCTGCGCCAGTGGCCCAGTGCATCCAATTTCAGCCAGCATTTTATTCATGTTTGCTTTCCTTAGCCTTTGATTGTCCCCAATCTTCCTGCAAGGCAGCAGATTGTCTTTTCTGTAGGGGGATTCTACCCTTAGATGGTTGGCCATCCCAGGTTTACGAGCACCATCTGCCGGTGTCACCAGAGGTGACTAACACAGACATGCACACACAAAGATGTGAGATGTGACCAACACAGTCATGCACGCAGCGATACGAGGCATGACTAACACTGACACAAATCAAGATATATGACACATGACTAACATAAACATGCACATAAAGATATTTGTCTTGTAACATCGTATCTGATTTGAGTAAATGTAAATTTAAATTCGTATTAATGTTCATCTTCTGCAACCAACACTGGTCTCAGCAGCTTGGCCCTCCTTGAAACGTCAATTAATTATGGGCGGAAAAAAATATGAGTACCTCCGAAGACCTCTGCCTTTGCGGCGAGAGACCCATGTGAACACGGTTGCCAGGGAAAAAAACGGACTAACGCGCACAATTCAGTTCCAAGTCTCTAGTGACCTCGTCTGAGGTAAAAGCTAGTGAACACAAAAACAAAATAAAAATCATATTAAGTGATGATCTTTTTGGTATTTTTAACTTCACTTTAAGCTTTCCCACAACTGGTAAATGATAACTATATCGATCTGCCCTTGGTCTAGTTTTCGCACATAAAAGACTGTCTCTGAATCTGTTGTTTAACGTTATGTGATCAGTTTGATTACGTGGGTTGTTTCCTGGGATTTCCATGTTGGTAGGTCATGAATGTTGCTTAAGCCAGATGTTGCCTATCAACAAGTTGTGCTTTCTTTGCCTGTCAATATTGTCGTCTCCTATTTTCTTTCTCTCTGCTAAACCATCATAAAAAACCACTTCTACAACTCTTTCCTTTCCAACTTTTGCGTTGAAATCCTCTAGAACCATTATATTCGCATATGGGTGGCATTGATGGAGTGCCATATTAGCTCATGGTAAAAGTTACACACTGTTTCCTCTGGACTGTTTGCTCTTGGTGCTTACATTTGAATGATATTAATTTTTTATTGTAGCTTTCCAAAAAAATTCATTAAACGAGCTTTGTCATATATTGCGCAAAAAAGGTTCACTGTTCTTGCTCTTATGCATCCAAGGCGATACCTACTACTTTTTGATGTTCAGTGCTTCCAGAATATATATAATTCCATCTATATCATGATTCCATCAGAATATATGTCCCCTGACCCAGTGTCCATATAGTCACAATAAATGTAAATCCATCATTTTCATTTCCTGTTTGATGCTTTCCAGTTTTCCATTTTGCATGAGTAAATCAGTTCTTGTTACGTTCAAAGTTCCTATTTTCAGTGTATGTTTTATGTTGATCTTGCTTACAGTAACTGTATAACAGTACCACCTGCAGCACATGATACCCCCTACAGAAAGTGTGTATTTCATTGGAATCATCATTAACGTTGCTGTCGTGAATTATATAATTGTGGCGACTATTGATTATACAAATTTGTTACGACGGTGGTTTTCTGTTGTCTTCCGTCGATTTGTTTACAATTGATTCCCCTAGCATTTTACTAAATAGACTCACTCACAAGGCAGTGTGGTTATTTAACTTTAGGGTACCCTTCCTTAGCCTTTTACTCTCCTGAGCATACCTGCAAGGCTATTGTACTGACTATTAATTCATTGACATAAATCGGTGCAGAAATGTTATAGAAGTATCAGTGGCTGAGTGGCTAGTGTGAAGGTTTCATCTGATCAGAATGATCTGGTTTAATTTACAGACTGAACGGGTTTTTTTTTTTCTGAGCGACACGGCTACTGATTTCACCCGGTCTTTAAGAAAGGGTGCCACAGATTCTTTCTTTGCACCAATAGTAGAAATGACGTGACAGCAACCAGATCACCCACAAAAAGACCGTGTTTATGGAAGAAAGATCACTAAAACCATGTGTAGGCGTTGTAGAAGGAAACAACATCATCATCACGTACCGTACTTGCTGGCGTAGGTGGTCATGTATCTCCACAACATTCGATTTCGACAGTTATTTAGTATTCTGTTGTTGAATTTCTGCCAAGCCATTCTCTTAAGCTGTCCGGCATCTTTTTGTCTTTGCTTCCCTCGATCTCTTCGTATGTCGACTTTTCCAGTTGTTACAATATTTTCCAGCTTTTCCATTTCCATGCCATAAATGATGTTTAGTTCTAATATTGAAAATTGCCTCTCTTTTTGCCTTGCCCTCTTTCAGAACGTTTTCATTACTCTTCTTAGCTGTACATGGTATTATCAACATTCTTCTATAAAACCACATTTCTACAGACTCCAGTGATTTTCTTGTCTTTTGTACTATTGTCCATGATTTAAATCCATATGTTAAAAATGGATCTACATAACATTTAAGAACTCGTGTTCTTGTTTCTATTGTCAAAAAAATGGATTGCACAGTATCGTCCTCATTTTTTTGGAAAGCTGCTTTTGCCTGAGCCCTTCTGCATCTCACCTCTGATGTAAATCTGCCATCTGAGATTAACATTGTTTAAAGAAATTACATTTCATGTACCTGCTTTAATATTGTTCCACTTGTCTTTATTGTACACTGCGGTGATGTCTATAACTTTGTTATCTTTTGCTATTAAGGTTGTGTCGTTAATGTTTGCTTTCGTTCACTATAATGTCATTTAACATTTCTTTAACTCATGTTAATGCTTAGTGATTAAGACTGTATCAGCATACCATTTATTATTTATATTGTGACCACCAATTGATATCCCATGTCTGCCCCTTATGAATCTTAAAATAATCGCACTATACATATTAAAACCATATTAAAATGGACCAGGAGCATGATTAAAGTCAAGGTCATATCATTGTATTTGTAGATGGTTTTAGAGAGACCAGAGAAGAATGGTTACACATAACTACAGGTAGATTTGGTGGTCAAGGTCGTGCGTGGGTGGATGCATATTATAGAAATAGGTTCAGATGAGCCAGACGGGCGTAGGTGTCAGGCGCAACACCAGCAGAGAAAAGCGCGGGGAGGTGTACAAACAAAGCAGGCTATGAGGGTTATATATGAACCAAGACTCAGAAGAACACAGTCACTTAGGGGAGAAAACTTGGAGAAAGACGGGTCGGGTAATGCCGAGAGGGCGTTAACCCCGGATTCTTAGAAGAGCCGAGAGCTCGAACCCTTAGATGGAGCGGAAGGCTCAGACATATGAGGGAGATTTTTGCCGAAATAGAAAAGCTAAGTCAACTAGAGACAACGAAACGCCCTCTCACTTAGAAGCGGAACGCTTATAGACCAAACTCTCACTTAGAAAGCTTAGGGAGATAAACATTGGAATGGCATTTCAGCTAAGTCAACCAGAGACTAGAGCTTAGAAGATTGATAGACACGAAAAAAGTCGAGGAATACATCGAAATGGCAATAATCTAAGTCAACTAGAGACAAGGAAACGCTTGAGAGAGACTCGCACTCTGAAACACACAGAGAGAAAGACATAACTAATGAGCTAGATGAATATAGTCTAGCCAGAACCGTATAAGACACGTGGAAAGCTTCACCCGATCGTAGAATCACATTGGAAACCGAGTAGAAATAGCCTGGACAGAAAATGTGAAAAAGGTCAGAATTCCAGGAAGTGTGTGATTCATATACTCGCTAGGATTGTGAGACGTGATCTATTTTTGAATTGGTATCCCTATGTACGTTTATGATTTTATGAATGCGCGACTGTTCACGCCGCCAAATAGACATGACATAATGTGTAACTTAGAATAAGAAGATAATATAAGTATTCAAGACCTATGTACTCAATGTAGACTTGTATAAATAAACAGAAGCTGGTGTTGTATTACACCTTACGCCATGTTACTTGTGTCAGATTTAACGTTAAGTAAAGGGTCAAGACAGGAGGCAAAAGAGTGCCTAATAATAAATATAATATTAACTGTACAAAGAAATACAACGTAAATCATCGAATCTTCTATCATGTATCATGAAGTCAAAATAATAAACTATCAAGTCATCATCAAGTCATCAGTATCATCGTTGTTAAATTGGTACTTTGCATCACATCCTCTATTGCGTTGTGGACACTGTTTCATTGTATTTTTTTTTTTTGCAGTCTAAAAGATATAAGGAAAAAAAGAATAAGATAATTGGGTAGGAAGAAAAGAAGACAAACATGGAAGTTGTGAATCTGCTGAAAATTAAAAAAAATATCTGCTTAACACATTTCGAACAAGGCAGACATTTGCAATGATTTGGTCACACTAAAATACATATTATCCTTCTAAAAGTGACGTTGAAAGGGAAGGTACAAGGTAGACGATGCATAGGCAGATCTAGACTAAAGTGAAAATTATGTATATATACACATATATCCCATTTCATGTTTCACTAAGAGGCAACATTAATTCTAAGTATTTCACCTCATATACCATACATTACATATACATTGTTTTTGCTTTATGTCTCCTTCGACAAAAAGATCTGTGACAATTGCGTTAACAGTTTCACATTTATATCACTCGTGCAAAACATTACTGACCCCAAATCTTGTGTTAGCAGCAAATGGGGCCTGAAATTGAAGACATTATATTTAACTTGGAATGTTACACCTTGCTGCTGAGCATTGCATACAGAGATCTGGTACTCTACCTCAGTCCATACAACCTTTAATCTACTAGCTAGGAGTTCATTTTATTTCTTTAACTAGAGACTGTCTGCGTAATAGTTTTGTAGTTCATGATGATGAAGATGGTGATGTGATATTTAATGACGATATTACACACTGTACATTCAGGTTTTAGAATAACAAGTCTTGATTGGTGTTGTGTTTATTGTCACTGCAGGTAGTTTTCAATCAACGTTTCATTCAATTTATTAACATCACAATTATCATATCTGTCACTCTCTTTGGTGCCCGAGTCTTCAACCTGAGTCATGTATCTTGACTGTACCTTGTCCCTGCGTCTGTACAACATGCAGTCTCTGTGTCTGAATTGTACCTTGTCCCTGCGTCTGTACAACATGCGGTCTCTGTGTCTGGACTGCTTTCGATCCCCTCATCTGATCAAATATACTATGTGTTGATTGTCCTCAATTAAGGTTAACAACCAAAGTTATATGTTTAGATATCATGTTCCTGAGCGATTCGACAACAACCATCTGTCGCTTTGGTTTGCATTTCCATATGTCTACCCGGTCTGCAGACCTAATACTGTTATACATGGTTGCAGGTGAAAAACTATACTATAATCAATAATACGAAGAAATAACTGCGTATTATGCAGACAATGAGTATTTTCTTTCTCTATTTCACTTTTCCTTTCTTTCTTTCTTTTATTATTTCTTTCTTTCTCTCTCTTTGTCATTTATTCTTTCTTTATTTATTCTTCCTCTTCATCAGTCAGTCATTGTTATGCATTTAGACTATTAGACCAGTTTGGTCAACGAACAAGACGGTGTGTTTGAGGTCATCACCGGTTCACCATAACTTGTCATGTTTCAGTGGGCCATATTTGTGTTATCAGACTTTTAGCTCTGTCTCTTTCCATTGTATATTATATAGAACAAACGTCAAACCCCGAAAAATACGCATGTTCTATCAGTGTGAAGAACAGATAACAATGTTTAACTTGACTTATATATATATATATATATATTGCGTATTAATATCATTCAACTGATCATTCAAGATCCACTCCTATTTCATGTTTCACTAAAAGTCAAAATAAAGAATAAAGAATCGCGGTTTCTTGTCTATCTCGCCACTAATCTACTAGAGCACTATGTTTATAGCATCAACTATGTTCCCCAATCTCTGTCGGAAAGCAATAATAATAATCGTGTCTACCCTGCAACAACCCATTACCTTTCAAATGTTTTCAGTCTGAAGGAGTTTTATGTCGATGACTATGTTCCTGCTGCACACAATTTTACATCAGGAAAGAAATGACAGAACAAATCCACTTTTTTTTCTTGAATCCTGATATAACATGTAACAGAATAAAATCCGTGTATCTATTCTTGTTTATCTTGTGTTGATGTGCAATGAGGCCACAATGACATGTTCTGATTACAAATATCACGGTCTGCTATGTTTGCTGAGTTTTTTTAAGATGTCGTGTTCTGGCTCTTATTTTCCATGCAACTCGCTCTATTTTGTCTTCCTGGCTTGTTTGAGGTTTGTTTTTACTTCTTTGAGGCTATTGTGTTGGATGAACTGCTCCCACCAGGTTTTGCGAGATTATATGTTTTTACGTGTTCACAAATGTCACTGTGTGCTGTTATCTAATGCAGGACTAGTTCTGTCTTTTCTGACATCGAACTCGTTTTGTTAGTTATTTCTTGAATGTGTCCTGGTTGGGGATTACAGTTGCTTCTATAACCAACTTTGCATTCATGAGGATGGTAAGTTCTGGACGCAGGGATCTTATCTATTGAGAATGTTTGTGGCTGTGGGGAACGCCATAGAATCTGCTCTAAAACGCGTGTACTTGTTTGTCTTTCCACCTTGGAAGGTTATACATATGTCTCTGTGTCTTTTCTTCGACACTTCGGTTGCCGATCCATTTATGGAAACCTGTTTCCATATATCTCTGGAATGTTTTCCCTCAAAGCCTAATAAGTTATATGTCTCTCCTTTCTGCATAATTCAAACTGTAGAAATCCTGTGGATAATTGGTATACAACTGAAGGATAACTATGCCGCACTGACAAATCTCAATTCTACTGACATCCGTGTTGTTGACTGTGCACTTAAAGTCACAACATGCTATTGAATTATTGTTTCATGTAAACAGAGAGACAAACCTTCTCATCTAAGAGGTGTATCAGAGAGATGGGCCCTCGGTCAAACTTGCCATTAATTATCCCTCATACAAAATAAAAATAACTCTCTCGTTCTATCTAGCACATAACACGAAGACAATGCTTCATTATCAGACAGTGATGCCTAGTGATTACGTAATATCGCATTTTTGGAAATGACGTAACCGCTTAGTCTAATTTCAGAGTTTACATAAAACAGTCAACTATTATCAAACACAAATTGGACACAACGAGATCCGATTGCAATGGCACTAGTTAGATGGCCCAAAAGATCGCGGTAATACTGGATTCTACTGCATTAATGTTTGCCATTTGTTTGTATTCTTGTCTTAAAGTGTATCACCATTTCATGTCAAAAGGGCCAAGAGTCTACATAATACGTTCTGGAAACATGTGGTCGTTAAAAAAAAAACAAAGAAGAAAGCTCCCATTTAAAACAATTTGCAACACAATTTGAATTGTCATATGCTAAATTATTCACATAATGATTTCCTCTCTATCACTCACTCCTCTGACTGTCTCTCACTCTATAATATAAAGAAGAACGGAACAAGATCTTGGAAGAAAAATAATGCACTTCAAATTAAACACATTTATTTTTTTCACCAGGAAAGAGCAACAGTTAACTTCGTCAGTTAAACAAAGCAGCAGCCACCTAAGATAACTTGTTCATGTCTCTAGACTTAGTTATTTAGTGAATCAACATAGTTTTGGCACTATATATCGGAGACTCAAAACTTTCCTAAACATGAAATAAATGGAACAAAATATTTCATCAACAATTATTGTCTAGCAACTATAATTATAAAATACAATTGTAGCTTTCCTTTGTAAATTGTTGGTATCATCCTCGTAGATAAGGTTTATTTTTTGTTTTTTAATGTCGTTCTTATAATTAATATTTTCCTACTTCATTATATTGAAGTTAAAAAAACATTTCTAAAAAAAAAAACTTAAATTAATTATATTCCACAACCAGTGTGCTTTTTAATAACCTATGTAATTTTATCAACAAATAAAGGTGTGAAACAAGTGGAGGAATTAAAATGCATATGCAGCTTAGTGGCAAACAAAAATTCGCAAACATCAGATATAGACTCAAGATGCATCAAAGCTTGTAAATCATTGGACAGCTCTCACCACTATTGTCAAGGAAATACTCTAGAGGCAAAAGGGACACTCTACAATACAATCTTCATCCCAAAGTTGTGCTACCAATGCCAGGCCTAGACCCTAGATGCACGAATAATAAGACAAATAGCCTCTACTGAGATGAAATGTGTTAGAGGAATAATAGAAAACAGCCTGTGAGACAATATCATAAATGAAGAAAAAAAAAGCTCGGAATAGCGTCCACTATAGAATATAGAAAGAAACAACAGATACAATGGTTTGGCCACGTGACAAGGCAGAGTGATCAAACAAAACACAATGAGCCCTCAATAAACGTTTCGAGAGAACCAGACCCAGGGGTAAACCAAGAAAGATGGGTCGATGTAATATTAGAAGCACTAGAAAACATAACAGCAGCAGAAGGGAACAGAAGAGCAAACGACTACAAAGTTTATCTCCCCTCATCGCTGAAATGCAAATAGGAAGGGGCAGAAGAAGAAGTAAAGGTGAAAAAGAAATTGACACTTTTTGCAACCAGCTAGAGATGGTAATGGAGCACTGTAAATCCCAAGAAATAACTTTTATGTTAGGTGATTAAATGCAAACGTGGAAACTACTAGAGTGTAAATGTAACTGGAGTACGTAACCTAGGAGAGACAAATGATAGATAGGATAGATCAATAGATTGGGAAAAGACACATTCATTTAATATTGGTAACTTTAGGTTCAAGCAACCGTAGACAAATGTGGATATAGAAAAGCCCAGACAACAAAATACACAATCACACTGATTTATACAGGTTCCAAGAAGATTCAGGAATGGCCTAACATATGTTCAAACAAGGCCACGTGTAGACTACAACGGTGACCAAGTAAGCGTAGTTGGAAAAATGAGAGTAAAACTGAAGAAGACTCAACAATTAAAAAGTATGAAATTGCATCTAGATATCTTTGGAGTAGGTAGATAAATAAGTGAGAAATACACTAAGATATGAGGTCATTGAGAAAATACACATCATTGAGAAACAGTGGGAAATGCTTAACCAATCGAATCGATTCAACAAACATCAAAGAAAATAATTTGAAGAATTAAAACGGATCCACACGAATACATGGATGTCAGGGAAAAAAAAATATTCCATGGAAAAACAAGATGAAAAAAAAACATAAGAAAGAAGACCTACCATACAAAATATTTCACTAAGAGATCCAAAGAAAATGCAGATAAACTAAGGAAGGATATTGAGTTATTTGCGGGTCATCATTATTGCACTCCGAACATGTCCATAGGTGCTCAGATCCCCTCCTCAGCAATTCCCTCAGTGTCCAGCGACTGACGACTCCAGTTCTATGTTGGTTGATAAGTCTTCTTACACGGCCACTAAGTGTCTCATTTCTGGCTGTGCCTAACATAACTCCCATTTCCATCATCCGAAGAAGTGACGTGGATGTGTGTTTGTCGAAGTCATGTGCTCTTCCCACATCTCGGAGGGCATTGATGATGTCCGCCCGATCCATTGGCTGCCTGTCCACAACGACAGCGCAGCTAGCCAACCTGCTAGACTCCGTCTACTATTGATCTCATAATTCAAGGAATTGAAATCAACGGTCACAACATAAACAATCTGCGATATGCAGATGACACAGTCTTAATATCAGAGACAGAGAATGAATTACATGAAATGAAGGGCATAATAGTAAAAGAGACCAATAAATAAAGTCTCAGTCTGAATATTAAAAAGAAGCAAACAGAAGTAATGGTCATATTCAAGAAACAACCATCACTATCATGTAACTTAAAAAATAAATGGGGCAAATCAGAAGCAAGTACAGAGCGTCAAAAACTTGGGATCATAACAACATCAGACGGAAGATGCATCACATAAATAACAGGTATTACTGTGGCACTTTAGTAAAGCTTAATATGGCACTTAGTTAATGAAAACACAATAGTTCTAGAGGATCTCAACACAAAAGTAGGAAAGGAAAAAGTTAGGAAAGTAGTTGGTTATTATTATTCCATAGGCGAGAGAAATGAAAGAGGTGGCACACTAACTTAGTGGGCAAGAATACAAAACATGATAATAGGAAACACCTGGTTTAAGGAACATCCAAGACGTATGTGGACGTGGAAAAACCCAGGGGACAACGCACGTAAACAAATTGATTACATAATGATAAACAATAGATTTAGAAACAGTCTGGTATGTGTGAGAACTAGACCAGGGGCAGGTTGCAATAGTGATCATGTACCAGTTATTGGAAAAGCTTAGAGTGCTTGCTTGCTTGCTTACTTGCATTCGCCCGATGACTTAAGGAGTGTACTAGCTTAGAGTAAAAAGCATCAAAACGAGTCTTAGTTAAAATCAAATCAAATTAAGATTTACTCAATTCAGACAAGAAGTTGCAAGACAAATATAACATCACAATTCTGGACCGGTACAATGCAATAGAGAAGATACAAATTATTGATGAACACTGGGAAATACTAGATGAACCAATGCAACAAACATCGAAAGAGTTCATACCACCAGTGAGGGCAAATTCAAGACAGAAATGGATGACAGATAACATTTTAAGTTAATAGATATAAGAATAAAAAAAAAGATAACAACAATGAATATACGAAATTAAATAAAGAAATTATAATAAATGCAATGATGCAAAAGTATCAATGCTAAAACTGAGGTGCAAAAAGATTGAAAAGCACCAACAAGAGATTCCAAAGCTGTATACAAACCAATTTAAGAAATGACAGGAAGAAAAACGCAATTTAAAAAAAAAATTAGAAGTTTAAGATCAAAGGAAGGAGAACTGTTGATTGAACAAAAGGGACTGATGGACAGAATACATTATAGATCTTTATAATGATGAACGAGCAAAAGTAAATATTAAGGATAATACGACTTTGAAGCAAGTAGACAATTTTAAATATCTGGGTAGCACGTTAACACAAGACAATAACTAATAGACAGAGATAGATATAAGGTGTCACAAAGCATGCCAAGCTATAGGCCAAGTATCAACACTATTGAAAAACAAAGCAATAACTAAGGAAGCAAAAAGTGCAATATACAAATCAATTTTTCTACCAACTCTTTGTTATCAGAGACAGAAATTAACGCTGGACTCTAGAACAATAAGCAAGATAACGACCACCGAAATGAAATGTGTCAGAAGAATGACAGGAAACAGCTAAACGGACATAGTAAGAAACACTGAGCTGAGGAAGGAACTCGAAATTGAACCAGCCATCGAATACATAAAGAAATAACAGATAAATGGGTTCGGCAACATAACAAGACAAAAAGAACTAACAATGACTCACAGAGCCATAAACAAACGCTACGAAAACGCCAGATTAAGTGGAAGACCGAGAAAGTGATGGATAAAGGGAATACTAGAGTCACTAGGAGGAATAACATCAGAAGAGGCCAACAGAAGAGCAAAGAATCGCAGATTGTTTCTCCCCTCGACGCCAACGGCAGCAGAGAAAGGATAGAAGAAGAAGAAGAATGATAATGGGATGGAGGCTAGCAATACTTAAAGAAGAAGTGGATGACGCCTTCTGCAATATGAAAGCATGAAAAGCTGTTGGACTAGATAATACAATTAAATAAGAGATTGAAGCCATGGGTGATTTAGGAATAAAATTATAACAATAATATTGAATTATATCTACAACAGAGGATATATACCAGACGACCTGCTATTGCACAGTAAGTCTTATGAGTCTCATGACTAAAATGTTACTAAAATCATCATGTGTAGAGTGCGAAACAAAATCAGTGAAAAAATTAGAGATTACCCAAACCTATATTTTATAGATTATACTATGCATTTGACAAACTAAAGCACCAAGAAATAGTCACATTTGTAGAAATAAACGTAGACAGCACAACTCTAAGAATAATAAAGAACATGTAGTGGCAACAAACAGCAGCCATAAGAACTGGAAATCAACTAGGAATGTTGCAACAAATAAAACAGGGTGTTAGACAAGGTTGTGTCCTGTCACCAGATTCATTAATATGTTAAGTGACATTATTTTAAGATTCTTAAGAGGTATGCCTGGAATAACAATCCAAGGTCTTAACATAAATAATATAAGCAATGCTGACGATACGGCCTTAATCGCTAAGAGTGAAAATTTGTTACAAGAAATGTTAGACATTATAGTGAAAACAAGCAAAAATAAAGGACTCAGCCTTAATAGCAGAAAGACAGAATTAATGGTAACAACATAGAAAAATACATCACCTCAGTGCACAATAAATACAAGTAGAACCATATTAAAACAGGTGAATGAATTTAAACATATGGGAACATTGTTAACCTCAGATGGTAGATGTGAGAGGTGAGAAGCAGAATAGCTCAGACAAAAGCAGCTTTAAAAAAAAATGTGGAAGATACTATACAATCCATTTTCGACAATATAAACAAGAGGAGTTCTTAAATGTTATGTAGAGCCAGTCTTAACATATGGATGTGGATCATTGGCAATAGCACAACAGACAAGAATACATGACCTCTGCATGACTGGAGACTGTAGACATGTTTTACATAAAAATATCGATAGTACCATGGACAGTCTTCTTTTACCTTTTAGCTCCTGGTGGAGCATAGGTCTTCAACAAACACTTTCCAAGTCGTTCTGTTTTTTGCCATTCTTTTAAGATCATTCCATGTCTTCCCCATCATCTTCATCTCTGCTTCTATCTGTCTTCTCCAAGAATTCCTTGGTCTTCCTCTTTGTCTTTTCCCCTGGGGATTCCAAAAAAGGGCCTGTTGTGTAATACTCTCAGTTGGTTTCCGTAGTGTGTGTCCTATCCATCGCCATCGTCTTCGCTGTATCTCTTTATCCACTGGTATTTGACCGGTACATTTCCATAATTCCACGTTAGTGACTTTGTCCTGCCATTTCCATCCCTTTATTCTGCGCAAGCATCCATTAATGAAAGTCTGTACTTTCGTGATTGTCAATTTTGTCATTCTCCATGTTTCACAGCCATATAATAGGACCGACTTAACATTTGAGTTGAAAATTTTTATTTTTGTATTTAGCCTAATTTCTTTGGATTTCCATATGTTTCCCAGTGCAATGAAAGCTCCTCTTGCTTTTGATATCCTTATTTTGGTATCAGTTTCTGTTCCTCCCTCTTTATCTATATTACTGCCCAGATATATATAAGATTGTACGTCTAGTAGAGGTATTTCTCCTAGTTTTATATGGTTATTGCCAACTGCATTAACTCTCATAATATTGGTCTTATCTCTATTAATCTTTAGTCCTAGCTGTTGTGATCTCTCATCTAATATACTCATTTTATCCTGCATCTGTTGATGGCTGTGTGATAGGAGAGCTATGTCATCAGCAAAGTCTAAATCATCAAGTTGTTTGGTCAGTGACCACTGGATCCCATTTCTGTTGTTTTGAGTTATTTTCATAATCCAATCTATGGCCAGTAGAAAGAGAAATGGAGACAGGAGGCATCCTTGCCTTACTCCTGTTCTTATTTCAAATGCTTCTGTAAGCTGTCCTTCATGCACCACACTACATTTTGTTCCTTCATACATTGTTTTTATCAGGTTAATAAACTTTATGGGGATTCCGTAATGACTCAGCAACTTCCAATGGGGATTCCGTAATGACTCAGCAACTTCCAAAGCATTATTCTGTCTAAACTATCAAATGCCTTTTCGTAATCTATGAATCCAATATATAGTGGGGATTTTAGTTCTAAACTTTGTTCAACTATTATACGTAGGGTAGTTATTTGATCAGCACATGATCTGTTCTTCCTAAAACCTGCTTGTTCATCTCTCAAGTGTTTCTCTATAGCCTCTTTTAGTCTCTCCAGAATGATTCTGCCTAATATTTTTCCTGGCACTGATAGTAGCATAATTCCCCTATAATTTGTGCACTCCTGTAAACTTCCTTTCTTTGGTAGTTTGATCATATAACCTTCTCTCCAGTCTTTAGGTATTTCTTCCCTCTCACAAATTTTATCCAATAGATCCTGTAACATCTTGGTAGAGGTGTTAATATCTGCTTTGATGGCTTCCGAAGGAATTTCATCTGGTCCTGTGGCTTTACCATCTTTTAATAATTTGATGGCTTTCACTGGAGACTGTAGACATTTTTTACATAAAAATATCGATAGTACCATGGACAGTAAAGAAGACTAAAGAATACGTTCTGAAAGAGGTCAAAGGAAAAGAGAAATAATTTGCAATATTAGGAAGAAACAATCAACATTTATGGGCGTGTAATGATAAGGGAACAGCTGGAATGTATTGTAACAACTGGAAAAATCGAGAAACGAAGAGATAGAGGGAAGCAAAGAGAAAAGATATCGGACAGTTTAAGAGAATGGCGTGACAGAAGGTCAGCAACAGATATGATAACAAAAAATAAAAATTGTCGAGATCGAAAGTTGTGGATAGATAGATCACCTACGCCAGCAGGCACAGTACCTGATGATGATGATGATGATGCTGTATGTAAACGTTAAAAAAGGGAGGGGATATTAAAGGAAATATGTTGGAAAGTACAAGAGAGACATTCAAAGATGTGCAGAGCTTAAACAATTGAAGACACACCAACTTGTGTCGATGGAAAGATATTGGTGCTGTCTTACAAGACGCTAAGAAATACCTCATCTACTGACTGCTCTGTATGTAAGACTGCGATTGAATGTAATTCAGATTTTATGTTCAGCACACCATTTGTAGTACGGGTTATTATTGATGGATTAGGAAAGGAAGAGAAGTAAAGAGTCACACATGAAAAAGACTCAGATATAAACTATGATGGACATAACAGTGTTATTCAGTTGATCAACTGATTTTTACAAAATGAAGACAAGAAAGAAAGAAGTAAAGAAAGCACGAAATGCATCATTGATTTGGCTCTTAAAAATGTGTTTTAAAGCTTCATGTTTTTTTTTGCCATATGCGCAATTTTGCTAAATGAAGTGATCATTAGGTCTGCATTAGCTTACAAGTACTGTTATATCACAAACCTATTTATAACTAACAGACCCATAAGGTCTACACAATTTATGTAGACGAGTTCACTGATGACCCCATCATATACAGTAAATAGACAAAAGAGGACACACACCAGCAGCAGATGCGAACAGAAAAGCAAAAGATCGATATCTCCTCGACGCTGAAAGACAAATGAGGAAGGAAAGAAGATGAAGATAAAAGAGTTTCCTTATTGAATCAATGTAACTGAGCAGCATGTCAACTCTATCGACTGAACCCATGCATTTATTATAGTCAACAACACATACATATTTTTGTTTCGCTGTCCTTTTGCCAGGTTCTAATATTTCTCCAGAGTAACATGTTGTCAACGTCCAAATCTTTTGTTTATCGCATCATATCAAAGCTAATAAATTATTTGCAGATTTATAGCAAACAACATCTTTGTTCTGCTATTACTCCATTTTGAAATTATTTTCTGTTCTTACTAACAGTGCCATCTCTTCCCTAATGTGCCTTTTGAGAAGGATTCACTTGTACATCGCGCAACATTATCTACGCTGTAAAATATAAACTATGTAAGACGATCTGCATATGCGAATCAGGACGTCGTCACGGCGTCAATGCCGGGACCATCTGAATGACATTATTGCAGATGCAGGAATCCCAACTTCATCCCACTCCACCTCTAAGGGTA
This sequence comes from Megaustenia siamemsis, assembly GCA_032433765.1. Taxonomy (NCBI): domain Eukaryota; kingdom Metazoa; phylum Mollusca; class Gastropoda; order Stylommatophora; family Ariophantidae; genus Megaustenia; species Megaustenia siamemsis. Next base: position 50,080,372 of record JAVIAB010000101.1, on the reverse strand, counting down.
AGGGCAAGTTAAAGGCCTGATGTCGTGTTCTTCTGATGGTCGCCCCGATTCACTTTAGAGAATCGTCTGATCGACCGCATGGGTTTCTTCACCCTACGGGGCATCAATGTATCCCATTTCTCACGGATGATCTATCAACCCTCTCTCTTCCCCTGTCTCGACTCCCCCCCACCTTTTCCACTTTCCTTCTTTCACTCCCATTTCCCTTGCGCTCCTCCTCTCTTCTCTTCTTTCTTCCCACCCCTATTCCTATTTAGGCCCTCCGCACCTTGACGTGATCTCCCCAGGCAATATTCGGGATCTATATTACATACATGTAAGTCCGTTGCCACACTTCTCATGGAATCTTGAATCCTATTGCCCAACCTACATTTATAACTACTGCAGCACTACTATTGATGACCTGATCTCCACTTACATTTATTATCTTTATCAATACATATTCTACCACTTCTACATATTCAAGTTCTAACTTACCCTCCCATTCACTACATCACCCTGCACCGCCAGTGCTTCATAATTCTCATAGTACGACTCCTTTTATAGCCATGTAACCTGAGTAACAATGTGCTTCGTTTGCCCCTTTAACTCAATATTTGCACTTGACTCTAGTGATTACCTAATACACGCTTGAGTACATCACACCTCATTCTGCTACCTTATCTCGTCCAACTTTTCGTCAAATCATTATATATATATATATATAGTGTAAAATATGAACTATTTGTATCCTCCGATATGTAGCATATCTCTCTTTCATGTCAACATTTCTTCTCTCATCCCTCTGTTTATTTCTCCTTGCTTTACCTGTCCCATTCATCCTAGATGTAGTAGAGTTATCTTTATTTCGTTGTTCGTTTGTGTTCTCATTTTCTGAGGTAGGCCGACGCGTCAATATAGAATTGTTTTCTTTTTTGTAAAACTGTCACCACACCTCGTAGGACTGAACGCTACACCCCAACTATTTGCACCTGCTACAAACTTTACCGCAGCACTGCAATTATTTGCCTGTTCCGATCTTGTTATCACATTTACAGACCGTCACTTACCCCTGGTCTGATATATGGACCTGTTGCCTGAAAAATGGAGAATTGAAAAAAAAGTTGTGAAATGATTAGGGTCTCGGTATAATCACCCATCATTTGGACAGAAAGTGCCAGTTGTCTCTAACTTTGTGCTCAGACACAATCTTATGTGTGCCACTTGTAGTCATCGTGATGTCTACCATTGTATTCATCCAATCACCTTATGGCGCAACTTTCCCTGTTGTCAGTTGTTGACTGTAAACATCTGTTTTCTGTTACTTATTTATTATATGCTTCCGGTTCGTGGGTGAGCCGAGATGGTCGTTTGTTCATATGCGGTTCGGGAATTGATTCGCAATTCATATTATTCTACTTTGGATTTACACGTTTATCGTTTTTGTTATATTTTTAGTGACGAGACTGGTTCTTTTGAGGAATTGTGCCCAGCCCAAGTGTGCCCCTGGTGCTGACAGTAAACAAACAAACTATGACCTGCTGGCAAAGGAATTCGTCAAGTAGCAGACAATGAATAACAGAAACACGAATACATGTCAAAGTATGATGATGTTGGTTTGTGAAGAGAGACGGTCAGAATGAAGAAAATGGACTGTCATAGACGGACTCAATAGAAGTAGAATAGCCATAATGTATTTAATTGTTGGTCATATGATATGGTCCATGGGTTAGGTAGGACATCAAAGGCCAAAAGGGAGAAGGAAATATGCAGTCAACATGAGAATGGTCCCATGAGGATAGTTGAAAGGAAGGCCCATATGGGGGACGGAATGGGTAATTACAAAGCTGACGAAATGGGGAAGGAAGAAACAGCAGAACAGATCACAATACTATAGCAAGGAGAGAAAGTAAGAGATAGGAGATAGCGAAATAGGAGGCCAGCGCTTTAGTGAAGAATTGAAAGAATTCACCCTTCTCAAATAGAGAGTGTCGAGGTCGGCTATGAGTCGGTTCAGCAACGCAAGAGACAATGTCAGGAAGTGCTCTGGAACGTGGTGGTCTGATGATGATTGTTCGGCACATGCACGTCTTGTGGCAGCTTTTGCAGATGCTAGCAAACACGAGTATATAACTGAGGAACACGCATGCGGAGTCTTCCTAGATAACAAAGGGTCCACGGGAAGGGAAACTTAGCGAATCTGTAGTACGTAATGGCATGAAGAACATGGAGATCTTTCACTGGGGATCGTACACCTCTGGCTGTGGCTAAATTTGTGGAGACGGTTCCTGAATAAGAGTTCCTGAATGCTTATGTCGTGCTCAATTACCATTTACTGAGAGTCACAGAATAGTGGGTAATGTGGTTGGAAATGCGTGATTAATGGATTAGGTGCCGTTTCAGGAAACATATTGCAACATGATTATATGGGCATATGGTGGTCAGGGAACAGTTCTTTGCGAAGAAAGGAGGTGGGGAGTGTGTGCGCTTCATTGTGAGTGATGGGGAGAACTTATTTGAGTGCAAATCGGAGTAGTTATTCTGGATATAGACGGATAAATGATGAGTTTCAACCTCAGGTGAATTTAATGGAGTGAACCATCGTCTAGATAGCAGAGTTTAAGGCTTATGAGTTGAGACAGAGGGATACAACAGTGACAGGTGCAGTGGTGGCAATAGAGGAGGTAGGAGTGGGCGTCGGTTGGTTTATAAAATATGGAGGTTTGCAAACTGATGAGTGAAGAGAGGCCTTAGAAGCCAATCGAGATGATAGAAATAGAGTACGAGATCCGAAAGAAGCGAGGAAATAAGCTTACACAATCCAAGAAATGGGAAGGTACTAAGAGATCAGACACAACGAAATTGTCAGGAATGTAGTTAATACCTACGTGAAGGGGAGCAGTAAAAGAAGAAATAAAGTGGTGTTCCTGATAAACTATGAAGAGCATGGTCCATAGTACCCATAGCCGCACCTCTCGTTTGCACGAAGAATGGAACGTCGAATTCAAGCCAGTTGGTTCCTCTGTTCCAGAAAGTACTGGGTAGCAAGAAAGCCACCCTTATGGTGTACCTCCTTTCTTTTTTTCATTTTTCAAATTCCGCTTCACCCACTCCCCCCAATTTGCATTGTTTAGTATGTTTTTTTTTTTTTGTTTGTCTAGTTAAACTCAACATGGAGCCAATGGTAGGGTGTGCTAAACACTCCAAGGTATGGTGACAGCTTTACAAATAAAGAACGTCAGTATTGTGTTGTGTTCTTTATTTGTAAAGCTGTCACCATACCTTGGAGTGTTTAGTTTTACACCCTACCATTGGCTCCTTGCTACCAGCTTTACCGCAGCATTGCAATTATTTGCCTGTTCCAAACTCAACATGCCCTATTGTCTATTAATTGTTTTAACCAAACTATACGTAAATCCTTCCTCAAGAGGGGATTTATGTTTATTGTTTATATTATAACACAATTGTGTTGGCATCTACGGGTATAAAAACACGTTTATGTAATTATATATATAAAAATTAATAAAGAATGTCGTCTTCTTCTTTCCTTCCACATTTGCCTTTCCGCGCTGAGGACAGATACATTTTGGGGCCTTATGTTTTTTTTGTTTACTTCTGCTGTTCTGTTTCCTAGTGTTTCTTTATAATCCTTTAATCCATCGATTTCTTGCTCCACCCTTGCGTCTTTTGGCACGTGTTTTGACACAACGTTCATTGGATGCCACGATGTGATGTGTTTTGCACTTTTAGCTGTGTCCCGTGGTCAAACTATTTCATCTGGCTTTTTTTATTTGTATATTATATGGCGGGGGTTATTCCTAGCTTATTTCTCTGACAATAATTTCCAATCTCAGGCTGCTTCCTGTTCTTCGAATAATACATGTCATCCCATTAGAGGAATTTGTTTTCTTATTGTTCTTGAATCCATGTGTGGCATTGGTAGCATAACGTTGGGATGAAGATTTGATTGCAGTGTCCGCTCAGATTGTCGATTAACGTTTCTTCATTGAACACCACTTCACTTAGTAATGCGCTCAGTCGTTAGGTGTAACTGTCAATCTTTGTACTTCGCGTTGTATTTGGCATTTATGTCGAAATGCGTCACACACTTGTCCACATGAAATTGACTGTACACTCAAGTCTCTTGTACATAAGAATACAAACAGTTTATTTACATTGTCAACTTAAAAATAAGGTGACCAGACGTCCAGATTTTTTCGGGACAGTCCTGATTTTTTACTGTTTTTTTCAACCTTTGTCCCGGATTTGTTACTGTCCCGAATTGTTGTCGAATTCTGAGAATAGTGTTGCGTAATTAACATTTAATACATGTATCTGTTGTCCATTAACTCTTGTGTCCACTAATGCTAGTATTTTAATTGTCATCTTTGTCATGTATTCAATCAGTTAACCTTCTTTATTGTTTTCTCAGCACATGTTGATGATTGCTACTTTATTTGTGTGGTTTATCGTCATTTTGTTGCGCTTTCGTTGAGCACAACATATTTATCTGTTTCAGAACTCTTTAAGTGTGTCTAAAGTTAAGGGCTTAACTTAAAAACATACTTTGTGATTAACCAGGAGATGCTTCCCTCCGTGCTAGATCGGTAGGTCTCACATGCACTATTTAAAAAAAAGTACCTATCTGATCTTGTCTTCCTTCATTATTAGAACACTTGGCAGAGCTTGAAAAGAAATACATATCTATCCGCTAGAAACACTTTGTTGGTCACCTTTGTCACATAAGTCACACTCCGACATTAAAATAAACCGTCACCTTGAACAAACGAACACCTTGTACTGGCTTACAGATGTCAAAATAGAGGGAAAGAATGTGATAAAATGCTAATTGTACATTTATGTATTTTAATTTCCTATTTATAGATTTTGTTCCCTAGTGTTTTCTTTATTCATGCACATGCACGAGGTTATTGTGGTGACTGCTCATTTTGTTCAAGGTACAGTTGTCAAGCATTCCTGTCTACATGGATACACGACAACATATTTATGTGGAGATTGTTACTGTCGGATTTTCTGCATCTTTCGAAGAACAATAAAATAGAACGTAACTCAGCTTTGATAGATATTCGTATTTTTTCTTCACGTTAACAAGAGTCAGTTGTTAAAATGCTTACGTTATTTATAAAACTGATAAGCTGAAAACAAAAATAAACGCATACCGTTTATATATATATATAAGGAGAAAACTATACGTCTAAATAATAGCATCAATCCTTTCATTAAGAACAAATAGTAAAGTTACCTACCTTGTCAACGACAAGAGCTATACAATATTTTAACAGCCAATAGCCAACGTTGTTGTTTGTTGTTTGTTGTTTGAAGCCTTTCGAGCCGTAACCGGCCCATAGGGCGTAGACCAAGATACACCTTCTCCTATATGAATTTTTGTTCTAGCAGTTTTCTTTTAAAGATATTTTATCAAATCTCGCCATCTGTCTCTGTTCTGTGCAAGCAGTTCTATCTCATTGAGGGAGCCGATTCCTGCTGCTCTTGCCTCTCTCATCAATGTTCTTCTCAGTGTCTCCCTGGGTCTTCCTCTTTTTCTGTTACCTGTTGTTTCCCATATGAGGGCTTGCTTTGCTATTCGATTATTATCTCTTCTCATCACATGTCCAACGTATGACCATCGTCTTTTCTTTATTACTGAAGATATTAGTGGTTGATTGGCGATTTCTCTAATTTCCTCGTTTGTTTTGAATTCGTTCCATTCTATACCAAGTATTTTCCTTAGACATTTATTTTCGAATGCGTTCAACTTTGTTTCTATATCTCTTGTTGTTTTCCAGCTTTCACACGCATACGTAAGGGTTGATAGTACATTTGATTTGAATAGCCTAAGTTTTGTGTTTGTGCTAATGAGTTTTGATTTCCACAACTTTTCAAGGCTTCTGAAAGACATTGCTGCTTTAGCCAGTCTGATTCTAATTTCTTTGCTCGTATCCCCTTCTCGATCAATGTGACTTCCAAGATAGATAAAGTGATCGATCTCTTCTACTGGTTTATTTTCCATGTATATTTTGTCACTTGTTGGAATTAAACTATAATAGCCAACGTAACAGTAGATATTTGATTTCACATTTGTATCATAACAAGACATAATCGGAAATGGTGCTCCCGTTCAAATACAAATACCAAGGGGCACTACAAAAAATGCAAACAAAAGTGACTTCGTAACTAAGATACTCAATGAAAATATAATTCAAAAACAGCACAGTTATTTGTTTACGTGATTATCGTTTTATTTTATAGATTGTCCTAAGAAACCGAGACGCTTTTCTAGCAAAAATAATTGTGGAAGTGCTGAACCAGTTAGCCCACCAAATAATGTGGACCGATGAATAATATAAGTTACTACATAGAATAGTCCAAACTGGCGAAGGTAGGCATTATTATTGAAGAACACATTTGTTGACACTGGGGAAAGCAAGCTGAGTCAATCAATATATATATATATATATATATATATATATATATACATATATATATATATATATATATATATATATATACATAGCCCCATTCTGTACTGTCTCTTGCGTGGATGGTGCAGGTTGCCATAGCTGACTTGTCCATCTTTTGATGTTACTCGACCATGTTGGTCTTTTTCTGTCACTTTTATCTTGTATTTTCACATCAAAGATTACTTTTAGTATGTGTTGTTGATAATTTGTCATTTTCCCGAGTGCTGTAAACATACCTCTTCCTTAGAATTGATTCGATTACTTTTAGTAGGCTGTTGTGTCTTTTAACGGGGCCCTAAAATTGCATGTGTCCTGTTTGAATTGTATTTAGTAGTTCTCTTTTCATTTTTAGTTGTTTTAAGACATCCTCTTTTGTTTTCTTTTTTTCCATCCAATTCTGCCTGTCCTTTTGTATATCCACATTTCAAAAGCTTCCTTTTTCGGTTCAGTTATCTTGTCTAATGTCCATGTTACTGTACCTATACGTGTGTGTGGGTATAATAGTCTAGAGGTACAGCGGCGGGCTCAGTACAAAATGGACATGGGTTCTAAGCCCACTAAAAGCGGTGATTAATGATGCTTCTTTATGACGTTTCTTTATGACGTTTCTGTATGCCATAATACGGGCCTGATCTCTTGGGTAGTGGGATCCAATGTCTAGTCCTCTCGGATAACGGCAATAAACAGGGGAACCCCGTGTGCAATCATACAGGTTAAAGTACGTTTGGCAGCTACGGTGAAGAAGAGTTGAATAAACGTTGACTGTTGCCTTGGCAAAAACCTACCCTAACTGTAAACCTCTGTCCGTTCTAAGGATTTTTCGAAAGTTGGCTAGAATAATCGACTAATTTTTCGACATTCTTGAATGGGATTTCGGGTCATTTATGGATTTATTCGGTGTGAGGTGATACTGATCTTAACAACAAACACACTATATGTATTTATATATCATGACTACTTCGGTTGATTTGTTCACGTGTGTCTTGCCAGGAGGATAAAATACATGTGATTCTATAACAGAAACTCTTTATACAGAGCAGAGCGTCCGGAGGCAATCTGATCATCAGAAGGGAACAGCAAGTGGGTCGGCTCTGTAGAGTCTTGAAACTCAAAGGGAGGTGGGCCCATCTGTGCCTTGACTTCACGTTGTCTACCTCCTGCTGCATTGAGTCTAAAGCTGACAATATACTCGGCCCACAATAACTGCACTTATTCTACGAACACTTCTGGTCGATTCTTCTATCTATATCCGATCGTATACTACATGTACTTGTCTTAGCATTAACCCAGTACACTGATGTCTTTTTCGTGTTTGTCAGCAGTTTAAAATTGCATGTATTTGGAACGTCCTTCGACTTCCGTTTCCAAGATGGCGGATCTAGTCCACGTCCTCTCGATCGCTGCAGAAAATGCACCGATAATCTGATTAATTTCTGATCTTCTTTGCACTTTTCTGTGTAAAAGTCAAAATGATTATATGCTTGATACATCTGTGTCGCTAAAGCGAGGCCGTAGGTCGACAACAGTCCGTTTTTGACGAATCAAGTGTTGTGAGTGAGACCTCCCACCGTCTAGACTTGATCTGCGCTTTACGTCACATTAATGCTGTTCAAGACCGTTATTGGGATTCTTTGACGCAAGTTATTTCCATGTTACATATTAATGTAAACTACTTCGTCAGTCTCAGGTTTGTCTCTTTGGGGAAGTTGCTTCGTATTTTGTTCGTCGTAGGCTGCTTACACTTGAGTAATAAGACATAAGTCTAAAGGTATCGATATTATGAGTTTGGCGACATTGTGTCCTACGTCATCGTATTGGTTCCCTAAACCGGTCGTGCGCAAATCTTACGGTCTGCTGTTTGATGTGCAACGAGAGTAATTTGACGACTGACTGTATGTCTACATGTTCGGAATTGGAGTCATCAACGATGGCCTAACATCATCAAGTGCTACGATGATCATCATTTTCAAGAGGACGTGACTTACCGGTATATGGAGATAGGCGGCGGGAACAAATGAAGGCTATGCATGAAAGGGGTTCCTTGTTGCAGTTTCCTCATATTTCAAGTCGCATGTCTGTATTAGTCACCTCTAGTGACTCGGGCAGATGGTGCTCGTAAACCTGGGAAGGCCGACCATCTAAGGGCAGAATCCCCCGACAGAAAAGATCAACTGCTGCCTTGCAGGAAGATTGGGGACAATCAAAGGCTAAGGAAAGCAAACCTGAAAAAATGCTGGCTGAAATCGGATGCACTGGGCCACTGGCGCAGAACACAGTGCAACGTTTTAACGGGTACTCAATCGGAGTGGATCTAACAGGCTTAAACAGACAGCTGTCTTCGTATGAGAGTCTGAACGTCCTACTCTGATTGAGTCCTGATCGCAGAGAGAGAGAGAGAGAGAGAGAGAGAGAGAGAGATACACTCGCGTACATACGGCCTCTTGTCATTGTGTAACTCGAGACCATGAAGTAGTCGATAATTTATAATAGGCTATTTACATAGTCGGGCTGAGAATTGAATTCCTTTGAACTGTCGGCATTGCAAACGTCGAGTGTGATTCACCCACGGTATATGATGTGATTTTGTGATTTCTAATCGCTTATCGCCCACTTCTCAGACATTCAACTATTATACTTTCTCTGTGCTGTTGACACGTGGGAGTCAGGAGTGGTTGATGTGAAAATTAGTCACCTAGTCGTCTGAACATCAGATTATTCTGGGATTTTTTTTTATATGTCTCTCTTTCGCCAGAGTCAGCATGATGCTCATTTGGCTGACTCAGCAATATCCTTCATTGCTCTTGTCGCATTCTCCCATTACTTTTAGGCCGTTTTCATAGGTCCTAGAGTGATAAGATCGTGAGTCATCACGTACTAGAATCTGACCTGGAATACTTGCCGTCTCAGCTCGCTAACCTTGTATTAGGCTATAGCTTAAATATATTATGTTCCTCTATTGGGATTTCGAGGGGCATTGTGAAATCTTTTAAATTGACGCGTGTCATGGCTGATGTGTAAAGTTCAATGTCTGAACGCATTTTAGATCTCTTGATGCATTCTGGGTACTCTCCACGTCCTGAAAGGTCTACTGCCATCTCCAGGCATTCGCTATGTCCAGAATCGTTGAATCGTTACAGTTGTTTTGCTTGGGAGTGAGGCCTGCCCAACTCTGGAGGAATAGGTGATTGTTGTGGCTGGTCGAACTTTAGTGTTGGCCTTCATTCGGGCTCCGTTTACAATGGCAGCAAGCTCATGCACCTTGTTTTATCGCTACGTGTGCCGACCTTGTAATGGCGCTGCCTTGCACGAGGGAAGAACATGCCTCCTCGGCGTCACTGATCTCCCGAACTACCATGTTCCTACGTTCTTCTGATTGTTGTTGTTGACCACAATTGGATGACTCAGTGACTAAACCAAAGCCTGTTAGTCTAAATGTAACTTATCACTTCCTTCAGTTTGAGATTTCCATGTGCTTTGTTTACTGTTGCACACGCCTGCCATTTGCGACCAGTCTTCAACGTGGTTCCACTGCTTCGTCTGAAGAGCTTTGTAGCATAACTGCCAGCCTGGCATGTCTGCCTATATATTCTTCCAGTACTGACTTGAACGAGAGACCAGCTTCTATTTATTGCATTACAACACAGCATCCGCAATGGCTGTTGGTACTCCCAACCATTTTCGCGTGTACTTGCCAATCTTGCTTTCTAACAGTTCCACCGTACTTCAGCTGTTTTCGTATATAAGAACAGGTCATATTAGTGTATGTACCATCATGAACTGGAGGCACCAAATTTTGAACTTTCCAAAAAGTCTGCACGGGTCGACATTCTGTAGCCCTTAGTCCGCCTTATCTCGCTTACTTTCTGAACGGTCTTCGTGACCTTCACAGATGCGTCATACACCCTGCATGCGCTCTTATTGGCTCCTCTCATACGACCGGGATCATTTGAATGTGACTTCCTTTGTCTTTCTCGTCTAATGGAGAGTGACTTCCTTGGTTTGAAGTTCATCTGGCATCACACGAGGAGCTCTTCAAGGCGTTCGAGCATCATCCTAGCGTAGCTCTCTTCTGACGCTAGAACTGTGATGTCACCCATGAAGGCTTTAAGGGTGGCATTGGTATTAATTTCCAAGATCTGGTCCATGAACACATATTGCTGTTTTCTGTATTACTTACATAGCTATCATGAATAGTACGGGCGAAATTGTAGAGCCCATGTTAATGCCGACTTGAAAATATATCAAAGAATATAATGTATATATATATATATATATATATATATATATATATATATATGTATATATATATATATACAAACAGATCCTTCATGCGATACTAAAGGGGTGCATGGGCATGTACAGCACGCTTGGCAGGCATAATAGTCAAAGAAGAATGTGGTACATACGTTATGACCAAGAGTATCATGATGATGGGGGAGATGACAGTCTCCAGGGCTCTTATCTGGGTCAGAGTCGCAAGACTATATCGATACCTGCATACGATTAGACGAGCAGGTTCAGTATCGTATCGGCGGGCTCTGTATGCAAGCAATGGGTAGAGTCATTGTAAAAGTCAAAAATATGTAATGCCGGCTTCCGTTTCCAAACATGGTGAAATGAGGTCACGTTCGCTGGACCGCTGCAGATTTTGCATTAGAGAACTGATTATAGCTCGTTTCAAATCACTTGCCCAACTTCAAAACGCTATTGCTCAGAAACCGTTTGTTAAATATTCTTGAAATTTTCCAAATGTTATTAGAATGCAAAGACCCTTTAAATGTATATTTAACAAATATCTTGCAGCTGCAGTTTTCTTAAAGCGGCGAATTTCTTTGATGTTTGTCACAATTGTAAATTGTGAACCCCTAAATAATAGAAATTACCGTAGTTGCTGGTCTATGATTAATTTTCACTAGGTAAAGGCGTGGCCGTAATGGGGAAATAACTGAATAAGGAAAAACACCAGGAGAATTATTGTCTTCTCAGTTCGAGGACGGACGATAATATCAAGGTATACCTGTATGTCCACTTTTCATAGTTGTGTGGTCCTGAAAAGGACCGTTTATTGAACTAATTTAAGGTAATATAGGGGCCAACATTGTGGGGGCTATATACTTTCATTCTGAATCAGACGAGTCTAAAAGATTAATAACTGTTTGGGGTTGAATATTCCACAAACCATAATTTTTCCAATATTCCTCTTCCTGTTTTAAGACGTGGTCTTCACATTTAGCCCAATAATCTTTGTCTATATTTAATAAAGCGAGATTAGCAAGAGTCTTTACATCGCATATTTAGAATGTTGTATTTTCACCTGCTACTTGTCCTTTTAATTTTGCCCAGATTTGTTCTATTGGATTTAAATGAGCATGGTAAGGTGGCAGCCTCAAACTTATATGACCGTGCTCTTGGATAATCTTATCTATTTGAAAAATCTTTGTCCTTTGTTTTTGCTTTACTAGAGATAGTAATTCAGGTTTTAAGTACATGTTATTAAATTGTATGTGCTCCTTTGTGAGCCATATCTTAATAGCATCTTGTGTACTGGATGACGTCGGGACTTTATCTTCAAGTGCAACAATGTTGTGGTACGCTGCATTGTCCATTATTAGGCAAGATGGTCGATCTAGTGATGGGAGAACATAATTTTCAATCCAATGTCTAAATATGTGACCATTCATCTCAGAGTGATAATCCCGATTGTCTATGGATTTTTCACATTCCTCCATAATGTAGACTTTGATATTTCAATACTGTTTTTCTTTTTCAGAGATACTTTTAATTTTCTTATTGTAACAGTTTCATTCATACACAACATTTTACGAATTTCACTTCTAATAAGTTCACTGTCGAAATTATCCAACATTTTTGCTCTTCCTTGTGATTTTGTATATTTTGAACATTGACGGCCACGTGCTTGAATCCAACGAAATGACCGTTTAGATAAATCCAAAATGTGTCTTGTCCTATTCTTAGGATTTTCTAAAGAATGAAATAATCTTCCTCGTTTAGCCTCTTTGCAAAAATGGTCATACATTTTTATTGCGATGTTTTGTAAACTGCAGAATTTCATTTTAAGACTCATGATAAATGTTATTGTTCCACGTCTACACCTATGAATGAACGGAAATGGAACACACAATTTCTCAAGTGTCTAATTGTGTAAAAAAAAACCACGGGGAAAGCGTGCAAATACGTCAATTCTAGCGTGTATGGATTTGTACTCGCAATTTTTAGTTTAAAATACTGTAAACATTAAGTTTGGACTACATCAATGGGTCGTTATAAATTTATATAAATCAAATAAGCAACAATAATAACCAAATGTTTTTTTTATGAAATTAATTCCCTGTTGGGTTCTAATTATTATAACTTTACATGCAAATTTTGAATATCTTACAACAAGTGGTTAAAAAGCTATCGATTTTTAAAGTTGGGCACGAGTTATGAAACAAGCTATAGCTTCGGCTCTACGGTGTAATTTCCTGCGTCGGAATTAATCAACTGATCCCATTTAGCAAAGTTCGCCGATGATAACAGGTTGTACTCACCTCATTATTCTTCATTGTCAAGTCAAAAGTTTGTGAATACGACCTTCCCCTACCTAGCGATATATGCGAATTTCGTCAACACATCGTGTGATGTTCCAAAACCGTCGATTTAATTCTATGACGCCAAGTTCTTGCATTGTACAACTCCTTGCTTGGCTCTGCTCAGTCTAGTTAGCAGCAGTTTTCACTTTGGAAATTGTACATCAGCTTGTCGTGTGCTGTTGGCGTCTTTTACTATAGTAACTGGGATATTGTGAGTGCAGCCATTGTTGTGTGAGCTACGTCATCACGTCAGTTGTATAGCCCTAGGACGGTCTTACTCTAATCAATGAAAAACGGAGTTGGGTTTCGTACATGACTTGTCAGCATCGATGAGACTCCCGGAAGTTCGTGATAGTTAGAAGGGTCTTATAGTCTGTTGTTTGATGTGTGATGGTGATGGTCTAATCACAACTAATAACTACATCAAGCTTGGGCAGATGGTGCTCATAAACCTGGAAGGGCAGACCATCTAAGGGCAGAATCCCCCTACAGAAAAGACAATCTGCTGCCTTGAAGGAACATTGGGGACAATCAAAGGCTAAGGAAAGCAAACCTGAAAAAAATGCTGCATGAAATCGGATGCACTGGGCCACTGGCGCAGAACATAGTGCAACGTTTTAACAAGTAATCAATCTGACTGGATTGAAAACAGGCTCTAATTATGATAGAAACTACCGCTGACCTGAAAAGCTTCAAAGAAACAGGTGAATATAATACACTGGAATGCGGAGGGCATATACCACAAAAAACAAGCTCTAACAATCAGACAGGCAGAGGAGGAGATAGACGTTGCCTGCATTCAGGAAACTCATCTTAACCCTCAGACAGATTTATGATCAGGGGCTACCAAACATTTAGACAGTACAAGGAAGGTCACAAGGGTGGAATTCTTATACTTAATAAAAATTCCATCCCAGCAAAACTGATAGATGTAGTCACACACGAAGAGGCAGAGATCATTGGTAGAGACCTATAAATTAACTCCGCTAATATAAGGATATTTAATATATACTGTCCAAATGATAAATTCATGAAGCTTGAGTCGATGGAAACAACACTATCAAAGTGTCTGGTAGTAGGAGACTTTAACAGCCACTCTGAGAGATGGGGATATAAGAAGTCCAATGTTAGTGGTGAAAAAGTGGAAGAATGGGAAATAGACAACAACCTATTCCTCATAAACTCTAGGGAGGACCCAACCCCCACACCCGCAAACCTTCTACTATAAAATATGGAAACCAACTTCCACTACCGACCTAGCATTTGTAACTGGAGACATATCTATCAAAATAACTAGAAAAATGCTGAACCAACTTGGAGATAGTTGGTTACATACACTGTTATGTTGGCCTAGAAATAGTTCATCGTTGTCCTTTAGAACCAATTCTGATTTGTATAGGTGAATCAAGGACAGTAGGCAAGCAAATAAAAAGAGGTCTAGAATCCATCATGAATAGTACGGGCGAAATTGTAGAGTCTAGAATCCACTGTGACGAGATTTATCATGAACATATTGACACTTCCCTGGGCAGCTAAAGGACCAATGAGGACATTCTCAAAGAGTCCAGCACAAAAAGGGAGCTTCAATGAAACATAAGAAAGAAAAATGGACATTGATCGTGCACATCATGAGAAGAGGAACATTTGAATACTTGGTAACAGCTGGAAAATAACTGGGAAGAAGCGATCGCTGACGACAAAGAGAGAAGATGCTGGATTGCCAGGTGTCATAAAATAGAAAACAGCCAACAACAAACTTGATGATATGCGCTGTGAGTTGGGAATTACGGTAGGACATGATCGCCTACTGCAACCGGTGTGGCACATGATGATGATGTTTGATACCAAATGTCATTTTCACACGCGTATTATATCTTCGCTGTTATCCACCGGTTAGCCGAAAACGGAAGGAAATTGGCTACAAGTTTAAAATAAAAAAAAATAACGGATTGGAGAACATGAACATAAGAAATGGTACACAACATATAAGTAGTATACAAGGGTGTATTTGCATATTATTATTTGGCCCGTAAATTAACAAAGATATAGAGTGTGGCGCGTGGCGCGCATAACGCGTGTGGCGAATGGGGAGTTAAGCGTGACATTTCGTGTCGAGGTGTTGACCTCTAGTCCCGGTGACCCCGGAAGTGACGTGTTTATGTTTGGTGTGTGCTGACTTTGGAGTTCTTGCTCGATAGTGATAGGTTAGTAGATTATACAACATCAATGAAAAACAATCAATATAAAACAAAAGACAAAGGATATATTTTATTCTGTTATTATCTCAATAGATGTATAACATACAGTGGATATTATATAACATTAAAAAAATATTCAGTACATTGAGTAAATATATAGTACAAGTATAACATTTATTTATAGCTATGTAGTTGGGTGTCTGCTTAGCTCTATGTCATAAATGAATCATAAGGGGTGAAACTGTTAGAGATTCCTGGTTAGTCTAAGCTGGTAGTGTAAAGAGTTAAATATGTTCCTCGGTGTTAGTGGTTCGCTATCTCTCACTCTCTCTCTCTCTCTCGCTATCTCTCTCTTCCTCTCCATCGCTGTCTCTTTCACTCTCGATCATTATCTATCCCTCGCCGTCTTTGTCTCTCTCGCTATCTCTCTCTCTTCCATCGCTCTCTTACTCCCTCTCCATCTCCGTCTTTGTCTCTCTCGCTATCTCTCTCCCTCTCCATCGATCTATCTCTCTCACTCCATCTCTGTCTCTTTCCCTGACGCTATCTCTCTCTCTCCTTCGCTGTCTCTATCTCTCG
Source organism: Megaustenia siamemsis (assembly GCA_032433765.1). Taxonomy (NCBI): domain Eukaryota; kingdom Metazoa; phylum Mollusca; class Gastropoda; order Stylommatophora; family Ariophantidae; genus Megaustenia; species Megaustenia siamemsis. Next base: position 50,064,541 of record JAVIAB010000101.1, on the reverse strand, counting down.
CTATCTTTCCCCCTCTCAATCGCTCTCTTTCTCTCTCTCGCTCCCTCTCCGTCTTTGTCTCTCTCGCTATGTATCTCCCTCTCCATCGCTCTCTCCCTCTCTCTCTCTCTCTCTCTCTCTCTTCATCTCTGTCTCTTTCGCTCTCGCTATATCTCTCCTTCGCTGTCTCTATATCTCGCGATATCTCTCTCTCTCTCCCTTACCATCTCAGTCTCTCGCTATCTTTCTTCTTCGCCATCGTTCTCTCTCTCGCTCCCTCTCCAGCGCTGTCTCTTTCATTCTCGCTATCTCTCTCTCGCTATCTCTCGCTCTCGGTATCTCTCTATCTCTCCCTCTACATTGCTGTCTCTCTCGCTCATTCTCTCTCGGTCTCTCTCCCTCGCCATCTCTGTCTCTTTCGCTATTTCTCTCTCCCTCTCCAGCGTGTTCTCTCTCTCTCTCTCTCTCCATTTTTCTCGCCTATCCTCTCTTAGACGTCTAAACTATCAGACCCTCCTCCCGCCTCTCCCTTTATCTCTCCCACATCGTTCCGAAGTATATTTTTAGCGTCCCTCCTATTGTAACACTTGATTATTCTCACCCTTTATGCCTAGCACCTCACCTTCCTTCTCCTAGACGTCTCTGTATCTCCCTCTCGCTATCTCTCTCTCGCTCTCGCTCTCTCTCCCTCTCTCCCTCTCTCTCTCTCTTCTAACCCCTACTAGACTTCTTTCCTACCATTCGTACTTTATACACATCACCATTAATACAACTGAAATTCCTTTAATGATATCCTACCACCTCGTTATGAGATATGAGAAAAACAGAAAAAAAAATTCAACTTACACCGTAAAATATTCCACTACAACACAGACCGCTAGACTGAACAGTACTATGAAAATAAACCTCCGTGAATCAATCGCGCTTATAACACGAAGTCTTACATCCGACTAGTTTAAATATAATCTGGTAAATAAAAGTTGGACGACACTATTCCACCCTCGACTAACATCTAGGTTAACCAATCAGAGACGAGGATTTCTATCGGACACCCATCAACGAAATGACTGACCTTTGGATTAACCAACCAGAGAAGAGGATTTCTATCGGACACCCACCAACGAAATGGCTGACCTCTGGATTAACTAATCAGAGAAAAAGATTAGTTATCGTGATAACTGACCTCATTTTCAACTTGGAGTGCTGTCGTGTCTGACGCGTGGGTTACTTTAAATCGATTCGGCCCCTGATACAATCCACCTAGCGGGTCAATGGTGGGCGGAAATAATACCAGTGGTGGGTTACTTGAACACGCTTTGACCCCTGATGCAATACCAGGAGTTCCATGACAGTCATAAATAGTTGGATACAACGAGTAGGAAGTTATATTCAAGATCCAAAATGTTAGACCAAGTCACTAAGATTTTACCACCAGAACACACAAATGTAGGCTCATATTCACAAAGTCGACCTTAAAACGCTACAAATCTACTCCCATACTCATACAAGTTAGACACATCGAACAGATAGTTATATCAAAAGTCCATAAAAGTTAGACCAAATCGCAAACATTTTACTCCCAGAACACAAAAATGTAGGCTCATATTAAAAAAGTCGACCTAAAAATTTCAAAAAGCTACTCACATAGTCATAATTGTTAGACACATCGAACCGATCGTTATTTCTAAAGCCCAAAAAGTTTGGCCAAATCGCAAATATTTTACCCCCAGAACACAAAAAGTGTAGGCCCATACTCAAAAAGTCGACCTCAAAACCATAAAAATCTACTCACATAGTCATACTAGTTAGACACAACGAGCAGGAAGTTATATTCAAGGTCCAAAATGTTAGACCAAATCACTAAGGTTTTACCACCAGAACACACAAATTTAGGCTCATATTAAAAAAGTCGACCTTAAAACTCTACAAAATCTACTCCCATACACATACAAGTTAGATACATCGAACAGATAGTTATAGCCAAAGTAAAAAAAGTTATACCAAATCGCAAACATTTTACTCCCAGAACACAAAAATGTAGGCTCATATTCAAAAAGACGACCTAAAAGTTTCAAAAAGCTACTCACATAGTCATAATTGTTAGACAAATCGAACCGATCGTTATTTCTAAAGTCCAAAAAGTTTGGCCAAAGCGCAAATATTTTACCCATAGAACACAAAAATGTAGGCTCATATACAAAAAGTCGACCTTAAAACTCTACAAATCTACTCCCATACTCATACTCATACAAGTTAGACACATCGAACAGATAGTTATATTCAAAGTCCAAAAACTTTATTTTAGACATCCCCATAGCAAAAGTGTACCTATAAATCACTTTTATGATTGTTACCCTCTGACTATTTTTTAGGGATACGCCCATGGAATCGATAAAAATCGTAATTTTAGCACGCAGGCTTACCCCAAACTTTATTTTAGACATCCCCACACCACAAATTAACTTAAAAATCACTTTTGAAATTGTTACGCCCCCCCCCCCCCACCCCTGACTATTTTTTAGGGTTACGCCCATAAAATCGGTAAAAATCGTAAATTTTCACTCAATGCATACCCCAAACTTTATTTTAGACATCCCCACACCAAAAATTAACTTAAAAATCACTTTTGAAATTGTTACCCCCTTACCATTTTTTAGGGTTACGCCCATGGAATCGATAAAAATCGTAAATTTAGCATGTAGTCTTTCCTAAAACTTTATTTTAGACATCCACACACCAAAAAATTAACTTAAAAATCACTTTTGAAATTTTTACCCCCCTTACCATTTTTGAGGGTTACGCCCATGGAATCGATAAAAATCGTAAATTTATCACGAAGGCTTACCTAAAACTTTATTTTAGACATCCCCACACCAAATCTTAACTTAAAAAGCACTTTTGAAATTGTTACCCCCTTGACCATTTTTGAGGGTTACGCCCCATAAATCGATAAATAATTGAAATTTAACCTCAAGGCATACCTCCCACATAATATGTGACACCCCTACATATCAAATTCCAACAAAAAAACAACAAAAAGCTAGTAGTATAGGTGCTGTGAACCCAATTCTAAAAGTGCACGTACATGCACCGAAACTGCACTGCAACGGTGCAAAAAAAAATATATATATACATTTGGTGGGTAAACAGCCACCTAGGTCTGAAATCACGATAACTAATCTTTTTCTCTGATTAGTTAATCCAGAGGTCAGTCATTTAGTTGGTGGGTGTCCGATAGAAATCCTCTTCTCTGGTTGGTTAATCCAAAGGTCAGTCATTTCGTTGATGGGTGTCCGATAGAAAACCTCTTCTCTGATTGGTTAACCTAGATTTTAGTCGAGGGTGGAATAGTGTCGTCCAACTTTTATTTACCAGATTATATTTAAACTAGTCTGATGTGAGACTTCGTGTTATAAGCGCGATTGATTCACGGAAGTTTATTTTTATAGTACTGTTCAGTCTAGCGGTCTGTGTTATAGTGGAATATTTTACGGTGTAAGTTGAATTTTTTTTTCTGTTTTTCTCTTATCTCATAACGATGTGGTAGGTTATCATTAAAGGAATTTAAGTTGTATTAATGGTGATGTGTATAAAGTACGAATGGTAGGAAAGAAGTCTAGTAGGGGTTTGAAGAGAGAGAGAGAGAGAGAGAGAGAGAGAGAGAGCGAGATAGCGAGAGGGAGATACAGAGACGTCTAGGAGAAGGAAGGTAATGTGCTAGGCATAAAGGGTGAGAATAATCAAGTGTTACAATAGGAGGGACGCTAAAAATATACTTCGGAACGATGTGGGAGAGATAAAGGGAGAGGCGGGAGGATGGTCTGATAGGTTAGACGTCTAAGAGAGGATATGCGAGAAAAATGGAGAGAGAGAGAGAACACGCTGGAGATGGAGAGAGAAATAGCGAGAGAGACAGAGATGGCGAGGGAGAGAGACCGAGAGAGAATGAGCGAGAGAGAGATAGCGAGAGGGAAAGAGACAGCGCTGGAGAGGGAGCGAGAGAGAGCGATGGCGAAGAAGAGAGATAGCGAGAGACAGAGATGGAAAGGGAGGGAGAGAGAGAGAGAGATAGAGACAGCGAAGGAGAGATATAGCGAGAGCGAAAGAGACAGAGACGAAGAGAGAGAGAGAGAGAGAGCGATGGAGAGGGAGATAGATAGAGAGAGAGCGATTGAGAGGGGGGAAAGATAGCGAGAGATAGAGACAGCGAAGGAGAGAGAGAGATAGCGTGAGCGAAAGAGACAGAGATGGAGTGAGAGAGAGCGATGGAGAGGGAGAGAGATAGCGAGAGAGACAAAAACGGAGAGGGAGCAAGAGAGAGCGCGATTGAGAGGGAGAAAGATAGCGAGAGATAGAGACAGCGATGGCGAGAGAGATAGCGAGAGCGAAAGAGACAGAGATGGAGAGGGAGTAAGAGAGCGATGGAGGAGTGAGAGATAGCAAGAGAGACAAAGACGGCGAGGGATAGATAATGATCGAGAGTGAAAGAGACAGCGATGGAGAGGGAGAGAGAGATAGCGAGAGAGAGAGAAAGATAGAGAGAGAGAGAGATAGCAAACCACTAACACCGAGGAACATATTTAACTCTTTACACTACCAGCTTAGACTAACCAGGAATCTCTAACAGTTTCACCCCTTGTGATTCATTTATGAAATAGAGCTAAGCAGACACCCAACTACATAGCTATAAATAAATGTTATACTTGTACTATATATTTACTCAATGTACTGAATATTTTTGTAATGTTATATAATATCCACTGTATGTTATACATCTATTGAGATAATAACAGAATAAAATATATCTTTTGTCTTTTGTTTTATATTGATTGTTTTTCATTGATGTTGTATAATCTACTAACCTATCACTATCGAGCAAGAACTCCAAAGTCAGCACACACCAAACATAAACACGTCACTTCCGGGGTCACCGGGACTAGAGGTCAACACCTCGACACGAAATGCCACGCTTAACTCCCCCTGCGCCACATGCGTTATGCGCGCCACGCGCCACACTCTATATCTTTGTTAATTTACGGGCCAAATAATATCCAAATACATCCTTGTATACTACTCATATAGCTAGATTTTCTTTTCAAAGACATGTTGACGTATGTCAAAGCACATGGTACGTGATGATTGTATCTCGACAGAATTTGGTAATTTTCTATATTTTTATATTACGCTTGTACAGTGTATCTACTGATTTATTGTGGTGGTATATTTTAGTGAAATTTGATAATCGTCATACGTTTATGATTCATTCAAATATATATATATATATATATAATTTCTCTTATCCTGTTCTGGATGTATATTATATGGTATTATGTCAGCCAGATTACATTACACATTACAGATTTACATTATGACAGCCAGATCTCATCTCTTATCAATTTCCTCTCATCTCTACACACTCGATCCGGAGGCACTGTCGTCCAGTACTGGCCTGCTAACGTGGATATTACAGACTTTCCTCGCAATAGAAATAAAATGATCAGTTTACAAAATGAGGACTTTACTTTTCTTCAGCAAATGTGTAATGGATAAACTGATTTTCAATCATCCAATGAAAAATTAGAAATCTAAATAAATTATCGTAACAAGTGATAATTTAATATTCCTCATTCACATCCATGCATATCTAGTTCACTTACTTCATCAGGGCTTGAAAATTGGATCATCTAAAAACACAACATCAAAATATAGTCTAAATCCCCTGAAATCTAAATCATTAAATACATGTACCTATATATGAATTATTATCATCAACTGAAATTCTCATTTGTTAAACAATACGTCCACGATGGCATTTTTTTTTGTAAACGCGATCATTGTACACTTGACCAGACATATCCAGTTTCATTCTATTCCACGTTTTATTTCTTTCTTTACCGGTTGGCGATTTCTTATTGTTTCCGTCTTCATATTCTGATTTACTTTTTATTGCTTTGCTGATTTAACAAAACATTCATTTCTCGAATATCAACATGATATTACTACCTATGTGAGCGCATGTTATATTCAATTATTACACTACCCTGTTTCAGTAGAATCTCTTATTAGCAATCTTAAAATACTATATCGATAATTCTGTTATAGGGAATCATGAAAGTTTTTAATTGAAAAACAAACACAAAAATCATTTTTGTTTTCTTCTTTCAAGAAAATATAAAACAATGTATCATGTTTAACGACTTTTGTTATTATCATGAAAGGTATGCCCTTCAGCTTCAGACATTACAGAACTACTGTTGGATATGCATGTTAATATGTTTTCCGCAATCCACGTTGACCGTCAATTTGTTTAAATTGTATCGCCTTCAAACAAATCAGATATCTTATTAAATAAAAAAAAATATGACGTATTTGTCAAACATCCACTTTATTATGTCTGTACAGGATGATGCAGAATATTTACAATATCACAGAAAGAAATGAAATATCTATGAAATGAAATATATATTATAAATCATGAAACTATCAGGTTATAGACGAGCTCTTTATGTGCTGTTTGTAGTAATGTGAACTTGTAGGGTTTTTTCTTTCATTCATCAGTCACCTTTGTCTACGTTTCAGGACATACTGGGAGTATGGGGAATTGAATAGGTCGACAGGTTGGCTAGCTGTGCTGTCGTTGAAGACGGTCCATCAATGGATCGTTAAGACGCCATCAATGCCCTCGGGGATGTGGGAAGGAAGTTTAGCTTCGGCAACCATGAGTTAAGATGGGCAGAACCATAAATGAGAACCTTAGTGAATGTATCGGAGGAAGTATCAGCCAACACAGAACTAGAGACGTCAGTCGCTAGACACTGCAGGACTTGCTGTGGAAGTGGATGAAAGCCCCTACGGACATGCTCATAGTGCAATGATTATCATCATCATCATCATGTGCAATACCGTTTGAAGTAGACGATCATGTCCTTCCACAATCTTATATCTACAGTTCATCATATTAGTTCTGTTGTCTATTTTCCATGTCATGATACCAATGCTATCCAGTGATTTTCTCTTTTTGTCGCCCGCGATCTCTCTTTCCTTTTATTGTGTCAGTTCTAACCATGTATACCATCCTTCCGCTTCACTTGATGTGCCCACAAAATGTTGATTGTTTATTTTTGATGTTTTTTTTAGGTTTCCCTTTTTGTGTTGGCCTCTTTGAGAATTTCTTAATTGGTCTTTATAGCTGTTCATGAAAATTTCAACATTCTTCTGATAAATCCCATCTCTGTGGCCTCTAATCTTCATTTCATTTGTTCGCCCACTGCTCAAGATTCGCTTCCATAGGCCAGGATTGGTTCTATATAGCACAGATGAACTCTCTTTCACATTTCTATTGACATAGATTTGTTGCATTATATATATATATATTATATATATATATATATATATATATATATATATATATATATATATTTCATGTTCTTAAATGCTATTTTGGCCTGAGCTATTCCGCTTTTCTCTTCCTTTCGTGCATCTTCCATCTGATGTTATTATTGTGCCCTAGTATTTGACGAGTTACCCTTGTTTTAGATTTGTCCTGTTTATTTTTATGCTGCTTGATTTGATAATTGTTTTTTCTTTATATGATCATTACTTATGTTTTTATTTACTATTTAGACTGATACCTTTTTTTTATTGCTGTCCTTTACTATTATGTCTATTATTTATTGTAGTTCATTCTCTTTATATATATATATATATATATATATATATATATATATATATATATATATATATATATATATACATGTATATGTGTGTGAATAAACGCACTGTGATGCCGGTGAAATACACTTGGAACAAAGCAATCACACTCTGGGGTACATGGTAATTTCAGAGAGCCGGCCTAATCATCTGATGCGGGCCTGATACATATGCGTTGGCAAGATACAACCAATTGAAGACTAGATTTAGCTTCTAGGTCATTGTTCGCTGTATCGCCTCCCATATCATTGTCTCGTGCTCCAAGCATCCAGGAACACTACATGCCCCTACCTTCTGTATGGGAGTATCGATGTAATCGTTTTCCATGAGGTACAAGGTATGCCTCTTGCCATTATAGAAAAGAATATTTTGTTTTTCGTTGTCTGTTTTGTTGTTTTATTGTTTTGGTTATTCGTTATTTTGTTGTTTTCTTGTTTTCTTGTTTTGTTATTTTATTGTTGGCTTGTTTCGTTCTTCTGAAATTGAAATCCATTGCCGGTGTGAGTCGTCTCTAAATATTGAGGGCATATATACTGTGACGTTTATATAGTTTATATGTTAGCAGCTAACAGAGTGCCCGTGTAATATTATTGTATACGCATCTGTAATGGCATATGTTCCTGTATAGTTGAAATCCTGACACTAGAGGTGGTGCTAAGAATGGGGGTAAGAAGAAAATGGGAATCACCCATACAGCTTCAGGGTTACGCACGTGCATCGGTGATTCATTGAATTGTGATCAGCTGGGCCTGATATTCCACCATTATGGCTATGAAAATACGGCGGGTGTGAAGCCTCGAACAAGAAGGATGAGGTGGGATGCCGCTGGAACAAAAATGTCACAGATTCGCGTCATGTTTGACACGCTGCACCAGTTCTGATTCGATCGGTGGGTCTAACAATGTAGTCTGAGTCTTCACGTGTTGTCCATGTGTGTCGGTGGACCCACACCCACCATAAGAATGGGAACCGCTGATAAATTAGCTGTAACCAAACGGGGATCCCTCGATGACACTAATTTTGGTGGGAAGATCTGGACAAGGCTGGTATAAACATATTTAAGGTGATCATGTAGCTCCACAACTTTCGATCTACACAATTATTTATCATTTTTGTTGTCGACCTTCTGCGAACCCATTCTCTTAAGGTGTCTGATAACTTTTGTCTTTGCTTCCCTTTATCTTTCCGTCCTTCCACTTTCCACCTTGTCACACTATATTACAACTGTTCATTTCATATTGTATGGACAAAAAAGATGAATGTGTTTTCTTAATTTTGAGTAATTTTGAATAGTGTTTCTTCTTTTATCTTTTCTCTCTACGTTTATGACCTCTAATATTTTGATTATTTCTTAGCGGTTTACTTTGTCAAAGGCTTTGGTAGAATCTATGGAACAGAGATTTAGATCTGTTTTTACCTATATATCTATTTCTACTAAAGATCCTATGATGCATATAGCATTGTTGGTACTTTACCCTCTAACTAAACCAGAATGTCCATCACTAACTTCTGGACTGGTTTTGTTTCGCACTTTTCGCATGCTTACGTTTAGTTATAACTTATTCATGTCGTTCATACGACTTCTTGTACTATGACCATAGCATTCAATCACACTAGATTTCTTTGGTACGGCTATGAATATTTTCGATATATTTTAGTCGACTTGTATATATCCGGTGTTGTACATATAATTCTACAATTTTGTTATTATTTCTAGTCCAAAATAACTCATGGCTTCAATCTCTTCTTTAGTTATATTATCTGGTCCAGGAGCTTTTCCTGTTTTCATATATTGCACAAGGCGTCATCCACTTTTTCTGTTGTCTTCTCCTTCTTCATTCCTTCCTCATCTGCCTTTCAGCGTCGAGGGGAGATATAATTTGCGGTCTTTTGCTCATCTGTTCGCCTCTGCTGCTGTTATGTTTCCTAGTGCTTCTAATATTCCATCGAACCATCTTTTTCGTGATCGACCCTTGGGTCTGATGTTCTCACAACGGTTGTTGAAGGCTCGTTCTGTTGTGTTTTTATCTTTCGACCTTGTCACGTGACCAAACCATTTTTATCTGTTGTTTCATTATATATTCTATATCTTTTTTTTCAGTTCTTCATTTCAAATCTTATCTCTCAGACTGTTTCCTATCATTCGTCTAACACATTTCATCTCTGTAGAGGTTATTTTTATTTTTTATTTTTCTTGCATCCAGGGTCCAGGTCTGGCATTGGTAGCATAACGTTGGGATGAAGATTGTATTGTATAGTTCGTTTTGCCTCCAGAGTTATTTCCTTCTTGGACAATAGTGGTGATAAGTGTCCAATGATTTGACAAGCTTTGTTGCGTCTTGATCCCATATCTGTTGTTTGAGAATTATCGTTTGTCATTAGACTTCATAGGTATTTGAATTCCTATGCTTGTTTCAGTTTTTAGTTTCTTGCCTTCTATAGTTATGTTTTTTTGGCGACATTCATGACTTATGTTTTGTTGATGTTGATTTTCATGGTGTATGTTGTGCCTGAGCTGTTGAGTTTGTTTAAGTGTTATTGTAGGTCTTCTATTGTTTCATGTATTAGTGCCTGATCGTCGGCAAATAAAAGCTCGTTGATCTCGTCTGCTGTCTCTGAAGGGTTGGCTAGCTTGCATATATAGTCCATGTATGTAATAAACAGTAGGGGGGGATAGTACGCACCCCTGTCTTACACCTGATCTAACTGCGAAGTGGTCTGTGTAACCTGCTGCTGTTCTGCAACTGCTGTTGATGTAGAGACTTTTTAATAAGGTTGGTTAGATGTTAGCTTACACCGCTTGTTGTTAGTATATCCCACATTTGTTCTCTGTTTACTCTGGCGAATGCTTTTTCCTGGTCAATGAAGGCTATGCATACGTTTTGATTATGTTCTGTCGTTTTTTTTTCTGCAAGCTGTTTTAATGTGAATAGTGTGTCAGTACAGCGTCGGTTTTTCTTTTGTTTTTCCAGTAATTTCTCATTATCCTTAACGTTTACTTCTGTTCGTTCATCATCATAACGATCTTTATTGTATTAAGTCAATCAATCTCTTATGCTTCCTTGTTCAATCAACACTTCTCTTTCCTTTGATCTTCAACATTCATTTTTTTTTTTTTTGCATTTTACTTCCTTTTAATTCATCAGTGTGTTTGTATATTACTTTGGTATATCTTTATTATTATATCTCAATCTCTTTACATCTCATCTTTAGCAATGCTACTTTAGCTTCATCGCATTTTATTACAATTTCTTTATTTAATCTCGTATTCTAATCTTTGTTATTCTTATTACTGTTTCTTGATTCCATTATCTGTAATATATTCATCATTCATCTATTTTTGAACGTGTTCTCGCTGGCGGTATGAACTAGTTTGATGTTTGTTGGATTGATTCTTTTAGCATCAATATTTATTATTATTATTATTATTATATATATATATATATATATATATATATATATATATATATATATCTTTAAAAACATCTCAGAGATACCATGCCTAAACATTAATGGAAAGATAATCTATAACCTAAGATATGCTGATGATACTGTTCTACTATCAGAAAACCCTAAAGACCTACAACAATTGTTTAATGTGATAAACATAACAAGCAAAAAATATGGACTAGATATGAATATAAAAAAGACTAAAACTATGATGATAAACAAAGAAAATTCTCAAGACCTACAATTAAATATCACAGTTGAAGGAATACATCTGGAGACAGTCCAGAGCTACAACTACCTTGGACATACCATAACCAATGATGGAAAATACAAAACTCAAATAAACAAAAGAACAGGTATGGCAAAAAGTAATTTTAATGCCATGAAAAATATACTAACAACAAAACAAATATCAACAAGGCTGAAACTAAGAATGGCAAAATGTTACATCTTCTCAATATTCCTGTATGGTGCAGAAACATGAACATTAGACAAGAAAACAGAACAGAAAATTGAAGCCTTTGAAATGTGGATGTATAGAAGAATAGGTAGAAGTGGATGGAAACAAAAGATAACAAACGATGAAGTTTTAAAACAACTGAAAATAAAAAGAGAACTGCTAAATACAATTAAGACAAGACAAATGAAATTGTTGGGGCATGTTAAAAGACACAACAGCGTACTAAAAGTAATATTGGAAGGAATAATACAATGTAAAAGAGGCAGATGCAGACCAAGACTAACATGGACGAGTAACATCAAAAGATGGACAAGTCAATCTATGTCAGCCTGCACCATCAAAGCAAGAAACAGAGTAGAATGGCGATCCATGGTAGCCAACCTGCGTTACGGAGAAGGCACGCGATGATGATGATGATGATGATGATATATATATATATAGATATATATATATATATATATATATATATATATATATATATATATATATATGTTATAAAGTAGAACCCAGAGGTGAATTAGTTAGTTTTGTGTCCTTAACAAACGACAGTTAACTTGCGTTATTATGATATCGTGTAGTAATATGATGTAACATACAGAGCCCACTATGTGTGGGGCTATAATATCGTTACCGGCAGTGACCTAGCATTGTAGACCATGCGCCAGGATAATGACTCATAAGTCTCAATCAGTTTCGGATAGAAAATTAATAAGATAGAGATATAATTTCACATGATGGGTCATTACAAATCTGTGTTGATCATGTTGGGATATGAACATTTCTAACTGCAAGTAAACGTGTTTCCTTTGTACTACATGAAGTTTACAAGGTGTTAGAAGGCATAGGCTGCCCTCCTAAATTACTTAGGCTGATAATTTCCTTCCATGAAGACATGAATGGCAAAGTCCATTTTGATGGGAGTCCATCAGAGAATTTCAAAGTCAACAAAGGAGTGAAACAGGGATGTGTCCTCGCCCCCACCCTTTTTGGTATATTTTTTTCTGCCCTCCTAAATTACACCTTCGAAAACAGCTCAGGAGATATTTACATTCGCACTAGACCAGATGGCTCACTGTTCAACCTAGCACGACTAAGAGCAAAAACCAAAACAAATGTTGCCCTACTTAAAGAATTTTTATTTGCTGACGATGCAGCCCTAGTCGCTCATAGTGAGGCCACCCTACAGTCGCTGATCAACAACCTGGATAAAGCATGCGACCTTTTTTCACTGTCAATTAATGTTCAGAAGACAGTAATACTAAATCAAGGTGACTTCAAACCTATATCTATTACTCTAAAAGACTGCCCACTAGAATCAGTACATAAATTTACATATCTTGGATCCACAGTTACGCAAACCATCTCTCTTGATGAAGAAATAAACTGTCGAATTGGTAAGGCAGCTACGACCTTCGGCAAACTCACAAAAAGGGCATGGAACAACACGAAACTAACTCAAAGGACTAAACTCTTAATATATCAAACTTGTGTGCTTAGCACACTACTATATGGATCCGAAACCTGGACAACATACTCAAACCAGGAAAAAAGACTAAATGTCTTCCACATGCGATGTCTCTGCAAAATAATGCACATCAAATGGCAGGACAAAATAACCAACTTAACTGTCCTGCAACGTGCTAAGACCCTAACAATCATGTCGATGCTCAGAAGTCGAAGGCTAAGATGGCTGGGGCATGTCCAACGGATGGAAGAAAAACGCATTCCTAGGCAAATACTATATGGCGAGCTAAAACACGGAAAACGACAAATCGGCAGACCTAAACTACGATATAGAGATATCTGCAAATCATCTCTGAAAGACTTCTCCATCTGTGAAAACGACTGGCAACATCTGGCAAGTGATCGCACATCATGGAGAGCACGTATAAGGAACGGTATAACAACATTTGAGACTGTTCTAAGACAGGACTTAGAAGAGAAGAGACTCATGAAAAAGGATGGTAAACCCTGTGGACCAGCGAGCCTGACCTGTTCATTATGTGACCGCGTGTGTTTGTCAAACATTGGTAGAATTAGCCACGAGAGAAGCTGTTCGGCAAAAACAATACCTCAAAAAAATACGCAATAGCCTCCACTAGACCGTCTGACAAGACGAAAAGGGCCATATACTTGAAGTTTATTTATAATTTACGTATACTGTGTTGTTTACAACGTCACTATTAGCGCCATCATGGTACTAACTACCGATAACAAACACCCGGAGCTGCCAGCGCCTATGTCTCAGGGCGATGTCGTCATCGATAACACAAACCGGGTCAGCCGTTCTATTAAACATTCATATTGTGATAAGAATAAGTTGTACCTTAAAATGTAACAACTTGTGTTGTTAACAATTGAGTATTGCACCCCCCCCCCCCCACCAAACTAACTCTAAAATTTGGCATTATCCTTTATTCTTTTGTTACGAGCATCAACTATCAAATATAATTCAACCATAAATATTTTCTTTCGCTGACATATTCTACGTTTTGTGGGTCGTGTCAGAAACTGAAAGCGCTGCATCAAAAGTTCAAATTTAAGAAAAAGTAGGAAATATTAGGCTGAGGACATATTCAATCATAAACATTGCATATTTTCTAAAATTAGAACTAAAGTGTCACTTTTGAGATGAAAACTATCAGATGTGATATAAAAAGACAAATATTACCAAGGGCCATATCCCCATACATTTATATTATGAATATGAAGACTGCAAAATAGATCACAATCGTCACACGCCAATCAAGTAATTGTAGACTAAAAACCAACCCATATAGATGTAATGACTACAGCCCGACGATGTATATGTCACGCCGATCTCATCATCATCATCATCAAGTACCGGGTCTACTGGCATAGGTGATAATTTCTCTCCACAACTTTCGATCTCGGCAGCTATTTATCATTTCTGTTGTTGACCTTCTGCCAAGCCATTCTCTTAAGCTGTCTGTTATTTTTTTTATCTTTGATTCCCTATATCTCTTCGTCCCTCAATTTTTCCAGTTGTTACAATATATTCAAGTTGTTCTCTTCTCACTACATGGCTAAAAAATGATGATTGTTTCTTCCTAATATTGTAAATTAGCAATCTTTTTGCTTTGACCTCTCTCAGAACCTCTTCATTACTCTTCTTAGCTGTCCATGGTATTCTCAACATTCTTCTGTAAAACCACATTTCTACAGACTCCAGTGAACTTCTTCTCTGTTGTCCTATTGTCCATGACTCGCATCAATATGTCAAGTCTGGCACTACGTAACATTTAAGAACTCTTTTTCTTATTTCTATTGTCAAAAATGGATTGCATAGTATTTTCCTCAGTTTTTGTAAAGCTAATTTTGCCTGAGCCATTCTGCATCTTACCTCTTTTGTACATCTTTCGTCTGAGGTTAACAAAGGTCCCAAATATTTAAATTCATTTACCTGCTTTAATATTGTTCCACCTGTCTTTATTTTGCACTGAAGTGATGTCTTTTTCTTAGTTGCTACCATTACCTCTGTCTTTTTGCTATTAAGGCTGAGTCCTTTATTTTTCCTTTCCTTCACTACAATGTCCAACATTTCTTGTAACTCATTTTCACTCTTAGCGATTAATACTGTATCATCAGCATACCTTAGATTATTTATATTATGACCTCCAATTGTTATTCCGGGCATGCACCTTATGGATCTTAAAATAATCCCACTATAAATATTAAACAAATCTGGGGACAGCACACAACCTTGTCTAACACCCTGTTTTATTTGTTGAAACATTCCCAATTGGTTGCCAGTTCTTATGGCCGCTGTTTGTTGCCAGTACATATTCTTTATTATTCTTAGATCTTTGCTATCTACGTTTATGCTTTCTAAAATGTTGATTATTTCTTGGTGTTTTACTTTGTCAAATGCCTTGTTGTAATCTATGAAACATAGGTATAGATCTGTTTTCACCTCTATGGCTCTTTCTACTAAAAATCGTATGCTATAAATCGCACTTATGGTTCCTTTATTTATATCACGCTGTTCTACTGACTCCAAAATGCGTCCTTCAAACATGTGAACTTTAGAACAATGTGCGAACTGATTTCTGTTCACAGGAGAAACTGTAGAGAACGTTTGATAACCTCAACGTAAAATCTGGATTCTTAGGGGCAATTAATATTTCGCGTAATATTCGATGTATAGGCAACTGAACGCTGAAGACAAGAAAATGAAGAATGTTGCTATCTTTGAAGCGAGTTATATTCACTGAGAAATGATTGACCTGCGCTGTGGTTGAGAGCAGTAATGGGTGTCTTACATAAAAGTTACACTGTTATGTTGGCCTAAAAATTGTTGATCGGTGCTCTAAAGAACCAATTCTGATTTGTGTAAGTGAATCATGGACAGTAGGTAAACAAATAAAAAGGCGCTCAGAGGACACTGTGATGGGATTTCTGATTAAAATATTGACAATTTCCTGGACAGCTAAAGGGACCAAAACAGGAAATTCTCAAAGAGTACAGGGCAAAAAAAGGGGCTTAAATGAAACATATGAAGGAAAAAAAATGAACATTGATCGTGCACATTATGAAAGGAGGAACGTTGGATTACTTGGTTACAGCTGGTAAATAATTGGGAAGAAGAGATCGCTGACGACAAAGAGAGAAGATGCTGGATAGCCTGGTGTCATAATATAGAAAACGGTCAACAACAGACTTAATGATATGCACTGTAAGTAGATAATTGTGGTACGACATGATCGTCTACTGCAACCAGTATGGCACATAATGATGATGGTGATTGATACTAATTGTCATTTTTACACGCGTATTATATATTCACTTTAATCCACCGGTTAGCCGAAAAAGGAAGGAAATTGGCTACAAGTTAAGAAATATAGTCGTTTTGGAGAACATTAACCCTGAGAAATGATACACAACAAATATATATATAACATTTTTGAAAGACATAATGACATATTTCAAAGTACATAGTACGTGATGATTATATTTCGACAGAATTTGGTAATTTAAAATATTTTTTCATATTAATATTCTACAATTTATCTACTATCTTTTATGATGGTATATTTTAGTAAAATGTGGTAATCGTCCTACGTTTATGCTTCATTCATATATATATATATATATATATATATATATATATATATATATTGCATATATAATATCTCTTGGTTGGGATTTTTATCTATGATTTCTCTTAACGGCAATCACCCCTGGTCTCAGCAGCGAGACCCGTCTTGAAACGGCAGTCCGAGACTTCCGAAGTCGGAGTTATCTGCCTGTGCGGCGAGGGACCCCTGTGCACACGGCTGCCAGGGAAAAATGGATTAACACGCAAAATGCAGTTCCTAGTCTCTAGCGACTTCGTCAGAGATGAAAGCTGGCGAACGCAACAACAACAATATCTCTTATCCTATCCTGGAGGTATATTAAATGGTATCATTTTAGGTAAATCAAATCGTAATTGATACCTTGTATCAGTGCTGTCACCTCGCTATCAGTTTACATTATGATAGCCAGATCTCATCTCTTATCAATTTCCTCTCATCTCTAAACACTCGCTCCCAAGACACTGTCGTCCAGTACTAGCCTGCTAACGTGGATTTTACTGACTTTCCTCGCAATAGAAATAAAAGGATCACTTAAAAAATAAGGATTTAAAATTCAGAAAATTGGTAAAGGATAACCGATTTTAAATCACCCAATGACCAATAGAAACGTTAATAAATGATCGTAACACATGAAAATTTAATATTCTTCTTTCATATCCATGCGTATCTAGTTAACTTACATCATTATAGTCTCTATATACGATCATCTACAAATACAACATCAAAATATGGTCTAAATAAAGACATCATTAAACACATGTACCTAAATTAATTAGTATCATGAAGTGAAATTCTCATTTGTTAAACAATACGTCCACGATCACATTTTCTTTTGTAAACGCGATCAATGTACACTTGACAAGGCATATCCAGTTTCATTCTATCCATCGTGTTATTTCTTTTTTTACCAGTTGGTGATTTCTTATTGTTTCCGTCTTCATATTCTGATTTACTTTTTTATTTGTTTTTGTTTTGCTGATTTAACAAAAGATACATGTCTTGAATATTAACATGATGTTACTACCTATGTGAGCGACTGTTTTATTGCTATATTCAGTTCTTACCCTATCAGTTTCAGTGGAATCTCTTATTAAAAAAAAAAAGTGAAGAGCCCCCCGTCACGCCAAGTTGCGTATAGGGAATATGGTGTTAGTGACCATACATTTCACATACCTTCAGCACATGATTTTTATGGTAATGTGGTCAGTATTACGCCCGTGCCACTTTTACTTTCCCAGAAAAAAAACCGGTACCCATGTAAGGCTGGGTGACCCCGAAAGCTGTCGGTTGAGATGTTGTTTGCTGGCTGTGTACTTCCTTGCTTCAAACATCACAACAATATCGCTCGAGTGTTTCAGTGAGGAAGTGAGTTAATATTAGAATGAGTGTATGCGGGCTTGACTGAGTTAGTGAATGAAGGAATGAGTGAGTGAGTGATATAATGAGTATGTGGATATGTGCATGAGCAAGAGTGTAAGAGAGTTAGTGCGTGAGATAGTGAGAGAGTGATTGAGGGAGTGAATGGTATAAGGGGGTGGGAATTGGGGAAGGAAAGTAATATATCGACTGTGTGAATTTAGAGGGAATGTGGGAGTGCACAAATGGATGAGTTAGTGAGCGAATGAATGGAAGAGATAATTAAGTGAGGGATTAAGTGAGTGCGTAAGAGAGTAAGTTAGTGAGATTAAGTAATGACGTCGTGGTCTTCTTTAAGATAACTACCTGCAGTCTGTTTATATTCATACCTGTTCATTATTCAGTATGTCACTGCTTTGTGTGTGTGTGTGTGCTGTGTGGTTGTGTGTGTGTATGTATGTGGGTGTGTGTGTGTGTGTGTGCTATTGGCTGATAATTATTGAAAATGATCGATTCATGTCTACTCGAGAAATAATGTTACAAAAAAGCTGAGAAAAAAAAACATCACGTGATCATTCAGACAATGCAAACAAAATGGCATTCAATCCAGATCTTTTTTTAAATTTAAATTTTGCTTACCGCCTCTAATTCTTTTGTTACCTGTAGGAGGTGACAAATATAAAACATGTTCCACACCATATTATTTGAAAGCATCAGTATTTATTGCTAGTAGATCTGAGCTGTGGAGTATAAGGATTTTTGAATACTAAGGATCACTACACACTGCTGCGGTAAAGATGGCAGTAGGGGTCAAGTGATGAGGTGTAACATACACTCCTACAAAGTATGGTGACAGCTTTACATAAAAGGACATTACAAAATATATGGTTTTTCGGCCTACAATGCTGCCTTCTTAAAAAATAAAACTGGGACAACACAAACAATAAGAGAAACAGACACCGAAATAAAGATATATCTTTTTATAAGATATATGTTGGATGAGGCATATAACACAGATTTCGCTTACAGTTAAATAAGGAACATTTCAAAAATAAAATATGTACACAATGAACAAAACATCAGTTTGGATTTAGTAAAGATAGTGGAACTAGATAAACCATCTTCTGCAAGGGGCTGTTAGAAATATAGTTTTCAGAAGTACACAAACCAATGTATATATGCTTCATATATAGCGTCAACGTTTTTGACAGAACACACGATAAACAACTAATATAATGCCTCGAGGACATTAGATCTAGAACGGAATGTCTTCACTGCAGGGGGGGTTGGCGGGGAGGGGCGGTGCCATATCTGTTCAGCCCAACCTCCCGTTCCAGCAATCAACAAAGACTTCATCCGGATCGTCCGTACTGTTCTATTGAGCAGGTTGCGTACTATAAAATTGCGTATTTTGCCTTTATTGAAAATTATTCATTATATTAAAAATTGTTCTATTGAACGTGCCACGTTTAACTGTATAAATGGCGCGCAGCTCAAAATGGACATTTCCGACTTGCCGTCACGGACAGCATAATCTGCATGCACCCGCGCCAATTCAAGCGTTGATTTCATGACGAGTAGGGGTGGCTCAAAAGGTCCCAACAAATGAAATCAGGCATGAAAGACATACCTCTAGATGATGCAGATATAAGACAGGTATGTAGTTTATACTGGAAACAAGCATTTACATTTATGATAGCAAATAACAGTGAGAACTCTTCACCTGTTGGCATACAAATAGTAATAAGACCGGACTGAAATATATCACCACGTTTATTCAAATTATACATTGCGTAGATCTTTGAAGACCTCATGGAGATGTCAGGTCTAAACATTAATAGAAGTATAATTAATACTATAAAATATGATGATGATGATGATGATGATGATGAAGATGAAGATGATGATACTATAATATAGAATATCTCTTGGACATGAAATGACAAGTGATGGAAAATGCAATACATAAAAAATACAAAAGAGTTAGAATGACCAAAAAAAAACAAGTTTAATGAATTATAATCACCTCATCAACGGTAAACCAACATTACGACTACTAACATTAAAAGGTGTATCGATCGATTTATTATTCCCTTACGGTGCACGCCAAAGGACATTAAATAATAAAATAAGAGAAGAAAATCGAAGCCTGTGAAGTGCGGATTTATAGAAAAATACGGGAATTTGAATAGAAGGAAAAATAGAACACAAACTGAAGTTTTGAAGAGTAACGACATACACAATCATCAAGGTGCATACACATGTGAAGCTGCTCTAAAACTGATGATAGGAATGGCCACTTTTCTTTAAACGAATTTTAAAGAAAAATACAATTTAAAAAAATTAAGAAAAAAGCAGGAGGGAATTTTTTTTTAATGAAATTGTAATTTACATATTTGTTCTTACTCTTTTCTTCCAGTGATGTTCAAATAAGCCGAAAACCATCATCATCATCATGTGCCATAGTGTTTAGCATAGGCGACCATGCCCTTCCATGTCTTTCTATCTACAGTTCATCGTATTAATTCATTTGTTGACCGTTTCCCATGCCATGACACCGAGCTATCCAGTATTTTCTCTTATTGTTGTCCGCGATCTCTCTTTCCTTTTATTTTGCCTGTGGTATAGTATTCATAACTTTCCTCTTCTCAAAACACAACTTAAACCGAATACACACGAAAAAAAAACAACTAAGCACAATTTCGATCACGAAAATAACTTATAGACAGCCTAAAAGATATAAATCTGGATGACACAGACAGACGACTGATATGTAATTTGTACTGGGAGCAAACAGCAATACGTAAATATAACATGGAGAACTCTACACCCATTGATATAAAAAGAGGAGTAACACTGAACAAATCTTTAAAAGCACCACTGATATGCCAGGCCTATGTAGATTAATGGAAAGATAATCAATAACCTAAAATATGCTGACGATACTGTATTACTAGCAGAAAATGATAATGATCTACTGTGATAGTGTGACTCATCCATCTAGGATAATGGGAGGAGTAGAGTAAAGCGACGATCTGCAGAGGATGAATAAAGAACGACGCGGCGACGATGAAAGATAGAATAATTTCAGGCGGCGTACAAATTAAGAAAGTCTTGACGATTAGCAAGGAGACGTTAAGTCTACCAAACTCAGTCGCTGTGTCGTAAACAACTTTAAGATTGCAGGTAAAAGGCGCACAGGTGTCCAGTCTGAAGCTTGTAGGTCCAGAGAAATGGTTGCTCTGGCGGAGACAGTTTTGTAACGCGACGAAGGGGCGATAAGCTCCAGTCGCGCAGGTGTGGACACGGAGTAGAGTATCACTAAGACTAGACCGGAAACTCTTATATCGGCGGACGCCTTGAAGTCCAGAGAAGACCTGAGATGAAAGCGGACAATTAAACTGCCCCGCGTAAACAAAGGGCCAAGGGAGGAGTTATAGTTGTAGGTTTTAGTTGTGGGAAAAGAAGGTTTGAGAAGATTGACAGGTTGTCGACTAAAGTAATTAAAGTAATAAACTATGGACATAGTCAAGAAAGGCGGAGCTACAGAAGTAGTGACGGTCAACAGACGTAGGTTAGGCCGTATCAGTGGTCGGGGGGTGTGGTCACCTGGGACTTAAACGCCGAGACACAGGGAACTAGGGGGGATTCAGAGGCAGACAGGCAGACTCAGATTGAGATCCAGACTGACATTCAGATTCTGACACTCGGGTGAGAAAGATTGAGATGCAGACAGGCAGACGCAGATTCAGACATTCAGAGGAGAAACATTGATATGGACACAGACCTTCAGATAGAAGAGACGGTGAAAATATAGTGAAGAAGTAGATACCTGCCTCAAGGCAGATGTTAGTCGGGACTTAGATGTACAAGTACGTTTAGAGAATATTTGTGATAAGAGTTGGACTTAGAAAGTAGAACAGTTTAAAGTAGTCCTACTATACCAAGATATTAGATGTTAGTAAGTCCCAAAGGAGATTTTTTAGAGAACGGACAGAGATAATCACACCGAGAGAAACGTAGATGTACAAGTAAACTTAGAAACGTACAGAACTGAATGAACTTAGATAGACTTAAGAATATTATACGATCACAAACGTTACTGACTATTCATCATCGCCGATTGGCTAAGTCAAGTAACAACAGATTTGGTAAAACCACATGTAGAAGTCACTAATAAAAACTTTGTTTATACTTGTTCTAAAAGGATGATGAGTGTTATATATGTGTCCCTCTGAAGTCATGCCAGCGGAAAGCTACGAAAGCTATCAAAGTCTATAAGAAGATTCCTCATCAAGAAGTTACTTGCTACAAGATAGACTCATCCAGGCCATAAAAGAAGTTAGATAGATAAACAAGAAGATAGAACTTCAAGGATACAGAAATCCTGCCATACTACGACAATTACTTAATGAAATAAACATGATAAGGAACAACATATGGACTAGATATGAATATCAAAAAGACTAAAACTATGATCATAAACAAAGAAAATTCTCAAAACCCAAAAGTGGATATACAAATTGAAGGAATAGACCTGGAGACAATTGAGAACTACAACTACCTTGGACATACTATAACCAGTGATGGAAAATATACAACTGAAATAAACAAAATAATATAAATGACAAAACATATCTTTAAAATCATGACCAACATTCAAACATCAAAACAAATAACACCAGGGCTAAAACTAAGAACAACAAAATGTTACATATTCTCAATATCCTGTGTGGTGCAGAAAGATGGACATTAGCTGAGAAAACAGAACAGAAAATTGAAGCCTTTGAAATGTGGATATATAGAAGAATATGTAGAATTTGTTGGAAGAAAAAAAGAAAAAAAATCGATGAAGTCTTAAAACAACTAAAAATTAAAAGAGAACTAATAAACACAATTGGGAGCCGCGATAGCTCAGTGGTTAGTGAACTGGACTGCAAAGGACAAGAGGTAGTGTTCGATCCCAACCGACGGCGTCGGTTTCACCCAGTCTTAAATGGGAACATGATTATTTTCTGGGAACGTAGAGCGGCAGCGGCGTAATATCGACCACATTACCCCACACATCGTGTGCCGAAGTTCTGCAAAATGTAGGGTCACTAACCCTATACGGCACATGGCGTGACGGGGGCCCTTACTTTTTTTTTTTTTTTACTAAACACAATTAAAACAAGGCAAATGCGATTTTTGACCTTTGTTAAAAGACACAACAGCCTACTCAAAGTAATCCTGGAGGGGAAAATACAATGTAAAAGAGGCAGAGGCAGATCAAAACTAACATGGACGAGTAACATCAAAAGATGGACAAACCAGTCTATGACAACCTGCACCATCAAAGCAAGAGACAGAGCAGAATGACGCTCCATGGTAGCCAACCTTCGTTGCGTGATGGCACTCGATGTTGATCATGGCTTTTTTGCGGCTCTATTCTGGAATAAGTAATAAAATAAAAATAGTGATTTTTAGGGCATGACCGAAATATCGAACAAAATGGCGTCATGAGGAAAGCGATCGTCATTTCCTGCCGATAAATGCCGTGAAATAATCGGGAATGAAGAAACGTTTTGTGATTCTGACAGTAAGAAGATGTATTTGGATTACTCTGATGATGTGTATATGTCTTCAGAAGAGGATTTTAACATTTCAGACAGTGATCGTGGCAGTGATTATGTCGTCAGCAGGACTAAACATGTTACTGCTGTTTCCTCAAGTCTACAGTTATAGCAGTTCCTATTAGTGTCAGCAGCTCTGTTGACCTACAGCCCAGCACCTCTACATATGGAACTACTCTTGGGACAGTTACAGTCTACTAGCCCTAGCACTGGAATAATTACTTCGTAAAGCCGTGGTAGACAATGTCTATGAGGAGTTCGATAACGAGGTATAGGACTGGAAGGGGGAATGATCGAGCAAAACACCATGTGCCTTCTTGTTTGAGTGAAGCGGTTAGTAGACCACAGCCAGTGGTTGGTGGTCACGTACCGTTAGAACAATCGGTCCATGGTAGTGGCCGTTGTGTTTGTTAAAAAAAAAAAATAGCCGTTGATTTGATTGAAATAAATGTATATTTCAACATTCACTAGAGGGTCATTTTCGCTTGCTGTAGTGTTCTGTCATTTATTACGATTGTGTTGCGAAAATGTAGCTGAAATTCGTCAATATCTGATATCTTTATATCGATAACAACATCCAGTTTGTTTATCAATTTTTCATCACTAACAAATGACATAAAAACACGTTTTTTTTTAATTTACTATTGCTAAATTATTTAATCACCACATACACACATGTTTACATGGTTAAATTCATCAATCACTTTCCTTCAACAAAACGTAATCGCAATTAATCATGTAGGAACAGTTGATGCAGTAAAATGCCTCTCTAAATTCGACATGTTATTACCACCATTTTTCACTAGTACTAGGTGGTATATTTTGTTTTATAAAGTATGGTAGTGAAGTGGTTAATATAATATAAAATAATATATTTGTCAAGTTTATCCACACGGCCCCACTATTTCTAGTATTTGTTGATACGTTTACATGTTTTGCGCGACAGTCTAGTTGAAATAAGGTGCTGCTATTCCCCATTGCAGTTATCTGTCCTTCTATAAAACGGATTGACTGTGAATTGTATCGATATGTCAGTGTAATATGCTTTATGTTTCTTATGTCGGTGTGCTACTTATCACCGATAGACCAACGCGTGTTACAGCAAACACCAATTTAAAAAAAAACAATAGCGCCTAGCGGGAATGGACAAAGTATGTGACAGTAGATGGGACGGAAGAATCAGAAAAAAATTAACGGCCCATAAAGGAAAAAAACATTGTAAAGCGTGTATTATTCAAGAAATACAGGGGAATAGTGGCGTTGGATAGAACACACACTGCGGAAGACAACTGAGAGTATTACACAACATGCGCTTTCTGGAACCCCAGGAAATAAAAAGACAAAAAGGAAGACCAAGGAATTCTTGGAGAAGATAGATGGAAGCAGAGATGAAGATGATGGAGAAGACATGGAATTATCTTAAAAGAATGGCAGGGAACACAACAGCTTGAAAAGTGTTTGTTGAAGACCTATGATCCTCAGGGAGCTGAGAGGTAGAATAAAAAGTGTGGTATTCAAGAGGCATATTCATGGCATTCAGATGGGGTTCGATACGATGAATAAGGCAATTTAGACGACCTCGACGTGCAAAAAAAAACTGGCGACAGAGTTTAATGCCAGTAATCTGTATGACCAGATTAAGGATAGTGGCTACACAGCTACTTACTACCGCTACAGAAGGCAAACAAGGATCATTCTCATCTTAGTGTTGCCAGAATCGTGACCATGTAGAACACGTGCGGGCAAGCTACTGGATAAAAAAGTAGCCCGTATCTTCATCTGTCACCTTGAACATAAATGCGTACTCCCACTCAAACTCCGAGGTTAAAGATATAAGAAAGAGGCATGGCTCAATGAGGCAGTCTTCGCCTATGACGTCTTCAAAGGCTTCTACAGACGAGAGAAGACATATGCCTCTGCTATAGATATGGGTGATGCATACAACATACTACCATTTGAATACCTCATGCATATTCTCCTGACACTGTCGGTGTACCTCTTCCTCGTTAGATGGGTTGCTGTAGCACCATTTCAGAGGAAGGTGATACTCAGATGGGGAAGTTGGTCATCCAAGCCAACATCCATTTGTCTGGGGCTGCCACAAAGGATTACCATTGTCACCAGTTCTATTTAGCATGTACACAATAACGGTCACGGAACAAAAGCTGGATGGGAGTGTTAGAACTATGACTTTTGCTGAAGAAATTAAGTATAGAGTCAGAGCAGAACTCAAAAATGCGTATGGTCACCTTTGTCTGCGTCCTTGGACATGCTGAATTACCGGAAAATGAAAGAGCGGACAAGTTGGTATGTTGGCTAGCTGCGCAATTGTTGATGACAGTCAACTAATGGATCGGGCGGACATTATTAATGCCCTCGGGAAGTGGGAAGGACACATGACTTCGACAACTATGAGTACACGTCAATACGTCGGATGAAAGAGATATAAATCAAGATGGGCACAACCAGAAACGATAAACTTGGTGTGCGTATAAGAAAAACAACTAATCAACCAACACTGGACTGGAGTCGTCAGTCGCTGGACATAGGGAGACGTACTGAGGAAGGGATCTGAGCACCTATGGACATGTTTAGAGTGATATGATGATGACCCGTAAATAACTGAATAACTTAATCCAGGACACTAAAGACGAATATGTTTGATCACCGTGAAAAAATATTGGAGCCGCATCACGTACTGTTAAAAATAAAGCCATGAGGGAGAATTCTAACTTATATCAGAAGAAAGATCCAAAAAAGGAACATGGAATCTCAGGATTCAGACTGACCAAGACTAACATGAAAGAATAGCATCAAAAGATAGACATGTCAGCCTAAAACAACACGACCCATCAAAGTTAGAGAAAGAGTAGAATGGCGCACGTGGTAGCCAACCATTGATATGAGACGACACTCACTAATGATAATGAATGTATGCAAATGAATGCATTTGGAACTGTCACCATATTGTATCGCTGTTTACTTCCCAATTTTTGTAGGATCTTAGTATAATCTTTCTATATACACCTTTGTTCTTTTGTTTGATTTTTGGCTGCGTTCATTGTTTTTTTGTTTTATGCAGACTGAAAACTTTCTAAATATGTGTTCTTTGTAGTACTACACCTTTGCTGCTCTTTACATTTGCTTTTTTTATCCCATTAAACTTCATAGATAAAGAAATAAAGCAAGTAGAGGAATTCAAGTATTTAGGCACAATGTTCACAGAATATGGAAAACTAGACAGAGAAATTGACATGAGAATACAAAAAGCAAATGCTGTCACATACCAGCTTTCACCATTGTTAAGACATCCAAACATTTCTATGCCAGCTAAACAACAAATGATAAATAGCATCTTCATACCAACTTTGTGCTATGAAAGTCAAACATGGACCCTTTCTAAATCACATTTAAGAAAGATCAATACATGTGAGATGCGATGCTTGAGAAAAGTAACAAACAACACAAGAAGAGATAGAATACCAAATGAAACCATAAGAAAAATGGTAGGAACAAAACCCTGCCAAGAATATATCGAAAACAACAACTTAAATAGTTTGGCCACCTGGTCAGAATGAATCTTCACCAATCACCATCAAGGGCATTCTTCTCTATAGATCGAAGATTTGCATATCTCATTCATGTATGTCCTGGACCATGCTGGTATTGAGTTCAACAATATAGTGGACAGACTGGCCGATTAGGTAAATATTAGTTGCTGGACAGCCAAGAGAATGGCAGATATCGTTAAAAATCTACGAGTGATGAGTCTAACAACGGACTGTGACAGAAGTACAAATATATGGCTGTCAAGACAGTGTAAACTGGTATTGAAAACCGGTGTTGCTAGATTAAAAATATATTTTGAACGAGTGGGACATTTAGTTAGACAACACCAACCCCGCACAATGGACATTTTGAGGAGAAGATCGGAACACCTATACATATGTCAGGCGTTTGCTGTGATGGTATTTATAATTTAACACATTTCATAACATAAGTATATTCACAAAGCGGGATGTCAAATATGTTACTAAAATAAACTACTTAAAGATTTCAAAGTCGTCTAGCACGCAACAAAAAATATATAATTGTAGTTACAATAGATTGGTCTTTTACGTAACTTATATCAATGTATGTCTAGCCTGACAAAGACCGTTCCGCAGGGAAAACAATAAATATAGAATAAGGAGAGGTGGACAGTAATTAGAAGATAGCAATACATGGAGACGATTGAAGAAATCTGTTAGTTGTACTCAAACAATCACCAGGGTATCCCACGGATGGAAGACAGACGGGTGTGTATGTTGGAGGGTGAAAGTAAACACATATTTCCGGCTATCTGTATTTAATGTTTTCTAATTTCTACATAACACGAGTGTTCTTTCCTACTCTAAAATATTTACTTACCTCTGAAACAACGGTTGCAACCTGTAAGACAATATATGAGAATTGTATTTAAACCTCAATTATTTAGGACTTCTGGTGCATTGTTTCAACAGAGACATGCCTCTAGAAACACACTAGAACAGCCATTTGATTTTACAAACAAAAGTTTTCCACAGGTCTCTTATTTCTCGAGCTATTGTGTGTATCATTTCCTCATTATACCAAAGCTTTACGTATTGATAATTTAACCATACACATAACCTATATTGACTTTTCTATATTACGTTCTCTTTAATTTAAACCTTCCAAAATACATTGTAAATGTTATAGTCTTTAGTTCCGTAACTTCAACAAATGAATATGACGATTCAAAGACCGTGTTGATATCTTATTACGTCACAGTAACAATATACCCATGTTCAGTTTGTGCAACTGTGTAGTCACAATTTAAACTCGATCTCGATCAAGTTAATTTTTATTAACGAGGAGAAGAATGTGTAAAATCATAACATTATAAATTAACTCATAATAATGCACATTTGGTTTAATGGGTGTTACTAAAATGTCATTTTGAGATTAAAATAAACAGCCGTGACAGATATCCGTGTGTAAAGTCAATAAACTAAGGGAATGAATTAGTCTCTTGTTTTAAACGATCAGGAAATATTATTTCCCTCTAAAACTCTACATCCAGTTTTATACATCGAAATGTTTCGGTGATCTTTCAACTAATTATTTTTGTCAAATCTTACAATTACCACAGGGATGACTAGTCATCAGCAGAGGCAGATTACGACTAACATGAACGAGTAACATCAAAAGATGGACAAGTCAATCTATGTCAGGCTGCACCGTCAAAGCAAGAAACAGAGTAGAATGGCGATCCATGGTAGCCAACCTTCGTTGCGGAGAAGGCACACGATGATGATGATGATGATGATGACTCGTCATCAAACATAACATTGCATGTACGATAGTCTTTGAAAAGCTTGTATTTTTGTTTGTCCTACAGCATTTTCTTCTCCTTTCTTTCTTTTTTCTTCTTTCATGTGCTAAACCAGTTACACTGCAGGTAAACGAACTCTCACTAATTATGCACGCACTAATTTAGTTCATGCTAAGAAATATAGTTCAATTTTAAACGAAAGAAATGCATAAAGCATGCTTTGTTTTTCTTTCTTCCTTTCACTCTTTCTTTTTTCTTTCTTTCTTTCCGTCTTCCTTTATTTCAAGTTGGTATATTTATATCTTGGCACTAACATTTGAGACTTATTGTCAATATATTATGATAAACAAGAGTTGTGATTATACAAACTATTATATCACTCAGTATGCTACTGCGCGTGTTTTTGATGTTCTTTTATTCGATCTAATTACAAGTGTCCAGTTATTATATAAACTATTGCAACATTTAAACATATGATCATATACTCCATAATGAACCAATAGTTTCCCTATAGCTTTTGTAACCACATTATCTAACGTCATCCTTTGGTCTACAAATGCTATGCACATATACCTTTTTATATTCTATATTTTTCTGTATTTGTTATCTGGGTAGCAATCTTTGTAGCAATTATGTTTTTTTTTATATTAATAAACCCTGAATATGTTCTTCTGCCAAATGGGGCTCTATTATAAGTTTTAATATTGAGTCTATAATGGTGACATCCAGTTTGCCTATATGCCTCAGCTGTGATATGCCACGAAATTATGAGCTTTCTCTTTGTTCTTCACAAATCAATCTAAAGTAGAGTTAGTATTGCTAGTTCCCAGTTAGTATGAGTTTATTTGTGCCTATGCTACATTGAAAATTATATGTACACAGGTACTAAACTCTTTGTTTGCTTGGATTATTTATGTCGGTAACCTAATTGCTAAACTATTAACAAATGGTAAAGCCACATGACCAGATGAAATTCCTTCGGAAGCCATAAAAGCAGATATTAACACCTCTACCAAGATGCTACATGATCTATTGGACAAAATTTGGGAGAGGGAAGAAATACCTAAAGACTTGAGAGAAGGTTATATGATCATACTACCAAAGAAAGGAAGTTTACAGGAGTGCACGAATTATAGGGGAATTATGCTACTATCAGTGCCAGGAAAAATATTCGGCAGAATCATTCTGGAGAGACTAAAAGAGGCTATAGAGAAACACTTGAGAGATGAACAAGCAGGTTTTAGGAAGAACAGATCATGTGCTGATCAAATAACTACTCTACGTATAATAATTGAACAAAGTTTAGAACTAAATTCCCCACTTTTTATTGGATTCATAGATTACGAAAAGGCATTTGATAGTTTAGACAGAATAATGCTTTGGAAGTTGCTGAGTCATTACGGAATCCCCATAAAGTTTATTAACCTGATAAAAACAATGTATGAAGGAACAAAATGTAGTGTGGTGCATGAAGGACAGCTTACAGAAGCATTTGAAATAAGAACAGGAGTAAAGCAAGGATGCCTTCTGTCCCCATTTCTCTTTCTACTGGCCATAAATTGGATTATGAAAATAACTCAAAACAACAGAAATTGGATCCAGTGGTCACTGAATAAACAACTTGATGATTTAGACTTTGCTGATAACATAGCTCTCCAATCGCACAGCCATCAACAGATGCAGGATAAAATGAGTATATTAGATGAGAGATCACAACAGCTAGGACTAAAGATTAATAGAGATAAGATCAACATTATGAGAATTAATACAGTTGGCAATAACCAAATAAAACTAGGAGAAATACCTCTACAAGACGTACAATCTTACATATATCTGGGCAGTAATATAGATAAAGAAAGGGGAACAGAGAATGATACCAAAATAAGGATATCAAAAGCAAGAGGAACTTTCATTGCACTGGGAAACATATGGAAATCCAAAGAAATTAGGTTAAATACAAAAATAAAAATGTTTAACTCCAATGTTAAGTCGGTCCTATTATGTGGCTGTGAAATATGAAGAACGACAATCACGAAGGTACATACTTTCATTAATGGATGCTTACGCAGAATAAAGGGTTGAAATGGCAGGACAAAGTCACTAACGTAGAATTATGGAAATGTACCGGTCAAATACCAGTGGATAAAGAGATACAGCGAAGACAATGGCGATGGATAGGACACACGCTACGGAAGCCAAATGAGAGTATTACACAACAGGCCCTTTTTTGGAATCCCCAGGGGAAAAGACAAAGGGGAAGACCAAGTAATTCTTGGAGAAGACAGATCGAAGCAGAGATGAAGTTGATGGGAAAGACATGGAATGATCTTAAAAGAATTGCAAAAAACAGAACGACTTGGAAAGTGTTTGTTGAAGACCTATGCTCCACTGGGAGCTAAAAAGGTAGAAGAGGAAGAATCTAATTGCTTTGTCGATTTTAATTTCGGCGACTGTTTAACCATCTATTCTACTTCTGATATTAGTATCTCTAGTTGTAGCAATAGCACACTGTTCTGCTCCTGATAGTAGTATCTCTAGTTGTAGTGATATCACAATGTTCTGCTCGTGATAGTAGTATCTCTAGTTGTAGCGGTATCACAATGTGCTGCTCATGATGGTAGTATCTGTAGTTGTAGCGATATCACAATGTTCTGCTCGTGATAGTAGTATCTCTAGTTGTAGCGATATCACAATGTTCTGCTCGTGATAGTAGTATCTCTAGTTGTAGCGATAGCACACTGTTCTGCTCCTGATAGTAGTATCTCTAGTTGTAGTGATATCACAATGTTCTGCTCGTGATAGTAGTATCTCTAGTTGTAGCGATATCACAATGTTCTGCTCCTGATACTAGTATCTCTAGTTGCAGCGATATCACAATGTGCTGCTCATGATGGTAGTATCTGTAGTTGTAGCGATGTCATAATGTGCTGCTCATGATGGTAGTATCTGTAGTTGTAGCAATGTCATAATGTGCTGCTCATGATAGTAGTATATCTAGTTGTCATCATCATCATCATCAAGTACCAGATATATCAGATGGCATTCTGCAGCTAATGCATACAAAAAGAAGAAATAAAGAAAATAAAGATGAGTATAAAAGATTAAATAAAAAAAAAATATAATAAAATCCAATGAAGAAAAAGAAGCATGGCTAAAACAGAGATGCAAAGAGATTGAAATGCAACAAAAAAGAAATGCTAAAGTTATATACAAACAAAGTGAAGTATTAGCAGGAAGAAAAACACAATAAAAACTGGATGTTTAAGATCAAAGGAAGGAGAACTGTTGATTGAACAAGAAAGCATAAGGGAACGATGGACATAATACATTAAAGATCTTTACAATGGTGAACGAACGGAAGTAAATATTAAGGATAATGGAGAAGGACCAGAAATACTCAAAGAAGAAGTGGGAGACGCCTTACGCAATATGAAAGCAGGAAAAGCTCCTGGAACAGATAATATAACTAAAGAAGAGATTAAAGCCATGGGTCATTTTTGGAATTGAAATATTAACAAAAATATTGAATGATATCTACAACAGCGGATATATACCAGACGACGTGCTCAAATCAATATGCATAGCCCTATCAAAGAAATCGGGTGTGATTGAATGCGATCATCATTGCACAATAAGCCTTATGAGTGACATGATTAAGATATTACTTAGAATCGTCATGCTAAAAGTGCGAAAAAATCAGTCCAGAGATTACCGACGAACAGTGAGGTTTTGTTGGATGTAAAGGAACGAAAAATGCCATATATATCATAATATCTTTAGTAGAAAGAGCTATAGAAGTGAAAACATATCTTCTTATATGTTTTATAGGTTATACCAAAGCATTTGACAAAGTACAACGCCAGAAAATAATCAAAATTTTAGAAAGCATAAACATAGACAACAAAGATCTAAGAATAATAAGGCGACCATAAGAACTGGAAACCAATTGGGAATGTTTCAACAAATAAAAAAGGGTGTTAGACAAGGTTGTGTGCTGTCATCAGATTTGTTTAATACTTATAGTGATATTATTTTAAAATCCATAAAGGGCATGCCTGGAATAACAATTGGAGACCATACTTTAAATATTGTAAGGCATGTTGATGATACACCACGGAAATAAAATAAAACAGCTCATGCCAAAATAGTATTTCAGAAAATGAAAAAAATATCTTTTGTAACAAATCTATGTCAATAGCAATGAGAAAGAGAGTTCATCGGTGATATATAGAACCAATTCTGACCTATGGATGCGAATCACGAACAGTAGACAAACAAATGAAAAGACGATTAGGGGCCACAGAGATGGGATTTCTTAGAAGAATGTTGAAAGTTCCCTGGGCGGCTAAAAAGACCAATGAGAAAGTTCTCAAAAAGGCCAACACAAAAAGGCAGCTACTAAAAAACATCAGAAAGAAACTATCAACATTTTTCATCTTGATAAGAGGAAAGTTAGAATACTTGGTTACAACTGGCAAAATAAAATGAAAGAGAGATCGCGGAGGACAAAGAGAAAAAAATACTGGATAGCTGAGTGGCATGGCATGGAAAGCAGTCAGCAACAGAACTGATACGATGTACTGTAGATAGAAGATTGTGGAAGGACATGATCGCCTACGCCAAACGGTATGGTACATGATGATGATGAAGGTATGCTGATGATACAGTATTAATCGTTAAGAGTGAAAATGAGTTATAATAAATGTTGGACATTATAGTGAAAGAAAGCAAAAATAAATGACTCACCTTAATAGGAAAAAAAGACAGAAGCAATGGTAAAAACAAAGAAAAAGACATCACATGAGTGCAAAATAAAGAGAGGTGTTACAATATTAAAACAGGTAAATGAATTTAAATATGTGGAAACTTTGATCACCTGAGACGGAAGATGTACAAAAGAGGTGAGATGCAGAATGGCTCAATCAAAAGCAACTTTCCAAAAAAATAGGAAGATAGGATGCAACCCATTTTTGACAATAGAAACAAGAAAAAGCGTTCTTAAATGTTATGTAGAGCCAGTCTTAACATTTGAATGTGAATCATGGGCAATGGGATAACAAACAAGAAAATCACTGCAGAAATGTGATTTTACAGCAGAATGTTGAGAATACCGTAGTCTGCAAAGAAGAGTAATGAAGATGTTCTGAATGAGGTCAAAGCAAAAAGAGAGCTAATTTCCAATATTAGGAAGAAATAAACATAATTGTGTTGGCCATGTAATGAGAAGAGAACTGCTGTAATATATAGTAACAACTGGAAAAATTGAGGGACGGAGAGATAGAGGGAAGCAAAGATGAAACAATACCAGACAGCTTAAGAGAATGGCTTGGCAGAACATTAAAACAACAGAAAAGATAAATAACTGTCGAGATTGAAAGTTGTGGAGAGACATGATCACCTACGCCAGTAGGCCCGGTACTTGATGATGATGTGTTAGCAAATTGATCTACTCCATATATTTTATCTTAAATGTCTTGGTGACAATGGGCTAGCAATTCAACATTATTTGCAAATTGAGTATTTTCAGGATGTCCGGTCAGACCCTATATAATTCATCTTGGTCGGTCACTGACAAGCGCTCCCATTATTGAGTCAATAGCCACACACGGAAATGGAGTGGTGATAAAATACATCCTTGTGTAACTCCCATTATGGCTCTGAACCAAGGAGTCTACAATTATTCATGTCTTCACAGCGCTGGTTGCCGTCGTTCAATTCCTTTAGGCTTTAGAATATTGATGATTTTATGCATGATGCCGGATAAACATGTCTTTTTTTTCTAATCTTTGAATGATGGCCGCTATCAATTCCTTCTCCAAGGTTAATTAGTTTATATATAAGGATACATTACATTCCAGTGACTGTTCTTACATGGTTCCCAAGAGAAACATTTGATCAGCATGATCTCCCACTTCTATAGCCTGCCTGATCTACTCTAGGCTTTTGTTCCACACTATTCTTCATACTCGGTAAAGTATGATCCCATATACTAACAGCAGGTTTATACCTCTCCAGATTTCACAGCGACTAAGGTCCCCTTTCTTAGGTATTTTGACAATAAGGCTCCTTTTATATGCTTTTGGTACATTTTCACCTTCACATATTTTATTTAATACATTTTCTAAGAGTTTTCTCTCAGTCAATCCTCAATCTGTTTTTAACATTTCTTTAGAAATTCTATCATCATCAGGTGCTTGGTTTCTTTTGGTCTGGTTGATGTTAGTTTCAATTTCATTGCATGTAACCTTCCCTATCGACATTTCAAATTGGGCACTTGGCGGGGAAATAGAAACTCCACTAGTGGATCCTGTCTTTTGAGAGGTTCTGTAAAGTATTATGCCCACCTTTTCAGTCTTCCATTTTCTTTAAATAATGGTGCACCACTTTTATTTCGCACAATAGTGGTAACATTTTTAAAGTCACCAGAAAGGGTCTTTAATCTCACAGGAAATTATTAGGAAACACTTTGGATTTTCAATTAACACTATAACTCATTTTACTCCTTATGTTTCTTCATCTCATGTGCAAAGATACAATGCGGCAGCAATCGCTGTTTGTTTGTTTCTTTTATTTTTGGACACAATACTTAAGCTGCGAATCATACAAAATGTGTTTGGTTTTCCATTAACTTGATTATTTCATATTAACGCTGTGCTATTGTTTCTGTGCAAAAATACTTACTTTGTTCTTATTGGTACCATTTCTGAGTAGCTAAATGAGAATATGTCATGTTTTAGTGAAGGGGAGTAAGCAAAAATTAGTATCTCGATCATATCTCTTCCTATTGTCATCGGCTCTTCACTTTCTATTGCAATAAAGTTCAAGAAGTAGTCATCATAATTTTTACTTTATTTGCACACAGACTTTTGTTAATATCCTTAATATTGTTTATTTTTCTTCCTCCTCTGTTCCTCTTCTTTCTCCTCCTCTACTTCTTCTGCTTTTATTGTTTTCTGCCTCTTCATATTTAATCAACCTACATTTTTTCCCGTTATTCTTCTCTTTTTTTCTTCAATGCGTTTGCAATTACACACACACACACACACACACACACACACACACACGTATATATATATATATATATATATATATATATATGTACTGCTATATGGCCTTTGGTGTCATGAAAGACGGTTGGTAGCAAGCAATCATGAAAAGTCAATAGTTTGGTAAAGCATTAGTGTCTCATACTGGCTGCTGCTTTACTGAACATCTTTTCTCGTGGCTGAATTTGCCAATTCTGGACAGACAGATCCATCCACATAACGAGCAAGGTGTACCCGCGGTGCCCGTCCTTGTCGCCTTTCATTTGCGCCTTTTGTCTTCTGAATTTGACATCAGCACTGTCTCAATTACTAAGTTACTGTACCAATTGTTATGTGTGCTCTCCATGTACTACGATCAGCAGCCACATTTTCCCCACTTCCTTTCACTTTTAGAAAATTCCCTCAAGGAAGCTTTGCAAACATCCAATATGTATAGTTTGTTCTAAAATCTGGACACAGCAGGTCAAGGAAGGAGGCTGGAATATGTCAATGACAGCAATGCTAAAACATGTTTATACGTGAGCAATTTCTATCATGACTGATTTTATTAGCAATTGATTTTTATTACTTTTTTTTATAATTTAGCTTCCATTTTTTTTTATTGATCTAATGATTTGTCTATACCTCACTGATAGCGTACTTGAAGACTTCCGATATAGGGTGAAAGGGGAGGTAAGTCTATACATTTGAGACGACAGAAGAGCTACAAAAGATCATGAAACATGAGTAGAACGCTCCACACAACACCTGAAGTGACTCAGCGAATATCTATTAATTTAGTTAAAACAGCATCACTTGTCCTTTCTTCACTACATATCTGCCTTTGACCCCGTGTTCTGCCTCTTTATTTCCGAGAACACCCCTCGTTCTGTTATTGTAGTGTTTGTTGGTTGTTGTGTGCAATGGGATTAGCTGTGTCCGTCTTGGTGTCTCATTAAACCATTTAATGTGTTGTTTCCTTCGTAATTTCTACCGAGGAGGTATGTCTAACTATCTTCTAAATTCGTCAATCATGACTCTCAGAGTGACAATATAATTAATCGGGCACATTTTTACAATGGTGGTATTTATTCTATTCTTCCTCTTTCTTTTCGTCATTGGCCGTTCAGCGTCGAGGAGAGATATAGTTTGCTTTCATGTTGGCCTCTCCAGTTTTTATGATTCACACATTTTTTTTTATAATATTCCATCTATCCATCTTTTTGTGATCGGCCCTTGGGTCTGGTGTTCTCGGAACGTTTATTGAAGGCTTATTGTGAAATGTTTGGATTTTTCCGTCTTACCAAGTGGATAAACAATTGTATCTGTTGTTTCTTTATGTACTCTATGACGGCAATTATTTCTAGCTTTTATGTCAGTTCTTCATTTCTGATCTTATCTCTCAGGCTGTTTCCTGTCATCCGTTTAACACATTTCATCTCCATAGCGGTTGTGTTTTTTCTTATTTCTCTTACATCAAGTGAAAGGTCCAGGTGTGGCATTGGTAAAGGAGTAAATGCAACAAGATACATAGCGATGTGAAGCTGCTGTAAAGCTGATGATAATTACAATTTAAAAAAAAAAGAAGAAAGTGGTATGGTAACAGCATTACTTAGGTAAGTTACAAAATAAAAGTCGACGTTTCGGCCATTATGCCTTCAGCTGGAACAACAAACACCAACACACACATATATATATATATATATATATATATATATATATATATATATACGGATATGTACACAAATCTAACTGTATGGCGATAATATACTAGATACTCAAGAAGGGAAATAAAGAAAGGGTCACATCCCTGCGGTCCAGAGCGTGGTCAGCTTCTGAATGAAGTAAAATAGTTGGGCGGGCTGACCAACTATATATCTCACTGTCCAGGTACTCAGGTGAGAAAAATTAAATGGTTAAAAAATATGGGGATATTGGTACAAGATACGTATAAACTGTGTATATCTAACGGTTTGTGTGCACAACAAACAGATGTGCAAAAAAACCATATGTACATAGCCATGCATGCGTACAAGCATAAATATGTGTATATTACCACAAAGTACACACACACACCCACAAAATCCGAAGGTGTCCAAACGTGCCATTACATAAGCAGACAAAAATACATACATGTATAGGTAGCACATAGTGGTAATGAATGTGTGTTAGGTGTCCTATGTGTGTGAGAACGATATGTTCATGCCCTGGGGATGTGCGGGGGGGGGGGGGGGGGGGCAGCAAACCAAACTGGACGATGAGATGATTCTCACAGGCGAAGCGGCTGCAATTTCTAGAGTGACACGAGACAATGCCAGTAAATTATATGTTTTACCACTATGGCCCGGTAGGTGAAATGGGCAGACACCGTGCTGCCAGTCTTTTGCTAATCACCACGAAGATGCTCATAAAATCAGTCACTGAAGCATCTTCCGGAATCACCCACATACGTCATCTGGCAATGCTTACATATTATGCGTAGATAATATTCCGTGACACACAAGTTAAACCCTCCTTGATGTGGAATTGCCTATTCGGGAACAAGACCGAATCGGTGAAAAGCACGTGGTCAAATGTAAACTCGGCGTCCACAACGAACGATGTATGTGGTTTTAAAAGGGGGGGGGGGGCGGCTCGTGATAAGAATGTCTCTCAGGCTCCTGTCACGTTTAAAGGGTACCAAAGGAGGATGACTGGCATGTAGACGGGTAGTAGGATCCGAGTGGAGAATTGAGCGGTACCGGTTAAGGATTCTTATCGCAGCCAGGTTATGAGGGTGGTACGTGACGGTAAATATGGTCTATCAGAGGAACGGCGAGGGGTTGGAATGAGTGCCACAAGTCGGGCAGTATCGAGAGCTCATTGGAAGTCACACTGGAGAACCGAGTAAGGAGAGAAACGACGCCTAAAGAAACTTAACATAAGGCGGGCCTGTTGGAGAAAATCTTGATCATCCTGGCAGAAACGACGAAATTGTAATAAATGAGAATATGGAATCGAAACTGTGCAGTGACATGCATGAGACGAGGTGTGGAGAAGATAACAGTGGGCGTATGTGGGTTTATAGAAGAAGAAAGTGTGGAGGCTGTAGGTATACACGGAGACAATAAGATCAAGAAAGCTGACGGACGAGGTAAATATATGAGATGTAATCTTGATGGATTTATGAAAGTTGCAAATGTAGTCGATGAACCTAGAGATGTCATCTTCAGGCAAGTCAGTCAGTCCAAAACCGTCATCGATGTACCGGAGATATTTAAGGGGATGGAGGTCACGGAATGAGTTCAGGATGTGACGTTCAAGGTGACCCATGAACAGGCAAGCATACCTAGGACCAATCTTGGTTCCCACAGCAACACGAGGTCATAGAACAGACCATTGAATTCGAAAGTATTAAGCTTGAGGACAAGTTCAGTGAGGCGGAGGAGAGTAGACGTATCCATAGATGGGTGTATTCTTTAGTCGAGAAAGAATTGAAGATGTATTAGGCCACCAACCTGAGGGATAAAGGTATACAAAGATCAGGTGTCGAGGAAAAAATGTCGGTACGAGAGTTCTGAGGTAAGGGAAAGAGAAGATAAGATAGTGAGGGCATGGTATGTGTTCTTGACATAGGTGGGAAGATATGTCACTATGAGTTGGAAAATGCTTTCAAGATAGTCGGAAATATGTTCGGTGGGATAAATACATGCTGAAACAATTGGACGACATGAACTGTTAGGCTTGTGGATCTTAGTGAGCATGTAGAAGGAAGGTTTGCCTAAATCACTATCTGTGATGATGCGATGGGAAGAGCTAGGGGGGAGGAATTTATCGTCGATAAGCTGCTATTGGTTGAGCGAACCTTCTCATTGCTGCTAGAAGGGGAGTCAATGGGGCAGGGTTTATAGAAGGTTGTGTTTTATTTGTGCCGATTCTTGGATGCATAGGTTCTTGTGCCAGACCACCAAAATCCTTACCTAATCAGCTGGTTTAATGACAATGTCTTCCCGGCGTTTGATGTTTGAGAGGGTTCGAAATTTAGCTGGATTTAAGTTGGATTGAGGTACTCGGCGAAACTTGCTTGATCTCCCTTAAAGTGACCTGGATGTATAAGTCGAGAGCCCTTGAGGCCTCAGAGGACGGTGCCGAATCTGATTTACGAGACTGAGAACGAAAAAAATTCATCGACATCAGAGTAAGATGAGTTGTCCGATTTCCCGCAATGATAGTATTCTAAATGCTTGCGTCTATGGAGATCATGGACATCACTTAGGAGACTATGACGGTCACTTGTTGGACGCAAAGACACAAATTATAACTTTTTTGAGAAAACTGCGTGCTTGTTGTCCGATAATGTGAGATCCGTTGGAAAGCATATGACTCGAAAGTGGTGGTCAGGAGTGGGGTGAGAGTGTGGTTTAGGTCGGAGGTCTGATATCTTGTTTTTGTGCTGAGAGAACATGCGGTAATTGGCAACCTTAGGATGAAGATTATATTTTACAGTGCCCTTTTTTGACTTTGAAATTATTTTCTCTTTTTTATTGTTATTTTAGTTTTATTTCTTCTTTGTGGTCGAAATTGTTATAGTTTTATATATTTTTAAAAATTTAAATATATTGTTATTGTTATTGGCTATGGAAGGCCTCGGTCTCACAGCAAACGAATTAAAATCCATAATTGCTCAACCGCCCGTGCCAGTGGAATCATCCAAATTACTAATTCATCTCCCAAAGAAAGGTAACTGTAGTCCCCATCGTAGCAGTCTCAGCACACGCCAAAAGACATAAGGCGAAACCACGCAGAAAGTGAACACAGCCAACTGTTCCCCGTCATACGATATCATCATTCATCGTAAACAAGCGGGATATCGAAGCAGGATCAAAACGGATGAGACACACAGCTCACGGTGTGCACAGAGCACTTAACTCAGTAGCTCCTGCATATATATATATATATATATATATATATATATATATATATATATATATATTTGTGTATATGTTTTTGTTTGTTCCGCTGAAGGCTTTTTGAGCCGAAACGTCGTTCTGATTTGTGTTGTCCACTTGTTACGTGAAGCTTTAACCATACCAAATATGGTTTTCTATATGTGCATTTTTTAAGTATCCCCCTTACAAGTAGCTTCACTGCATCTTCGTAGTGTTCTGTATTTATGTTCTTTTCTTTGCCTTGACTCTACAATCCACAAACCAGCAATGCTGCAACATGCAGACAGATTTGCAATTATAATCTGAATGTTGTAACATAAAGCATCAACTAATGTCAGCTATCTGAAATGGAACATGGAAAACAAACATCTGCACACAAGAAAAAACGTAGACGGTAAATTAACGTTTAGACTGGTTAGATCTGTTACACGTTTTACATACTTGCGCATAGCTTCTACGCTGAAAGGTAAGACATTGATTGTATAGTCAAAGATCTCCAATAATTGTTATCTCATTGTCATTATTAATAAGTAGAGGGTTCAAGTTTGTTGCATTTAATCATAGCTTCTTTAATAATCTCTTAGGTTATGAACATAGCATACATCCACGTTCTGTTACTGATTGTAACTTTTGGGCGTTTTCTTCCTCTTCTGCTTTTAAGTCTTGACAATTTATATTATTTATTCTTTCAGCTCTTGGCTGATTTCTTAAGTTTCTGTTTCTTAACTCTTGGATGTTGTTTTATGTTTATGTCACTAAAAATATAAACGATGTGAAGACTCAGTGGCTGAGTGATTAGACCGGTCGGTACTGATAAGAAAGGTCCCGGTCGATGCCCATATTTGGAGAATTCCTTTCGGACCGTTAAGGCATAATACACATTATTATATTATATATTCAAATTGATTAGAATAAGATGCATCTTAAAATAAAAATTAAAACATCTTTGATGTTAAAGAATTTATATTGCATCCCCTCACACTCTCAG
Source organism: Megaustenia siamemsis (assembly GCA_032433765.1). Lineage (NCBI taxonomy): Eukaryota > Metazoa > Mollusca > Gastropoda > Stylommatophora > Ariophantidae > Megaustenia > Megaustenia siamemsis. The sequence goes on along the minus strand of JAVIAB010000101.1, from coordinate 50,022,599 downwards.
ATTTGTAGGCTCTTAATAACTGTGTTACTAACATTAACGACTAATATATAACTCGCACATAAATATTGACTGTTATCGTATGTCTGTGTCTGGTGTCATAAATTAAAACCACTCTCTTCAAATATCAATTTTAAGAATGAGTGGAATGGTCTAGGCTGAAGTCATCTTCACCCATAAATGTAGCAAAATGTCCGAGTATGGAACTAAAATGCCACTATGAGATATAAAAGCAAACAGATGTGCCATGTGCGATCAGGATGATCGACGACTAAACTAAATAAACATCACTGTTGTTGACAATTAATGACGTATGGCTATTTGTAAGGAAAGACTTGATGGTAACATTATGTTAAGGAAAGCACATGCTGGACTGCTGCAGCTAAAACATCACGCTATCGTGTTTTGCCTTGTTGTAAACAACAACATGATCATGACATAACGGCTACACTTTTACATCACAAACCAAAATATATTCAGGCCATTCCATGCTAGCAAACCCCATACTTTGAAAATGTGTACCTGACAATCAAATGTGACCTTAGTTGATGAATCATACATTAATGTCACTGTTCTTAGAAAATATGTTGTATTTAAAAACCTTGAATGTCGCGTATACTTACGGATTTTGCAAGTTCTTGAATCTAGAAGAGAAACGCAAGGTTAGAGTTTAAAATAGAAAACTTGACCACTTCACAGAGTTTAAGGAGAAAGTAACAAAGTGTGAGCGTATTTATCATTGCTGGTCGAGGCGATATGCATGTTGTTGGTGGTAAGAGAGAAACACACTGTTGATTTAAGTCAATAATAGTACAAATACAAGTCAATAAAACAAAGACATGCCTGATGTATTGAAAAGCTCAGTCCGGTAGGAGTGATTACAGTAAGTGTAGAAAATATGAAATTTCCCATTAATCAACATCATGTTCCATGCCGATTGGCGTAGCCGAGCATGACCTTCAACATTTTTTTGTCCACAGTGCATCTCATCAATTCTGTTGTTGACTGTTATCACGACACCAGGCATTTAGTTATGTCGTACGCGATCTCTCTTCCCCTCTATTTTTTTAAAGTTGTATGTAAACAGTATCCCAGTTTTCCTCTTCACGTTGTGTGCCTGAATAAATGTCGATCGTTTTTTTGCGATGTTTTTGAGTTCCCTATGTGTTGGTCACTTTCAAAAATGTTCTCCTTGGTATTTTTAGATGTTCAGGGAACTTTCGACATTCTTCTGAGAAATCCCATCTGTGTGGCCTTTATTCGTGATTTTTATGTGTCTGTATATTCTTCATGATTCGTATCCATATGTCTTAATTGGATATTTTAACACCAGTAATCTCCCTTTCTTATTCCTATTAAAATAGATTTATTGAACAAGATGTTTTTCGTTTTCTGAAATGATACTTTGGCCTGTAAGAGAGAATAGTAAAGAGTCCCCGTCACGCCAAGTGGCGTATAGGTAATATGGTGTTAATGACCATCACTTTTACAGACCTTTAGAACATTATTTTTGGGGTGATATGGTCAGTATTACGCCCGTGCCGATTTACCTGCCCAGAATAAAATCCGGTACCCGTCGGTTGGGATCGAACTCTACCTCTTGTCCTTTGTAGTCCACTTCACTAACTACTGAGCTATCGCGGCTTCCTACTTTGGCCTGTACTATTCTGTTATTTATGTTTGTGGTGTATCTTCCACCTGCTATCTTCCTTCTTTAGTAGATTTTAATAAAAATGGATGTGTTTATCGTCAGTTCTAAATAGCATAAAAATTGCCAGTACCTGCTACAATTACTTGATGAAGAATAATGGCAGCGGAAATATGCAGTGACAGCCTCACTTTGAAGTGATGAAGCCTAGAACTCTAACTTATGACACATGACCCCCATTACCCAATTAGTTATTTTTAGAATTTTTACGGGGTTTCATTATTTGTATATTTAGTTTTCACCGATATCGTAACAGTGTCTTTTATAAAAAACGCAATAGGTCAGGTTTACATTTTTATTTCTTTGTTACATTTCTACAATATTTGGCAAAAACTGAACAACTTGTGTAGTAAATATTTCATAAACAATTGACAAAAAAAAAAGAATTCATTTCATTATAAATAGTTGGCATATATGAACAAAAGTGAACGCGACATTTCACATTGTTAAATAGCTTAACATGAAAATAAGCAAGCCCGCGATTTAATGACTGTCAAATTACTCATTAATGTGAAGAAATGCACATTTACATTGGTGTGAGTTCTAGGTCTTAACGCCTACCATTAGTCTCGCAAAATTGTCATCCTTCACCTATGGGGAAAGACAATAATTAGAACTAATTTAGAAAGAATCACTTCAGATATAATTAATACATGTTGCTGAAAACAGTTAAAGCTCGTCGTTAACATATTAAAAAATGTTGCTAAAAACTAGAATACACCTCTAACATATAAACTAAAACATGTTGTTAAAACTGCGAAATACACCACTAACATATTTTCTGCTGAAAAGTACATCAACAAACACATCTAAACAACGTCTACTGTACACCTGAAATAAAACACACAATAAAATAGATTAAATAAATTAACCTCCTTCCTATTAGTAATGACTCAATAAACAATTTCACTAACATACGAAACATTTCTCAAATAAATAACAAAAACATATTGTAAACTGCAATGTTATATCCATAAACAATCAACTAAAGCATCTTGCTAAAACTACTAATAAAAAGTCACTAAAACATCTAAACCGCATCATGGAATATTCGAATAAAATTAATTGTTAAACACATCAACTTATCAAAATTATCAACACAAAAATTGCCACCAAATCATAAGTTTCCCTTTGTTCAGTCTGAGAAGTTTATGTTTTTCCAGTTCTACTCGGGACATTTCGAATCTTTGTCAGATATCAATTTATGTTTTGTTCATGATTTTCTCTCTCTTGAACAACCTCTGCAACAGTAAATGTTAGTCATGGTTCCAAGTGTGACTCTATTTACATTGTCAAAAGAACATTTTCTAACTCGTGGACGCTCGATAACATGCTATTTATATTCAACAGATAATCCACCTTATTGGCGTAGATAAGGTTTCAGTGTTGTCTTTATTAGGGACAAGGCAAAGAAATGCATAAAAATGCGACGCTGTAATAAAGTTAATTGTAAGAAAAAATGAAAAACAAATAATAAGGAAAAATACATAGAAAAAACGGTATGTTTAAGCTCTTCGTATTAAATGGAAGACAGGCATTAGAACACCGTTTTTGCTCAATAAGCCTTCATAAGGAAGGAACATACAACACAGACGACATATTAATACGTCGTAAAAATATTTAAAAGTAATAAACATTTAAACAAAATCAAACTAGAATGATAAATAAAAATTAAATTAGGAATAGAATGACTCCCTGTAAACTTCGCTGTTGACAGAATGAAAATGGACGGTAGTCCGCACTGGGTACATGCATCGGAAACTTACCTCGTGCGCACTAACGTTCCTTTTCTTTCTGCAGCTGTCGCTACATGTGTTAGGGTCTCATATTTATTTCACCCCAGGTGGCAAAAAACAAACCTTATCAAATACTGTGATTCGAACATACGTTCTCATGGTTTTGAGCCGAACAAACTATTGATTCGGCCACCAGCACTGCTGAAGCATAATTATATGTTATTTAATAACCTCTTATTTTAAAATTACTTATTTAAATTATTTTAGTTTTGTTTATACGACAGCAAGAGAAATTATAAGTATGTGTATGTAAAGAATTGTAGAATACCAATATTGCCCATGGTATTGTTTACTCTGTTTATATGTGGTATTTTTGTATGAACTATGACCTGGCTAGAAATGTTTACCTTCTGATAGCTGTTGTTATTAGTTATTTTGACAAACAATTGTAGTTAACATGTTAGTATTAATTTATTTTGTCACCCGTGTGTTTCTGAGGCCTGAAATGGGAGTAAACAATTTAAGCGTTGTTCCCTACCATGCATGTTCGTAAGAGGCGACTAATGAGCGTGGCCATGTGACTAGCTATCCTGTGAAAAAATACGCCGAAAAAATGTGACAAATATGGACAAGTCAAATAAAAGAATAAAAGTAATTCCGCCATCCAGGGAAGATAAAGGCTCTATGTCTAAGAGATGTATGACGCAATATGCAGAAAACCGTAACGAGTGCGGATCGCCGAATCACCTTTTGTCTGCTAGAAAATTCTAAAGAATTGGTACCTAGAATGTACGTACCCTAAATGATCAAGAAAAAGATGCACATGTAGCAGCAGAAATGATAAATTACAAAAAAAGATATTACGGGAATTTGTGATACAAGATGACTAGGGAAGGAAAGGATGAAACTAAACATAGGAGATATGAATGTATCATCATGACAGGAGGAACCTGGAACACAACATAGTCAATGGGTAGCTATAATGTTATCTAGGAAGGCACAAAAGGTACTGATATAATGGGAATCAGTATGGCCAAAACTAAAGAGAGCAACGTATAAAATGTAAAAAAAAAACTAATAAAATTACACAGTATTTAATGTTAAGTACAAACCAATGATAAAGAAGATTTAGTTAAAGATGAATTATATAAAACGTTGCAAGTCAGAGGGATGAAAGACAAGTCAAGGATATTATAATCTTCATGGGAGATCAAAATGCAAAAGTAGGATCATACAACACAGGCATTGAAGAGATCATGGTAAAACATTGGACTTGGATAAATGAATAGAGAATGGAGAGATATTCGTGAACCTAAGTGTTCTTAATTAAATGAGCCTAGGAGGAACAATAGTCCAACATAAAATAATACATACAGCTACATGGGTGTCGCTAGATAATAGAACGGAGAAGCAATTTAATACCTTATGTATTAATATTACGTTTAAGTCATCCTTACACGATGCAAAAATATATAGAGGTGCAGATGTGGCTTTGGATCATCATCTTCTGATAGCCAAACTGAAACTTAAACTAAAAAGATATATTACAAAGCAAAAGGGTAGAAAGTATTTCAATGTAGGCTTTGTTAAATAATAAGAAATTACAAATAAATTTGCAGTCACAGTATCAAAGAAATATCAATTGTTTCAACACATAGAAAATACAAAACATAAGGTAGATCATTGGAAATAAGTAAAGGTTATATGTTAATTAAGAGAAATGCGAAGAAAACATGGGGAAAAGAGAAAGCCAGAATAAGGCACGGATGGAAGCAGAGACCGCGAATAAAATTAAAGAAAGAATAACAAAGCAGACATAAATAAAAGCAAAACAAGAAGTAGTAAAGATCAAACACACGAATCTTACACTGAGGTGAAAAAAGACGTGAGAAGTTGCATTTAACGGGATAAGAGGAAATATATAGATGTACTAGCTTATGAGGCAAATTAAAAAGGCTAAAAAGGTAATATGAAAGAACTGTACAGCAACACTGAGAAATTAAGTGGAAAATACAAACAGATCAATGTCTTTATTAAAGATAAGAGGGAATCTGCTCAGTAATATAAGGGAACAGATGAAAATATGGAAACAGCACTTCGAAGAACTTTTGAACATACCCGGTAAAAAATAACCCTAATATTCTGTTATTGAGTTATTTGCGGGTCATCATCATTGCACGTCCAATATGTCCATAGGTGCTCAGATCCCCTCCTTAACAAGTCGCGCTATGTCCAACGACTGACTACTCCAAGTCTTTGTTGGTTGATAAGTCTTCTTACACACCCACTAAGTTTCTCGATTCTTCCTATGCCCATCTCAACTTCTATCTTTTTTCATCCGAAGGAGCGACGTGAACTCATGGTTGTCGATGTAATGTAACCTTCCCACACCTCGGAGTGCATTGATGATGTCCGCCCGATACATTGGATGGACATCCTCAACTATAGCGCAGCTAGCCAACCTGCCCGCTCTTTCATTTTCTAGAACTTCAGCATGTCCTGGGACGTAGACAAAGGTGACCGTTCGTTTTTTTGTTTACTTTTGCAATGACTCTAACCATTGCATGTGTACATAGCCTGCATCCAATTTTTTTACAATATTCATCGACTCACTCAGTAAGCATGCGTTGGTGTAGTCTTGTGACTCTAACCTGATGAATGCCCTGGTCACTACCCTTACCTCCATCGTCATGCTACTCGTGGTCATAACGTATGCACCAATGTCTTCCTTGAATGTTCTGCCTGCCGAGCATGCTGTAAATGCCCATTCACTCCTTTGATGACTTATTGCAGATTCGTCTGTAATGATGACTGCATCTTTCTTATCGGTGTTATCCCAGATGAAACCGTTGACCTCCTCATTGACCACGTCTGAGTTCTGTTCCCTACATTTCTTATCGAGTGTGACAATACACGATAACGTCTCTCTTAATGGCTAAGGCACAGGTATCCACTCTTCGCCAGCGTTGATATTGGTAAGACCACATACCTGTTTAATGACATCCTCTGCTCGCCCCACCCAGTATTTGCCTATTTTAAACTGACACCCGTCCCTGTGTTGAATTCATGATGCAATGGATGTTCTTTATCTGCATGCATCTTCAGGTATGCTCGTGTCCACCAGATATTTATTCTGCCATTTACGTTTGGAACGTCAAGAATATACCTCAATACACACAGGGAGTGTCCCTCGTACCCTACTAGATAATGCGCATGGCTTCTTTCTTTCTTTTCTAAAGCCTGTCAGGATGCGTCGTACCGGCAGTCGGTATTTCCAGGGCATACTGGATTGGTGCGAGAACTAGTCCCTGGAACTGAAGGGTAAGTAGCCTCTGCTCGATGTTGGCAGCTGCCATTACCTTCTAGGGGGGCCATCGTTTGCGAGATTTTCTTATGACATGTCCGACTTGGTCGTAAAACACAGGCTGCGATCAAACTTAACTCCAAGATATGTCATCACATACCAGTTACTGGTCAACTCAACAGCCCCCGTTCGTATCACCTGTGTTTCCGTGTTAATGGTATGATTGTTAAGAGAGAACCATGCAGCTGATGCTTTATAAGGATTAACCAATGCACCTGATACTCCACACCAGGAAGAGATGCAATCGAGTTCGTTTTCAACTCGTTTCGGATATCGTTGCACGACTGCTGGCAAAATAACAAACACCATTTATGGTTTACTTGATCAAACTAAAGTTAATAAGTGTCAATAATTCATCAATTACAATAAACATAACGGCACTTGTGATGTTAAATAGTTTATGCCGCTGTTAGAAAAAACACAATTGTGCGTGGAATACTAAAGATGAAATCTCATAATGTCTTAGATAGACAACATTGAATAAATGGAGAATCAACAACGGATAGCCAGTGAATATTTATTTTATTAACGGTAATAGTCTTGTCACATCTAAAGATGTACTAACTTTCAATGATTGGCACTGGACGATACATTTCCTGGAAACAGATAAGGATGCCACCTATGGGCCGATCGATTCTTTATAACCTACACTCACCGAGGCAAAACATGGATATCGACATGCATTCACAATGGCAGTCATAACAGTGTTACCATCATGCGGACATGCTGCTGGATGTGAAATATACATTAGGGTGTGTTTGTTCGTTTCAAGCGATTTCACTTGTCTCTTCCCTGTTATGTCATCATACTAGAATGTCATCAGCTGAAATCATAGTTCCCTCCCATCCAGTTATTGTTCCGTCATCGTTATAGTTTACACTTTAAATAGAACTGATGGCAATGGTGAGTCTTGTGGTAGCCCTCGACACATGGAAGTTGGCTCGGATGACCAACTTCCACATCTGAATTTCACCTTCCTCTGAAAAAAGTGCTGCAGCAATCCATCTAACGAGGAGGAGTTGCACGACCAGTTTCATGATAATATGCATGAGGTATTCAAATGATACCATGTTGTGTACATCACCCAGATCTATAGCAGAGGCACATATCTACTCTCGTTTGTGGAAGCCTTCGAAGACGTCATAGGCGAAGACTGCCGAATTGAGGTATGTCTCCTTGTTATATCTATAACATCGTGGAAGAAATAATGAAAGCCATCACGCTATTATAAAATGGTAAAGACAAATGACCCGATGTAATTCCTTCAGAAGCCATCAAAACAGATATTGACACCGCTACCGATATGTTACATAATCTACTAGATAGACTGTGTGAGAGGGAAGAAACACATAAAGAATGGAACGAAGGTTATATGATCAAACTACCAAAGAAAGGACGTTTACAGGAGTGCACAAATTACATGGGTCTTATGCTATTATCAGTGCCAGGAAAAACATTAAGTAGAATCATTCTGGAGAGACTAAAATAGGCCTCGGAGAAACATTTGAGAGATGAACAAGCTTTTAGGGAGAAAAGATCATATGCTGATCAAATAATTACCCTACGTATAATAGTTGAACAAGGTTCAGAACTACAGTCCCCAATTTATATTGGATTCATAGATTACGAAAAGACACAATATTTTAGACAGATGAATGCTTTGGAAGTTACTGAGTTTATTACAGAATCCACGTAAAGTGTATTAATCTCCTAATAACAATGTATGAATGAATGAAATGTAGTGTTGCGCATGATGTAGTGTGAGCTTACAGTAGTTTTTGAAGTAAGAACAGAAGTAATACAGGATATCTTCTATCTCCATTTCTTTTTCCTTTAGCCATAGAATGGATTATGAAAATAACTAAAAACAATATAAATGGAATTATGTGGTCACTGACCAAGCAACTCAATGATTTAGACTTTGCTGATGACATATCTCTCGTATCACACAACCATCATAGATGGATGGTAAATTAGCATACTTAAAGAGAGATCACACCAGCTGAGATTGAAAATAAATATGGATAAGACGAAAATTATGAGAATCAATGCAGTTAGCAATAACCATATGAAAATAGGAGACATTTCTCAACAATAGTTTGTTCAGAAATTCGTGCCCACAGAGTTTATCAATTATCTCAGAAATTGGTTGGTAATGTTTCTGTAATTATTTTTCATGATATCTTATTTTTTTCACCGACCGTAAGATTTTATAACATTTAAGTACAAAGATAGTCAGAATTTAGCAAAAATCGTTTTTTTTTTTGTTATACTTGTAGGAAAATATCAAACCATCTTTTATAAATGTAGATTTTGGTGTAAATTACGTTAATTTTCTAACAATGTAAGTCAAAGGCGTATCCGAATAACACAGAACAGGGTCGGTTTTCTCTTTGATTGTTTATCTTCGTAGTAGAGATAGGTAATTGCAGAAGTGCCCTTACAATAAAACAGTTACCTCATTGGGGATGGATTAACACTTGAAACTCTTCATGAATTTAAAAATCAAGTAGTCATTTCACAACAGCTTCCAAATTATCACATGTAAAGTAATATACACTAAGTGTAAATATTTGTCAAAATACGCCTCTGAAACATTTTAACAAAATAATCGGAAATGACAAAAGTGGTGCGCCTTTCAAAATCACGCTCAATAAGTGCGAGCTAGTGCTAAGATTGTGTGGATAAACACGTCACATTTTTTTCCTTTTTAAATGACAATGTTGATTACCACAACTGTGGGTACTGTAAACTCCTAAAAATGAGGACAACCAAGAAAATGGTATGTTATGTATATTAAACAAACACAAATATTTGCTAAATGCATGACAGCAGGGAACAAATTCAGACTTAAGGTCGGTAAAAAAATAAGATTTCATGACAAAATACTAATATTAAATTGCATCAGTTTCCGAGATAATTAATAAACTCTGTGGGCAGGAAGTTCTGAACGAACTATAGACGTACAACGATACACATATATTTGACAGCAATATAAACAAAGAAGGAACATATAATAATAACAAAATAAGAATATCAAAAGCAATATGTGCTTTCGGTGCACTGGGAAACATATGGAAGTCCAAATAAATTCGGCTAAATACAAAAATAAAAATGTTCAGCTCCAATGTTAAGTCAGTCTTATTATATGTCTGTGAAACATGGAGAACAACAAACAATGACAAACATGACGATACATACCTTCTTTGACGTATGCTTACGCATAATAAACGGATGGAAATTTCAGGACAAAATGACCAACATAGAATGATGGAAATGTACCAGTCAAATACCATGGGATAAAAAGATACAGCGATGACGATGGCGCTGGAAGCACATTGAGGAAGCCACCTGAGATTACTACACAACAGTCACTTTTGTGGAATCCCCAAGGAAAAGACATATCGGAAGACCGATGTATTCTTGGAGGAGACATGGAAGCAGAGGTGAAGATGATGGGGAAGTCATGGGATTATCTTAAAAGAATGGTAAGAAGCAGGACAGCTAGAAAATGTTTGTTGAAGACCTATGTTCCACACGGAGCTGACAGGTAGAAGAAGAAAGAAGAGGAATTTATTTTGTATGATAACCTGCCTTGATGGTACAATACGTGTGTAGTATAGCATGCGAGTAAAATAATAGTTGTGGGCTTTGCTCATTGATATATCTTTGATTAATAAGTGCTCGACTGCTGTAGAACAGTACATGACACTTAGCGTTGATATAAAATGAATAAATGTAAACAACCTATTCAGTGTTTGGATAAATATATAAATATAGATATATATATATATATATATATATATATATATATATATATATATATATATATATATATATATATATATATATATATATATATATATATATATATATATACGCAAATATACAAATACACAAATAGTCATATATAAAATATACATATATACAAATATAACAATACATAGTCTATACATATTCATACCCCAATCCAACATACACTTACAACTTCCATTTCTCTTTTTAACTGAAAATTAACGACACCATGACATAATTATGCGACATTGCTCTACAAATACATTTATTATCATAATTAACAGGAGATTATCTATTTATACTGTTCATTTTTTTTCTTCAGGTTTAAGCCTTCTTTGTAAATTTTTCATATGACTTCTATCTACTTCATTCATATAAGCTAATTCAATAACAAAACACACGAAAATTTAATTTATCAGCACGACGATGTTAATCCGTAACTGATAAAGTCAGAGCCAGGAAAATATAGGCAGGAAAACACCTGCCCGGATATGGAACAGTAACAACGACCATGACCAATGTGTATGTCGATCACATGATATATAGTCAATGGAAGAGACAGCCATGTATACACGTTTAACTCTTTCGATATAGAGTTCCAGAACGGGCTATGAGTCGGTTATCGTTGCACGACCACTGGCAAAATAACAAACACCATTTATGGTTTACTTGATCAAACTAAAGTTAATAAGTGTCACTAATTCATCAATTACAATAAACATAACGGCACTTGTGATGTTAAATAGTTTATGCCGCTGTTAGAAAAAACACAATTGTGCGTGGAATACTAAAGATGAAGTCTCCTAATGTCTTAGATAGACAACATTGAATGAATTGAGAATCAACAACGGATAGCCAGTGAATATTTATTTTATTAACGGTAATAGTCTTGTCACATCTAAAGATGCACTAACTTTCAATGATTGGCACTGGACGATACATCTCCTGGAAACAGATAAGGGTGCCACCTATGGGCCGATCGATTCTTTATAACCTACACTCACCGAGGCAAAACATGGATATCGACATGCATTCACAATGGCAGTCATAACAGTGTTACCATCATGTGGACATGCTGCTGGATGTGAAATATACATTAGGGTGTGTTTGTTTGTTTGTTTGTTTGTTTGTGTGTGCGTGTGTGTATTGTAATGTAAGAATTTGTTATCGTCGTGGGTTTGCCTACTTCTTTGCGAGACACGATCGGTTTAACCTCAGCCTAAGTTTGTTGGCTTATTACTATGTTTGTCATTCACACAGAAAGTGGTATTTACTATCAGATTCATTTGTATGTGTGTGTGTATGTGGAGGAATAAAAATAAAATAATATAATGTTAGATAACCCTGAAAATTGATGGAAGATGTAATTTCTACGATAATTCGATGGATGGTTACACACATTTGTGTTGTCAAACTTGTTACAGAGAGATGAAATATAAATAATAAGGAACACTCAAATGTTTAACTCTTGATGTTACTGGTATTGCACTTGTAACACACGTAGCACACGTCAGTAAAGGGGCATCACTTCATCAACATCATCATTATCAAGTACCATGCCTGCTGGCGTAGGTGATCATGTCTCTCCACAACTTTCGATCACGACAGTTATTTATCATTTCTGTTGTTGACCTTCTGCCAAGCGATTCTCTTAAGCTGTCTGGTATTATTTCTCTTTGTTTCCCTCTATATCTTTGTCTCTCAATTTTCCCAGTTGTTACAATATACTCCAGCTGTTCGCTTCTCATTACATAGCCGAGAAATTATGATTGTTTCTTTCTAATATTGACAATTAGCCCTCTTGTTTCTTTCGCCTCCTTCAGAACGTTTCCATTACTCTTCTTAGCTGTCCATGGTATTCTCAACATTCTTCTGAAAAACCACATTTCTAAGGACTTCAGTGATTTTCTTGTCTGTTAACCTATTTTCCATGATTCACATCCATATGTTAAGACTGGCTCTACATAACATTTAAGAACTATGTTTTTTTTTTCCATTGTTAAAACTAGATTGTATAGTATCTTCCTCATTTGTTAGGAAAGCTGCTTTTGCCGGTGCCATTCTGCATCTCACCTCTTGCGTACATCTTCCGTCTGAGGTTAACAAAGTTCCCAAATATTTAAATTCATTTATAACTTAGACGAATCACTTAGACGAATAATCAAATGTAGAAACAAAATAATATGGGAAACAATTCTAAAACTGACTGTCGAAGCATCGATTTGTTCTTAAATTAAATGTTTAGAAAACATGCACGTTACATTATTGTTAATCGTGAAAGTTCTAGTTACTTACTCCATTTAACAACAGGTAAATCTGAAAGAGAAATGCACGACGTTATAGTTTATAAATGACCTTCTTAACACTATTGTCCTTCACTATTATTTCAAACTGAGCAATTATGCACTATGACGTATGTCTTCATCCTAACACTTAACCAATAGTGGTCAAAAAGTCGTTTCCCGATCTGACAATCTGGATGAACAATCTTGAGAGTGACTTGAATTACAGCTGGAGCTAATGGTAACAGCGGTGTGGATGCGAAGGTGGGGGGGGGGGGTTCCTTTCAGTGACCGGGCATGTTAGACATGCTTCTCCGGGGTTGTCTCAAAGATTACAGGTATCATCTGTTTTATTCAGTGTATACAGTGAGAGTGCAACGCAATAGCGCAGTGTAGAGTATTACTTCGATTTAGTTGATGACATTATGACATATGTAAAACACGAGATACATAATAAAAAAGCAGCAAATCTGATCCCCAAACAATGGGGATCAGAAAACAATAACACATTCATAAACACGAGCAAGGTGTGGGTCATGTGGTGTTCGTCGAATAATTGAATAGTTAAGAACACCATCCCAGGCGTGTACTGTAATGGTGGAGACATTTCGAGTATTACAGCTTTCAAGTATTTGGGAATAACTTTTGACATGATCCATTCTTTCAGTGATCACTTTAGCAATGTTATTCAAAATGTGAGTCACCACAATCAAGACCATAGCCAAGACAAATCTTGCTTATCCAAATCTTGATGCTGTCAGTGCTGGAATGTGCATCAGATTGCTAATTCACTCGGTAGTAGCGATTGTAAGGCCAGAAGGGACTTAAACATATGACTTATGGGATGGTTCAAGTGATGCGTTTAAGTATTTTGATAGACATTACGGCTATCAACGATTTTGCAATTGTAAGATCATAAAAAAATGGACTAAGCAAAATAAGCTTTCATCTCGGTAATCAGTGAATCAACTGGGTCTATAGAGGCACTGGATTTCTGGTAAAATAATCTTCCGAAAATAAGCGATTACATTACGATCAACTTTGCTACACTGAAGTAGATAGGGATATATAATAATATTAAATACTTTTAGGGACTGCGAATGGAGCTGTAGAAAACAATGTAAAAATAGAAACACAATGGGATTATGCAGCTCAACATTTATTTTTTCAGATCTGTGACCGTTTGGCGTTATGTTTGTTTATGCTAAAATAATGTTTGTTGATCTCTGTATATTTTTTTCGTTATATATGAATGGGTCTTTCAGTGAGACGACTTAGTTTGGCTCGTATCTTTATTAGTATAGCTGCGTAATGCCAATTTGTGTTTATTTTAGAGTCTACATTGACAGCTGTGTTTTGACGCCAGTTCAATATTTAGGTATTTGTGATATACCAGCAAGGCATAGAAGCGACTATGAGATCTGATTATTGTAGAATTTCTATCTCCAGCTCGAGGATAATGATACAAGCAGCAGCGACGACGAAAACAAGACTAGTTACACAGAATGTGACACACGAATGTAAGTGGCGGATTAGTCAAGAATGTTAAGAAAGGCCGACAGGTATAACCTAAATCGGGAGTGAAATAAGCTCATGAATGTTTCACAAGTGAGATGGTTTACCTGGGAGAACTATCCATGACTTGCTGGTGTTCCCGGTAATGAAATCGAGGACTTGCTCGTTGACAGTGCTACCCTGAACATGGACATCTGAAAGGTTTTGTTTAATCTGTACATGAAGGAACAAAATCATGAGTCGGACAAGGATGTATATCTTGAGAGCTTCATGATCTTTGAGATAAAAATAAATCTATTCTATCCTACGTGATTTGTGGGAGAATAAGTCTGATCTATATTCAAGATCAGACAGGAACAATCTGAAGACAGATCCAGAAAAGCTGGTACAGACGGTAGTGAGGAAATGAAGATAACCCGTCTGCAATGAAACTGACCCCTTGGATAAAAAAATAGATTAGTTATCTATGGTAATCTCAACATTTTAACAATAAATCCACATTGTTATGATATCCATGACTGTCTTGTCTAGAACCGATGGATCATGACTCGTATACATATGATATAATAATGTATCCCCTATACATTTGTACAATCGTATTTACATTTATCGTATCTAATCTAAATCGTATTTAAAATAAAATTTATCTAATCGTATTTAAAGGAAAATATTATGTGCGTAGTTGTTTTATTCTTAGTAACAATATCTTTCAGTCATTCAGACCTGCCTTCTGGTGTGCATACACCATCCTAAGTAAACATCGCTCCAAGATGTTTGAATTCGTTTGGTCAATTATAGTAGTGCCTCCTTTACTTAAAATGTGCACTTAGGGGATGTCATTTTTATATTTGCTGTTAAAAAAAAAAAAAAGTAAAGTACTCCTCTCAAGCAAAGTGGCGTAAAGAGAATATGGTGTTATTGACCATATATTTTACAGACCTTCGGTACATTATTTTTGGGATTTAAAAGATACCAGACAGCTTAAGAGAATGGCTTAACAGAAGGTCAACAACAGAAATGATAAAAAAAAACGAAATAGACCGAAAGTTGTGGAGAGACATGATCACCTACGCCAGGAGCAGATGACTCAAAATGACTCTTCGCAGTATCATCGCTCAAGTTAATATAGCATTTAGTACCATGCAGCCTTCTTGTTTAACAAATGAGTAACATGATTTCAAGTTAGATTTAAATACAACATTCCAATGTTGCATATTCAATTTTCTATTTTACCGAAGTGCAACATTATTTTACTTACTTCCTTTGATATCTCCAACTCCTGAAAAGTTACAAGTGAGGCTTTTAATTTACATAGTTTACTTTTCACAAAATAAATGTTCATTCATATGTGGAATATAACTACTTTCTGTGGAACACTTGTATTAAATTAATCACAATGTTGTTTTCTTCAGTGTTATGTGCGGTGATTTACGTTTATCCTCTCTAAACTAGTATATCATGTTTCATATGCAACTCTCCATATTGAATTTAAATGTTTGTTGCTTATAAGAGGGAGACCTAACTGGAAAACTATGAGCTACATGTCTAAACACTGGTGCTGTAACGGTATTGATTCATGTAGGTAAAACGATAAAATGACAGACATACAGACAGAATGACAGACAGACTGCCAGACAGACAAATAGATAGACAGACATACATATATATATATATATATATATATATATATAGATAGATAGATAGATAGATAGATAGATAGATAGATAGATAGATAGATAGATAGATAGATAGATAGATAGATAGATAGATAGATAGATAGATAGATAGATAGATAGATAGATAGATAGATAGATAGATAGATAGATAGATAGATAGATAGATAGATAGATAGATAGATAGATAGATAGATAGATAGATAGATAGATAGATAGATAGATAGATAGATAGATAGATAGATAGATAGATAGATAGATAGATAGATAGATAGATAGATAGATAGATAGATAGATAGATAGATAGATAGATAGATAGATAGATAGATAGATAGATAGATAGATAGATAGATAGATAGATAGATAGATAGATAGATAGATAGATAGATAGATAGATAGATAGATAGATAGATAGATAGATAGATAGATAGATAGATAGATAGATAGATAGATAGATAGATAGATAAATAGATAGATATATAGACGAACGAAGGTTGGCTACCATGGAGCGCCATTCTGCTCTATAACTTGCTTTGATGGTGCAGGTTGTCATAGGCTGATATGTCCATCTTTTGATGTTACTCGTCCATGTTATTCTTGGTCTGCCTCTTCCTTTTTTACCCTGTATTTTCCCCTCCAGGATTACTTTTAGTAGGCTGTTGTGTCTTTTAACATGGCCCAAAAATCGCATTTGTCTTATTTGATTTATGCCTAATAGTTTATTTTCAGTTTTAGTTGTTTTAAGACTTCATCTTTTGTTTTGTTTTCCTTCCATCCAATTCTACCTATTCTTCTATATATCCACATTTCAAAGGTTTCAATTCTCTGTTCTGTTTTCTTGTTTACTGTGCATGTTTCTGCACCATATAGGATATCGAGAAGATGTATGGTGTTATTTGTTTTGATGTTAGTATGTTCTTCATGATTTTAAAATTACTTTTTGCCATTCCTATTCTTTTTTTTTCATATTTCAGTTGTACATTTTTCCTTCACTGGTTATAGTATGCCCAAGGTAATTGTAGTTCTGAACTGTCTCCATGTATATTCCTTCAATTTTGATATCCACTTGTTATGTTACTTATATGATTACATATTTGGATTGAGACTATCCCACGACATTGTTACTCCAAGTTCTCTGAAGCTTTCCTTATTTCAATAAACCAGTTATATCCATGTACAGCATCACTTCACAGTCAACCCATGATGAACTAGTACAGTCTTAACTATAGATCAAGTAAATGACACAGTAAACAGCTACTAATTAAATATGAATACCGGATGTTACGTTAAGATCACTAATTGTAATATCTGGGAGAGGGTAAGGGAGGACCTAGGCACGCACAAATTAATCTTTGGAAAGGAATCCAAAGTACAGAAGAAAGAAAAGAAAGCAAAATAAAATACGGAGACGAGAAAACATGAGAACATTCAGTGACGTAGATCTTTGCAGGAAAGAAATTGTAACCGAGAGCCGAAGTAACAATGAATGGAGACAACTTGTCCGTGGTCCATGTTCTAATAATTGATTCTAGGGGCGTTGATGCATTGACCAATCACAACCAACTTAATCACCTCGTGTCAATCCTGGTGCCTGTGTCTGTTTTTATTTTTTAATGCAATACTTTATACTTGAATAATTCATTTTTTCACATTCGTTATTTTGAATGTCAATAAGCACTTCCTGCGAAACCTTGATAGTGTAGAATTATCATCATGTTTCATACCGGTTGGCGTAGGCGATCATGTCCTTCCACATTCTTCTATCTACAGTGCATCGTATCGGTTCGATTGTTGACTTGTTGTTCATGTCATGACACTACTTTATGCAGTATTTTCTCTATCTTTTTGTCGTCCGCGATCTCTCTTTCCTTTTATTTTGTTAGTTGTAACTAAGTATTCCAACTTTCCTCTTCTCATGATGTGCCCGAAAAAAATGTTGATTGGTTGATTCTGATGTCTTTAAAGAGCTTTCTTTTTGTGTTGGCTTCTTTAAGAATTTACTTCTTGTTCTTTTTAGCTGTCCAGGAAACATTCAACATTCTTCTTAGAAATTCCATCTATGTGGCCTCTAATCGTTTTTTCATTTGTTTGTCAACTGTTCATGATGCATTTGTACTGTCCGTGTCGCCTTGTTGATATCCTTTGAACTGTATCACTGCTAGCTGATCGACCTTCGACGTATTCTGTATCTCATCGGTCATTTTTCCCAACGGTCTGCAGCAAAACAAATGAAAATTATGCAGAGAATGAATACAAGTGCACGTCGGTGTGTGCTTATTACATCAGATGTTGTATCATCATGGCTTAAACGTATATCCACTTGACGCAGCTCTGGCGTGGCCCATTTGAACACGCCTCTTACTTTTCCTAACTCGTTTCTCTTTTGTTGAATCTGAATTAGAGAGGACCGTTAGAAAATGATATCAGTTACAGGTACACAAAAGAGAAACGTGGACTAATGTCAATAATAACTCTATATATTATCCCCCGTCTCTTCAAATTCTCACAAGAACGTTAAGGAACCAAGTAGAGCGAAGAAAGAGACAAGAGAAAGAATAACGAAATGAGGCAACTAAACATTGAAGCAGTTAGGTTAATTGATGACATCATTTTGAAGCTATACAGAGAATTACGCAAGCAACTCGACATGTCTAACTGAAATCAAGCAGGAAATTACTTAGCTAATTGTAGAGTATCAAACAGAGATACAGTTATGGTGAGTGATTAATAGCAGATTGGAATCAGAGAGAGCAACAATTAGATTGTTGACTGGACATCAAGCTGGAATCATACAGTCTAGTACATGACTAGTGACAGGCTGGAATCATACAGTCTAGTACATGGCTAGAGACAGGCTGGAATCATACAGTCTAGTTCATTGCTAGTGACAGGCTGGAATCATACAGTCTAGTACATGACTAGTGACAGGTTGGAATCATACAGTCTAGTGCATTGCTAGTGACAGGCTGGAATCAAACAGTCTAGTGCATTGCTAGTGACAGGCTGGAATCATACAGTCTAGTACATTGCTAGTGACAGGCTGGAATCAAACAGTCTAGTACATGGCTATAGACAGACAGGAATCATACAGTCTAGTACATGGCTAGAAACAGGCTGGAATCATACAGTCTAGTACATGACTAGTGACAGGCTGGAATCATACAGTCTAGTACATTGCAAGAGACAGGCTGGAATCATACTGTCTAGTACATGGCTAGTGACAGGCTGGAATCATACAGTCTAGTGCATGGCTAGTGACAGGCTGGAATCATACAGTCTAGTACATGGCTAGTGACAGGCTGGAATCATACAGTCTAGTACATGGCTAGTGACAGGCTGGAATCATACAGTCTAGTGCATTGCTAGAGACAGGCTGGAATCATACAGTCTAGTGCATTGCTAGAGACAGGCTGAAGTCTTACAGTCTAGTACATTGCTAGTGACAGGCTGGAATCAAACAGTCTAGTACATGGCTAGAGACAGGCTGGAACCATGCAGGTAATCACATGTGTAGCTAAATAGGAATATAGCATGGAAGTAGACAGCTGACATTATGTGAGGCCAGGTAACTCTTACAGGGAAGCAGGCACATGACTGAATAGTGACAGGTCGGAACCAGAGAGATAAGTGATTGGCTATCGTTAGGCTGGAATAATTGCCTGGATAACCTTATGATAGAGCAAAAGATGTAATGGACTGAATATCATCAGATTGAAATCAAGGACATGAGCGACTGGAAAGTGCCTTGCTGAAATAAAAGAAATAACTGACTGGACATTGTCAACCTGGAATCAAACCCACTCTCAATGTATTCCATTGCTACCTCAACAATCAAAATGTTCCAGGTACGGCCATTTAAATTCACAAATGACGATTATTTCCTCAAAATATCTTAATATAAACCCACTTCCCTAGATCTAATCAAGAAAGGTCTCAAAACAAAAGCACAAACCGGATCGTCTGTTCACATCCACATTTTGCTTAATTTCCTGTGTAAAGAATTGTACATCAGAAACGGATTTCCTATTATCAATAGAGCGAAATCAAAAATGCAATTTCTTCACAAACAAATAAAATCCAGTAATGGCTCAATTGTAAAATAAACCAGATATAATGTAACGCGTTTACTTACTAGTTCCGCTTGTGGATCCCGTGTTGTACTTGTGCGGTTTGGTGTATGCGGTTGGTAGGGAGGAAAAGAAACAAAATGCTCCATTAACTCTCTATAATTAAAGGTATAACATACGTGACTAACACATAGTTGATGTAACTAATAGATTATAACAGAGTTCCTTCATTTATTCAATAAATTATTCACTTCACCCCCACCACAATCCCACCCCCACCTCTCCTGATCAAAAAGTAAAATAGTACAACTTTACTACAGCAATTTGTTTACCTTCGAGACGTTGTCGATCTGGGGGAAAAATATATAAATTAATATAATAAATCCATCACATATAGAATTTCAAGCAAATATCCAAACTACTAAGCACGACATCATCATTGCTACATCTACCAAATGTTGATTTATGTGCTATAATTTCCTCTCCATTTGCTCCTTTTCAACGTCGAAAGTTGTTATCTTGTTTTAAATTATCAGTATTTCCCTGTTGTTGCTATCTATTTAGATGACACCAAATAAATATCATTTCCTCTAAAATAGAAAGAAAATGTGAACATGTGACATCATTTAAGATGACTTTATTACTCTTCTGGATGTTTTCAACATTTATCCGTTAAACCATATTTCTGTGGAACTAAATAAAACTCTTGTCCCTCGTTCGTTTCTTGGATTCATGCATGTGTGATACGAGTATATCGATCTTATCTAAATATAACACTGATAAACTTCATGTTATTTATTTTTTTTTAATACCCAAAATAATAGGCAGAATACGTATTTTCATTCGTTGGATTGCACTCATTGCTTGAGCTGTTCTACATCACATCTACCATTCGAAGTTAGCGTTGTTCTCATTGTTTTTAAATTCATTGACCACACGTGTGTCCTTGTCGTGAGAGGCAGTAACAGGATACATTAGGTGATTGTTATGATTGGGAGAAATAAAGCTTGTCTTGGTCTCATTGGTCGGTTGGGTAACTATTACATTCATCATGGCTGACATCCTTTCGAACAAGGGATTTGGGAAAATTTCTCAGATTCTAAAAGCCGGTTGTGAATAAAATATCTCAACAAGATTTATATCAAGATACACACGGAAAAATTGAAGTGAAAACAACTATGTCAACATTACAAGACAAAGGGACAAAATAATACTAAATATGAACATTGAACAAAGGTCAGGAAAACAAAATACAAAAAAAATGTAAATAATGAGAGAAAAAGCAAATAAAAAAGCCTTTTTAGATTAGATATGTTGCGCGAAGGAAACAACAGCAAGGAAGTTCACAGAGACTATATCAGTTGTTAATATATTAATGGAAAACAACGTCGAGAAATAAAGTGACTTCCTGGTACCTCCAGACATAGCAAGCTGCATATTGGAACTCAACGGCCATTCAGACAGAATAACACAATTGTACATCACAAGAGAAGAAACAAGTATGTATTTCAAGGGTACAAATAATAATACATACATATTATTATACGGGGAACTTCCGAGGCGATAATAGGGAATAATAGAACAAAGAAGTATATGTTAGCACTCGGAAAAATTGACAGACAAACAACAATAGAAAAAAACGAAGAACAATATATGGTCCGAAGTGGGATCGAACCCGTACTCGGTGGCACCGCGCCTTGCCACGAGAAGCCGAACGCTTGGCACACTGCCACGCAGCCAACTAATAAATTGGCTATTGCAGCAGTGTCTTACACGAAAGGCGCTCTCAATGACTATAGTATATGGTAACGATCACAGACCGGAAATAAATTGTATATTTGTACTTTCCTATTAATGCAAGTATCTCCCAGTATGGCTGAATACTTGTGTTGTAGACAAACATTTATTGGACGAAACAGCACGAATAGTAGTTCCCAGTGGTTATATACTGGGTACAAATAATAATACATAAATATTATTATATGGGGAACATATAATAATATTCCCCATATAATAATATTCTTCAAAATCGATAGAGCATTCAATCCTACATTGTGCTGTCAACGCCAAACATAAACACATGCAACTAAGCATACAGAAAAGCTCTCACTACTGAAATGAGAAAAGCACTTGGAGTGACCAGAACAGGTAGAATCAGAAATTATGTTATAAGAGAAAGAATAGACGTTGAACAAATACTAATCTACGTGCAGAAAAAACAAACAAATAAATTGGTTTCTATCTAGACAGAATGCCGTGTTATTCCTTACCATCTAACTATATATTGACATTTCGAGCCGTAACCGGCCCATAGGGTATACACCCATATACTCTTTCTCTTAAACTTTTATTTTAGCATTCCTTTATTCTTTACCATTCAGGGCATATACATAAAGAAGTAAAGGGGGTAGAGTTATACACAAACTCAGAGTAAGCTAGACCGACTACATTAAAGAAAGGCTCCAACATCAATTGACAATGACTGAAACTGTCAACATGAAGAGAATCAGAACTTTGTATCTCTCTCGACATTGAAACGGGTATAAGAAGGAAGTGAAGAGAAAAGAAACAGCGAGACAGAGAATAAATGATGTAGTGTCCGCTACTTACATGGAGTCTCTTTGAACAAACAGAATGTGAAACGATGAACATTTGTGACTTACTCGGTTTCATCTCTCTTTTCTTTTATCTCGTTTTCAGTTTCTCTCTCGTCTATGTCTTCTCTCTCTACTACCTCTTGTTCCTTTTCTATCTCTTGTCCGTTTTCTCCCTCTTGAGCTGGAAGCAAATGTGAGAACACGTTTAAATAAATGCAGCTGACGTTACAGAACGTTTAAGCACACAAACACATAAGCATTTATATATTATATTATATTATATTATATTATATTATATTATATTATTATATTATATTATATTATATTATATTACATTATATATATTATATTATATTATATTATATTATATTATATTATATTATATTACATTACATTACATTACATTACATTACATACATTATATTATATTTATTATATTATATTATATTATATTATATTATATTATATTATATTATATTATATTATATTATATTATATTATATTATATTATATTATATTATATTATATTATATTATATTATATTATATTATATTATATTATATTATATTATATTATATTATATTATATTATATTATATTATATTATATTATATTATATTATATTATATTATATTATATTATATTATAGTATATTATATTATATTATATTATATTATATTATATTATATTATATTATATTATATTATTATATTATATTATATTATATTATATTATATTATATTATATTATATTATATTATATTATATTATATTATATTATATTATATTATATTATATTATATTATATTATATTATATTATATTATATTATATTATATTATATTATATTATATTATATTATATTATATTGTATTATATTATATTATATTATAGTATATTATATTATATTATATTATAGTATATTATATTATATTATATTACATTATATTATATATATATACATTACATTATATTATATTATACTATATTATATTACATTGCATTACATTATATTACATTACATTGTATTGTATTGTATTGTATTGTTTTGTATTGTATTGTATTGTATTGTATTATATTATATTATTATTAAAATCTGGATGACACAGACATACGAATGATATGTAATTTGTATTGGGGGCAAACAGCAATAATAAAATATAACAAGGATAACTCTACACCCATTGATATAAAAAGAGGAGTAAGACAAGGATGCATCCTATCACCAAGCTTGTTCAATTTATACACTGAGCAAATCTGTAAAAACATCAATGGGATGCCAGGCCTTAATATTAATGGGAAGATAATCAATAACCTAAGATATGCTGAAGATACTGTTCTACTAGCAGAAAATCCTAAAGATCTACAACAATTACTTAATGTAATAAACATGACAAGCAAAACATATGGACTAGATATGAATATCACAAAGACTAAAATTATGATCATAAACAAAGAAAATTCTCAAGACCTACAATTAAATATCACAATTGAAGGAATACATCTGGAGACAGTCCAGAGCTACAACTACCTGGGACATACTATAACCAATGATGGAAAATGCAAAACTGAAATAAACAAAAGAATAGGTTTGGCAAAAAGTAATTTTAATGCCATGAAAAATATACTAACAACAAAACAAATAGCAGGGCTGAAACTAAGAATGGCAAAATGTTACGTCTTCTCAATATTCCTGTATGGTGCAGAAACATGGACATTAGACAAGAAAACAGAACATACAACTGAAGCCTTTGAAGTGTGGATTTATAGAAGAATAGGTAGCATTGGATGGAAACAAAAGATAATAAACTATTAAGTTTTAAAACAGCTGAAAATAAAAAGAGAACTACTAAATACAATCAAGACAAGAGAAATGAAATTGTTGGGGCATGTTAAAAGACACAACAGCCTACTAAAAGTAATATTGGAAGGAAAAATACAAGGTAAAAGAGGCAGAGGCAGACCAAGACTAACATGGACGAGTAACATCAAAAGATTGACAAGTCAATCTATGTCAGCCTGCACCATCAAAGCAAGAAACAGAGCAGAATGGCGATACATGGTAGCCAACCTTCGTTGCGGAGAAAGGCACACGATGATGATAATGATATTATATTACATTACATTACATTATATTGTATTGTATTGTATTGTATAGTATTTTATTATATTGTATTATCTTATATTATCTTATATTATCTTATATTATATTATACTATACTATACTATACTATACTATACTATACTATACTATATTATATTGTATTGTATTGTATTGTATTGTATTGTATTGTATTGTATTGTATTGTATTGTATTGTATTATGTTATATTATATTATATTATATTATATTATATTATATTATATTATATTATATTATATTATATTATATTATATTATATATTATATTATATTATATTATATTATATTATATTATATTATATTATATTATATTATATTATATTATATTATATTATATTATATTATATTATATTATATTATATTATATTATATTATATTATATTATATTATATTATATTATATTATATTATATTATATTATATTATATTATATTATATTATATTATATTATATTATATTATATTATATATATATTATATTATATTATATATAGTATACACACACCCACTTTCAGTTATGGAATTATCCAAACCATAAATATAGGTCCGGCCTCACATCTGTGCCTACATCTTGTGGAGCTGATATTAATTTTTACATCCATCATATCCACGCTGATCATCCCTAATTTCCAGTTATCTTGTTTCCCTTGTCATATAATGCACTTTACTTACTATTGCTTGCAGAAGAAAGAAGTTCGTGTAACTTCCCTGCTGTTTTGCAGACATACTAAGGACAGTGAAAGACGAAGGGAAGGTGCCCTAACGTAAAGCACCCCCTATATTTTGGACGTCATCGTTTTTAGTCAATGCTGGGTGAGGCGAGGTAAACAAAAAATCCCGAGCGATACAAATTAAAGCCTTAAAAAGAAAACAAAAAAAAACTATTGAAGGAAACAAAACAAAACAATCAAAAGGAAACATAACAAAACTATCTGAATGAAGCAAAATAAAATAACTTTAAGAAAACAAAACAAAACTGTCGGCTGAAAAAAAAAAACAATAATATCGGAAAGAAACAAAGCAAAACCATTGAAGGGAAACAAAACACAACTATTGGAATAAAACAAAACAAAACCATAAAAAACTATTGGAAGAACGCAAAAGGCAATCATAAGGAAACAAAACTATCTGAATGAAGCAAAATAAAATACATTTAAGAAAACATTACAAAACTTTTGGCTGGAAACAAACAAAACTATCGGAAAGTAACACAAGAAAATCATTGAAAGGAAACAGATAGAATATAAAATAAAACCCTCGAATGAAAAGAAACGAAAACTGTTGGAAGAACATAACATAAAACCGTTGGAAGGAAATAAATCAAAGCCATCGTGATTTCATTAGGTACTGGGCCTACTGGCGTTGGTGATCATGTCTCTCTGAACTTTCCATCTCGGCAGCTATTTATTATTTCTGTTGTTAACCTTCTGCCAAGCCATTCTCTTAAGCTGTCTGTTATATTTTTTTCTCTTTGCTTCCCTCTATCTCTTCGTCCCTCTATTTTTCCAGTTGTTACAATATATTTCAGTTGTTCTCTTCTCATTAGATGGCCAAAAAATGATGATTGTTTCTTCCTAATATTGGAAATTAGCTCTCTTTTTGCTTTGACCTTTCTCAGAACAGCTTCATTACTCTTCTTAGTTGAACATATTACTCTCAATATTCTTCTGTAAAACCACATTTCTACACACTCCAGTGATTTTCTTGTCTGTTGTCCTATTGTTCATGATTCGCATCCATATGTTAAGACTGGCTCTACATAACATTTAATAACTCTTTTTCTTGTTTCTATTGTCAAAAATTGGATTGCATAGTATCTTCCTCATTTTTTGGAAAGCTGCTTTTGCCTGAGCTAATCTGCATCTCACCTCTTTTGTACATCTTCCGTCTGAGGTTAACAAAGTTCCCAAATATTTAAATTCATTTACCTGTTTCAATAGTGTTCCACTTGTCTTTATTTTGCACTGGGGTGATGTCGTTTTCTTTGTTACCATTACCTCTGCCTTTTTGTTATTAAGGCTGAGTCCTTTATTTTTGCTTACTTTCACTATAATGTCCAACATTTCTTGTAACTCATTTTCACTCTTAGCGATTAAGACTGTATCATCATCATACCTTAGATTATTTATATTATGACTAAGGCTCGGATTTTCATGAAATGTCATATTTTTTTCCTGAAGCATATTTTCAGTTTTAAGTTAATTTCTACATGTTTCAAGCATTTCTGAACAATTTTAAGCCGTTTTTATTTGTCATATAAATGCATATTTTGACCATAATTTTGATGAGGTCATATTTTGCCTGAAATTGGAGATTTAGGTCATATTTAGGTCATATTTTGCATATTTTCTGGTGTACTCAACTTTCTGGTGTACTCCGTTTGCTTATCAATGTTAGCACATCTTAAACTATGTTTAGAGACAAATTGTGAGGATTGGCTATATTTCTGAATGTGTGTATTAGTGAATATGCATGTGTGTCTTTCATGCGACTGTAGGGAGGGGAAGACATCAGTCAACTCTTTGATGTCAGTCGGCATCTGAGAATAAAAAAGGGAGTGACATCCGCTCAATACTTCAAAAGAATTTTCTGGGTTTTGTTTCGAAAGTAAATTGTAGAAAACAATTTCAAATGTTTCAACGTCAGGAGCGAATATTCCTGGATTTGTTAAATCTTCCAGTTTCAATTTAAACCGTTTGGCGCCCATTTGTAAGTTACAATTATTAATTTGCCATTTGCAACAGTGACTGACTACATGATCTTGTGCTCTAGCTCATAGTTATATAATAGTTATATTGTTTATGGTTGATTCACTGGAATAACTTTGCTTTACAATGCCTAAAGTGTCTAATTCTAATGGTGCAAAGTTGCGTAAATTTGTGCAGGAATTTGGTACAAAAGTATTTAGTACCGATGGAGAAATATTGTACTGTACACTGTGTGAGGTCAAAGTTACAGCTGGAAAACGGTTTAATGTGCAACAACATTGCAATACTTCTAAACATATGAAATGTTTAAGTAGACTTTCTAAAATGGAAGGAAGACTAAGTTTATTACTTGAAAAATGTTCTGCTACTTCCTCTTCTTCTTCGGGAAACACAGAGACCGGTTTTTATAAAGATTTGTGTCATATGATGGTTTCATCAAATATCCCTTTAAATAAATTGCAAAATCAATATGTCCGACAATTTCTGGAGAAATACACTAGCCATCCTATCCCAGATGAATCTACTTTAAGGAAAAATTATCTCTCCAAATGTTATGAGGACATGTTAAATAAAATTAGAAATTCTATTGCAGATAACAAGATATGGGTTTCCTTAGACGAGACTACTGATGTAGATGGCAGGTTTGTCGCAAATGTTATAGTTGGAACTTTAAAAGGAGATCAACCAGGAGAAAAATGTGTCCTTAACTGTGAAGTTCTTGAAAGAACAAATCATACCTCCATAGCTGTTCTATTTGATAATTCCATGAAGCTGTTGTGATCAAATGGAATAGAAAGAAATAATATCCTTCTATTAATAACAGATGCTGCTCCCTATATGAAAAAGGCTGCTAAAGGACTTCAAATTCTCTACCCGAAATTGATCCATATTACTTGCCTTGCTCATGCACTGCATCGAGTAGCTGAGGAAGTTCGAGGTAATTTTCCTGATGTGGACAAGCTTATTTCAAATGGGAAAAAAATATTCATCAAGGCTCCTCTTCGAGTACAAAAATTCAAAGAAGAAGCTCCTCAACTACCACTTCCTCCACAACCTATCCTTACACGGTGGGGTACATGGCTGGACGCTGTAGAGTATTACTGTGAAAACTATTCAACACTGGATAAAATATTTAATGCCCTAGACAAAGACGACGCAACATCAATACAAGCAGTGCAAAGCTTATTTTCTACCAGACTATCACAAAATCTGACTTATATAAAGTCAAACTTTTCTGCAATTTCAAAAGCAATAAAACGTCTGGAAAGCGAAGGGACTGCACTTTATGATGCATTAGATATTGTGAAACAAATTCAAACATAAATAAATGGATCACGTGGTGAAGTAAGCAACAGGATTAAAGTAAAATTAGAAAGTGTTCTTCATAGAAATTCTGGTTATTTCTCATTGTGCAAAATTGCAGACATACTTAGTGGTAAACATGCAACATTTCAAGAGGATGAACCTGAACTTTCAGCAAATGATCTGACATTATTTAGATTTGCCCCTGTGACATCATGTGATGTAGAACGAAGTTTTTCCAAATATAAAACAATTCTCAGTGACAATCGACGATCGTTCAAATTTGAAACTCTAAAAATGTATGTTGTTGTCGGTTGCAATTGTACAAACAATGAAAACTGAGGAATAAATGTGGTAAGTGTTTTTATACATGCTTTGTTAAGTATTACTACTATGTAGGTACTATGACTACTATGTAATGCGTAAAACATGCAAACAATAATAATTTGCGTTTTTGTTATTTTTTTTGGTTCATAAATGAGAAAAACCTTATGGTCATATTTCGGCATCTTTAGCATATTTTAGGTGATATTTTGCCTTTTTTTAGGTCATATTTGCATGTCATATTTCAGGATTTTTAGGTCATAAAAATCCGAGCCCTAATTATGACCTTCAATTGTTATTCCAGGCATGTTGCTCATGGATCTTAAAATAATCTCACTATAAATATTAAACAAATCTGGTGACAGCACACAGCCTTGTGTAACACCTTGTTTTATTTGTTGAAACATTCCCAATTGTTTTCCAGCTCTTATGGCCGCTGTTTGTTGCTAGTACATGTTCTTTATTATTCTTAGATTTTTGTAGTTTACGTGTATGATTTCTACAATTGTGATTATTTCTTGGTGCTTTACTTTGTCAAATGCCTTGGTGTAATCTATGAAACATAGTTATAGATCTGTTTTCACCTCTATGACTATTTCTACTAAAGATCTTATGATATAAATGGCATTGCTTGTTCCTTTTCTCTAACACTGTAAGCAAACAATAAATATAATTGAAACAAATATTGAAATAGAACAATTGGATATAAGGACACGGAATGGAAAACTGCATATCTCGAAAGGGCAATGAAAATGACGTGTTTACATTTATTGGCATTATGCGAAATATAGATAAATTGGAACTGTGATAACAACTCTGATAAATACACACTTATATTCGTTATGAATTCTCTAAAGACCATCACCAGCAGTTATCATCTTAGATGCAGTCTAGAGCCAGAAAGAATAATCAAAGCGGCAGCGGCAGTATCTCCGTCAATACTATTAAAATAATGTGTATACTTCACGTGCATGCGATATGACGACCAAAACGATAGTACTTGATATTACCAACAAACCATCTGATGTAACTTTTAATGCAATTTTACGAAAAAAGTTACACATTTTAGCTTTTTAGACAGAAAAGAGCCCAGAGAGAGATGACGACATTAAATAAAACATCAGGACACCATTCGCATTAACATCAAATGCTTTCAACAAACTGACGAACATTTTGGAATCTTAACTAATCAGTAAAGGCACACAACTTAGGTTGTTCAATTCCAGTGCAGTGTCAGTCCTAACATATGAATGTGAAATTTTGAAATCAACATAGGCTAATGTCATGAGACTAAAGTCTAAAGATATAAATGTAAATGCCTTAAAAATATGCTTATGTAGCGTCTCAGAGGCTGAAAATATTATTTTATAAACGGTATGATTGATAACAGACGAATAAAACAAGAGTAGGTGTTTAGATTTATATGAAGAAGGCGTTGGGAATATGTCGATCGTAAACTGAGAATGAATGAAAAAAAGACTTCCTCATCAGTCACTCATATGGGCACCATGTAGAAAACATGTAATAACAGGAAACACGGCAGATAAAACGAATATTTAAGCAGAACAATTACTTGGGAAGGCTCAACTATGTGACTAAAAAACACACATTGGGTTCATTACTTTATTAACACACACTACACAAGATCACATTACTGGCTTTGTTTCGGTCGCTGAGTCAGAAAATACTGGTTTTTGTTTAGTCCGAAAAGACCAAATGTTAGTTTAAATACGTGTGAACACGTGTAAAAGAAGAAGATTAAAAACCTGACATATCTACTAGAAAACGCAAACTACATCAGGGCTAACACCTAGTTGGAGAGATAGAAACCTCGCACGTAGATCTAAAATAAAGCTGATGTGTACACTTGTACAATTGTTATATACACTTGTGTCTGTACACTTGAGAATAATTAAGCCGAGGTCTGTCCATTCTTTGATGTTATCTTACCATATTTTTTGTATAAATCCACCTCGCCCCTAGTCTTCCTTGTAGAATAGTCCTTATCACAAGATGTTTGAGATACGTGACAAAACCATTTCATTTGACATTTTTAACAAAAATCAAAAGATTATCATGGATTCCAATTAATTGTTTTCGTATGCATATCATTTTATTCCTGAAACGATCTAGATATAGACACCAGAACAATACATTTTCAAATCTTGCATTTTATTCTGTCTTTCTAGTATAAGGATCTATATTTAACAAACTTAATAAGACAACGTAATAAGAGCAACAATCCGTGTTTTGTCTCAAAGATTGCGTACTTCATGTTATCACAAATCCAGATATTGTAAAACTTAGAACAATTAAAAACTCATAGACAACATGTAATAAACTTACGTCCGTCTATAAGATCACGAGTTATTGGTTGCCTTACATCAGTATCACCAGAGATATCAGCTTTGTCATCGTTATAATGGTCTAATCTACGGTTCTGTACGCCGAGAGCCACAGAGAAAACATAAAGCACAGCAATACATGCCAATAAAAGGAGTCTCTTCATCTCAAAGTTCTGTTCTCAAGATAATCTGAGTAGCCTTGAGGTTAGAGTCTGAATCAATGTCGTATCTGTGAGCAAGTTCATGCAGAGTTCATTAGAATTTGTGATAACCCTAGAGAATGTTAACATTCTAAAAATGTTACTATTTTGTGGAGAAGGCATGAACCTGAAGTGTTAAATGTTAACTGCTTTTTAGTGTGGACTACATTTAGATGTATGATTCTATAAATAAATATGTACCGTTCATTCATTCATTCAATTTACTCTCGGACCGAAGACTGCACATAGGTCTTGTTCTGGAAGGTTTTAGTCCCATGGTTGAGTCTTCCTTAAAATTTGTTCCGCATTGCAACTCCCTAGATCTCCATTATTTTCTTTCATAAATGAAAGCCTAATGTGGAAGTCGTTCTTCATTCATTATCAGCAAATGTTCGATGTATTTCAGAAGCCCCAATCTTATAAAGCTGGATACATTGTTGTTACAATTCGTCTATTATCAACTCGTTTGAAATGCATTCTTTTGAAACTTATTTTTTAAATTTAACGTAGGCTATTTTTTTTTCAAAAACCTATTAAATTCTTATCAGAATGCCGGGTAGATTTCAAACATTTCCCTTTATATGTTAGCCTTAGTATAGCACAGTAGTTGAGCAAATTGAGTTTAACTTTTTTTGGTTTGAATACTTTGGTTCTCCAGATCTTCAACGGTTTGTTAAATGCACTTTTATGCTAGTGGCATTTATTTAAGATGATTGCGTCATTAGATCGTGTGGTGACTAGCCGTGGAGTGTAGTCGACCAGTACAGGTCCCGGCATTCCCCTTTAACAGGATGTGTGATCTATGTTCAAATTTGTCCGGACTGCGGTTGGGTTCAGTGTTTCTCCAAAATGGAGGTTCGTGGGAACGCCTACTGATTATGAAGTCTTTCAAGGATTCGGCGCGAGCGTATAGACATTACGTTGCTTATGATGGTACTTACAGCGACCCAGAGGTGTACATTTTGAGATGTGCACCATTTAAACATTTTAATGTAACACGTTCAATAGAACAATGTTTATGAAGGTAAAAACGCCAAATTTTACAGAACGCAACATGTTCTAAAGAACCATTTTATGAAGGTAAAAGCGCCCAGTATTACAGGAACCAAGATGTTCTATAGAACCATTTTTATGAAGGTAAAAACGCCCAATAATAAAGAAAGCAACATGCTCAACAGAACCATTTTTATGAAGGTAAAAACGCCCAATATTAAAGAACGCAACATGTTCAACAGAAGCATTTTTATGAAGGTGAAAACGCCCAATATTACAGAACGTAATATGTTCAATACAACAGTAAGGACGATCAGTATGGACACGTTTATAGTTGCTGGAACGGAAATTGAGCAGAAATAGGAATACCCCTCATGCGGTGAAGATATTCTGTTCTAAACACTAACAGACTAATCGTGGATTATAATTTCCGTTTTCGGTAACATTTTTTTCATATTGCATTATACTATAATATGCTATACTATAATATAATATATAATACTATACACTACAATACTAGACTACATTATACTATACTACACTACACTATACTACACTACACTATACTATACTATACTACACTATACTACACTACACTATACTATACTATACTATACTATACTATACTATACTATACTATACTATACTATACTATACTATACTATACTATACTATACTATACTATACTATACTATACTATACTATACTATACTATACTATACTATACTATACTATACTATACTATACTATACTATACTATACTATACTATACTATACTATACTATAATATAATATACTATACTATACTATACTATACTATACTATACTATACTATAATATACTATACTATACTATACTATGCTATACTAAACTACACTATCCTATACTATACAATACAATAATATACTATCATCATCAAGTACCGGGCCTGCTGGCGTAGGTGATCATGTCTCTCCACAACTTTCGATCTCGACAGCTATTTATCATTTCTGTTGTTGACCTTCTGCCAAGCTGTCTGTTATTTTTTCTCCTTGCTTCCCTCTATCTCTTCGTCCCTCAATTTTTCCAGTTGTTACAATATATTTCAATTGTTCTCTTCTCATTACATGGCCAAAAAATGATGATTGTTTCTTCCTAAAATTGGAAATTAGCTCTCTTTTTGCTTTGATCTCTCTCAGAACATCTTCATTACTTAGTAATCCATGTTGCTCTCTACATTCTTCTGTAAAACCACATTTCTACAGACTCAGTGATTTTCTTGTCTGTAGTCCTATTGTCTATGATTCACATCCATATATTAAGACTGGCTCTACATAACATATAAGAACTATTTTTCTTGTTTCTATTGTCAAAAATGGATTGCATAGTCATCATCATCATCATGTACCCTGCCGGTTGGCGTAGGCGATCATGTCCCTCCACAATCTTCTATCTACAGTGCATCGTATCAGTTCTGTTGTTGACTGTTTTCCATGCCATGACACCAAGCTATCCAGTATTTTCTCTCTTTGTCGTCCGCGATCTCGCTTTCCTTTTATTTTGCCAGTTGTAACCAAGTATTCCAACTTTCCTCTTCTCATGATGTGACCGAAAAATGCTGATTGCTTCTTTCTGATGTTTTTTAAGAGTTCCCTTTTTGTGTTGGCGTCTTTGAGAACTTCCTCATTGGTCTTTTTATCTGTCCAGGGAACTTTCAACATTCTTCTGAGAAATCCCATCTCTGTGGCCTCTAACCGTCTTTTCATTTGTTTGTCTACTGTCCATGATTCGCTTCCGTAGGTCAGAATTGGTTCTATATAGCACTGATGAACTCTCTTTCTCATTTTTATTGACATAGATTTGTTGCATAAGATATTTTTCCTTTTTTTAAATGCTATTTTGGTCTGAGCTAACTTGGATTGCATAGAATCTTCCTCATTTATTGGAAAGCTGCTTTTGCCTGAGCCATTCTGCATCTTTACCTCTTTTATACATCTTCCGTCTGAGGTTAACAACGTTCCTAAATATTTAAATTCATGTACCTGTTTTAATATTGTTTCCACTTGTCTCTATTGTGCACTGACGTGATGTCTTTTTCTTTATTGTTACCTTTACCTCTGTCCTTTTGCTATTATGGCAGAGTCCTTTATTTTTGTCTTTCATTCACTATACTGTCTAACATTTAACTCATTTTCACTCTTAGCAATTCATACTGTGTCATCGGCATACCTTCAATTATTTATATTATGACCTCCGATTCTTATTCCAGGCATGAATTTTATTGATCTTAAATAATCCTACTAAACTTATAAGACTAATATGGTGGCATCACACAACCTTGTCTGTTTTATTTGTTGAAACATTCCCAATTTATTTACAGTTCTTGTCGCCGCTGTTTGTTGCCAAAGTATGGGTAAAATAACGCAATAAAGAAGATTACATAAATTACAGGATTCAACACAGAGAAACTATAATAATAGTCATTACTGGAAAGAGAAACTGTAAGGATGCTTCGGGGAGACATTAGAAAATAAGAGAACTTGTTTTATTTCAAAACAGAAATATACGAGAAATAAATGCATCCAGTAGAAATCATTAATTACCCACATCGAAATCCTTTAATTTAATTGATCCAGTAAAGATACCTAGCAGATAAATGGAATACTTTAATAGGGCATCTCAATCCTAAAGAAGTGATTCTGAATAAAACAAGACAAGAGCAGAACATTGTGATATCACTAGAACTAGTTATACTACTTCCTCAGCTGTTTTGGAAAACTCCTTTTGCCTGAGCCATTCTACATCTCTCCTCCGTTGTACCTATACTCTCTAGGGTTAACATTGTTCTCAAATAATTAAATTTGTGAAGTGGTAAACTATGTAGTAAACTAAAGTAATGGTGGTCATTACTTTTTATTTCTTCTTATAAAATGTTGAAGAATTAATAAAACAATTCACGAGTTATCTGTTTCGTTAGTCGAAAACTAAAACAAAAAGTGTAGTTAAAATTAATATCAGTGACGATAGCCACATTCCATGGAATCTCAGTTTGCTGGCGCGTATTAATTTTGTCGCTAAGGAGTTCTTTTTGGTTTTTTTTATTAAAAATGCACCCTGTTAAAAATAATTTAAAATGGAACAAGAAGCATTGTGCCCTTACATGATTTATTGAAGCTGATCACAGTTCTAGAAAAGCAATTTTGAAAATATACAACTTGTCAAACACGAGAATAATAAACAAAAATAGACCTAACAGGAAGCAAGGATGATGAAGTTAAAGAGGAATATAAACCGCATTCAGTGTGACTTTTAATTACTCAACTGATGAAAACAATCTACATATGAATATAAACTAATGATAAAAATAATGAATCGAGCTACACAATAAAAGTTGGACCCACTGGACTCAACCTTTCGAAAGGTGGACAACGAAAGCTTTTTCTTGTTCACGTTACACATCAGTAGACACGCAATATCTATGAATACATGTACATACCGTAGGTCTGATTACAATACGTATCGATGTGAAAATGTTTATGTTGTGCTCAAGATTCGTCAACACCAACTTTATATAGTAATAACGTATTGGCTCCGCCCCAAGCATCTGTTACGTGCCACATCACAGTCTAATTCCCGCATTAAGGGTAAATTGACCGAGACTATCCTTTGTTTTGAAAGAGGTTATATAGCCACGCGTTGCACGTGATAAATAAGTGTTGAGCTGACCAGACGGCCAATAGAATCACGTTCGGCTGTTGATGCAGACTTGTATTGACACGTTGATGCTTCCGGCGGTTGATTGATTCTAACAGATGTTGTCAAATTATTGTCTCTCATATTGAAAACATGCCAACAATTGAGCAACCTTGATTTAAAAAAAAAAACAGAAAAAAACTAAAACTTGCATTAATGTACTTTTTTCCATTAAAATATAATTTCCGGGTTTTTGAGACAAAGACCCTTGAAAAATAAAATATAAATTATCATCATCATGATTGAGTACTACCTTCGCATCGAAGATTGAGTACCATGAAGCGTCAGTAGTGTTGGTGGCTGTTTATCCATTCTAAAAAGTGCACGCACATGCACCGAAACAGCACCAAAGACAATGGGTTTTGCACCGATACCGCACGAAACTGGCACCAAATCCGTGCAAAAGTCCGATAATCGGCTTATTATCTCGGTGGTCGTGGCGGCTTATCTCGGTGGTGTGCGTTGGTGCGTGACGGCTTATCTCGTGATCGGCGCGTCGCTCGTGGTGTGCGTTGGTGCGTGACGGCTTATCTCGTGGTGCGTGATCGGCGCAGCTCGCCGGTTATCTCGGGGGACAGCGGTTCTAAAAGGGGTCGTCTCTCGCGGGCAACAGCGGTTCTAAAACTTGTGGGGTCGTCGCCGGCTATCTCGCGGGTCGGATGGCGGGTCGTCGCCGGCTATCGGGGCGTGCGGGTGAAGAAAAGGGGTGCATTTATTGGTCGAGTGTTATTAGTATCGTTTATGTGCGAGGTGGGTATTAGGCAACAGGAGGCGACATGTAAAAAAATGCTGACAAGCAATGACGTTGAAGGGGTATTGTTAGGAAAAGGTAAATACGACTATCTCGCGTGCGGGAACGGGTTGGTCGGCACAGGGTGTGTTATTGTAGTATCGCTAACATCATGTACCAGGTGTGATTATAGCGAGTTTTTTTAGTGACACATCATCATCATGTGCCACCCTCAACAACATCATCAACCCTTCATGTCCTATCATCATGTGCCACCCTCAATAACATCATCAACCCTTCATGGCCTATCATCATTATCATGTACCACCCTCAACACCATCATCATCACTTCATGTCCTATCATCATCATCATGTGCCACCCTAAACACCATCATCATCCCGTCATGTCCTATCATCATCAACATCATCAAGCCACACAAAGTATCAAACCGATTACTAGTGACACATCATCATCATGTGCCACCCTCAACACCATCATCATACCTTCATGTCCTATTATCATCATCATCATCATCAAGCCACACCATCATCAAACCTTCATGTCATATCGTCATCATCATCATCATCATCATCATCATCATCAAGCCACACAAAGTATCAAACCGATTATTAGTGGACCATCATAATCATGTGCCACCCTCAACACCATCATCATCCTTTCATGTCCTATCATCAAGCCACACAAAGTATCACCCTGCGAAACTCTCTCTCTCTCTCTCTCTCTCTCTCTCTCTGTCTGTCTCTCTCTCACATTCATGGTAAAGCAAAACAACATTCGTTCTATATTTCACAGCTTTATTATTATTAAACCAACAAATATACAACACATATTTGAAAATATATATTACTGTCCGGTTGTTGATAATTTTAAGCGTCTGGGTCTCCTCCCTCCTGTTTTGGTGGTAATGTTTGTTAAATGTCTATCAAACACGGGTGCATAGGAAGTTTCATTAGCCTTCAAAACACAACCGCCCTCCATTTTGACAAAACCTTGATCAAAGCTGGAATAGGTAATTGGTGACTCTGCTGAAACACCCGCTACATTCATATTGGCTGTCGGATCTGTCGTCTGATTAACAAGAGCGAGGTTCCCTTGATTAACAAAGGAGGGCGTGTAGTCGATGAGATTCGGGTTAACAATAGATGGTATGTAGTTTTGGTGGTTAACGAGAGGCGGCGTGTAGTTGATCTGATTAACGAGAGGTGGCGTGTAGTTGATCTGGTTAACAACAGGCGGCGTGTAGTTGAGGTTAGCATAAGCGGTTACAATTTCCTCTCGCATCTCAACTAACGTGATAAATTCCTCTCTCGATAGTGTTATCCCAGTTCTGGTAGGAAACTTCAAAAAACTATCACCGCTATATGTCCTTATATTTATCAATGGTCTGTTACGAAAAACACAAACCGAGACTGCCTTAACGCCATCTTTAGACAATGGAACTACCCCCTCTGCTTTCATGTCCTATCATCATCATGTGCCACCCTCAACAACATCATCAACCCTTCATGGCCTATCATCATCATCATGTGTCACCCTCAACACCATCATCATCTCTCTCGCGCTCCCTCTCCAGCTCTGTCTTTTTCGTTCTCTCTCTCTCTCTCTCTCTTTCCATCTCTGTCTCTTTCGCTCTAGCTATCTCGCTTGCTATCTCTCACTCTCCATCGCTGTCTCTTTCGCGCTCGCTCGTTCTCTCTCTCGCCCTCGCCATCTCTCTCCCTCGCTATCCCTCTCTCTCGCTCTCTCTCTCTCTCTCTCGCCCCTTCCATCTCTGTCTCTTTCGCTCTCGATATCTCTCGCCATCGCTGCCTCTAGCTCTCGCTAATATCTCTCCCTCTTCATCGCTCTCTCTCTCGCGCTCCTCTCCAGCTCTGTCTTTTTCATTCTCTCTATCTCCATTTCCATTTCTGTCTCTTTCGCTCTCGCTTTCTCGCTTGCTATCTCTCACTCTCCATTGCTGTCTCTTTCGCGCTCGCTCGTTCTCTCCATCTCTCTCTCTCTCGCTCTAGCCATCTCTCTCTCGTTATCCCTCTCTCTCTCCCTCTCCATCGCTGTCTTTTTCGCTGTTTCTTTCGAGCTCGCTCGTTCTATATCTCGCCTTCGCCATCTCTCTCTCTCGCTATCCCTCTCCAGCTCTGTCTTTTTTCGCTATCTCTCCATGTGCCACCTCCATGTGCCATCTCTGTCTCTTTCGCTCTCGCTATCTCTCTCGCTATCTCTCTCCCTCACCAGCGCTGACTCTATCTCTCCATCACTCTCTCAGTAGTAGTGGTTCGCTATCACTCTCTCTCTCTCTCGCTCCCTCTCCTGCTCTGTCTCTTTCGTTTTCTCTCTCTCTCCCTCCTTTCCATCTCTGTCTCTTTCGCTCCCGCTATCAGTTTCGCTATCTTTCTCTCTCTTTCCCTTTCCATCTCTGTCTCTTTCGCTCTCGCTATCGCTTTCGCTATCTTTCTCTCTCCCTCTCCATCGCTGTCTCTTTCGCTCTCGCTATCTCTCTCTCTCTCGATCTCTCTCTCTCTTTCCCTCCCACAAGGTAGTCGTGTTATTGTATTACGGTCCTGAAAACAATGTAACTAAAGAGGGCTTCACTGTAACACCTCTGCTAAAGCACAACATGTCCTTTGTCAAATTTTATATGTATCTAAGATTTTGTTTTACTTTGCGTCTAACAATTTTTTACTATGGAACTTAAAAATCAATTTCTTTGTCTATCAAGATTCGAAACTTCATATGTTAGATTTTTATTTGTCGTTCTTAGATAAATTTGTAGCCATGTTCGACTTTCAGTTATGCGAAACAGATAGCGATAGGGTTCCTGTCATTCGTCTAACACATTTCATCTCTGAGATCACAAAAATTTAGACACATAGTCAAAAAGACGACCTCAAAACCCTAAAAATCTACTCCCACACTCATCTAAAAGTTACACCAAAACCGCACGAGATTTGCATCGTGCAAAAACATGCACAAGTTTGACACGCGCACCAGTTTGGCACAATGCACCTTCGTAAGGGGCGTAACAATCAGGGTTCGTAAGGGACGTAACAATCATAAAAGTGATTTTAAAGTAAATTTTTGGTATGGGGATGTCTATTGGTGAACAAGGAAACAGTCTGAGAGATAAGCTCAGAAATGAAGAACTGAGAAGAAAGCTAGGAATAGCCCCCACCATTGAATATATAAGGAAATAACAGATAAAATAGTTTGGCTAGGTGACAGGGCAGACAGATCAAAACACAACGAGCCTTCAGCAAATGTTGTGAGAACACCAGACAGAACTGTCGACCACGAAAAGGATGGGTCGATGTACAATTAGAAGCGCTAGGAAACATACCAACAGCAGAGGCGAACAGAAGAGCAACGGCACGCAAATTATATCTCCCCTCGACGCTGAAAGGCAGATGAGGAAAGAAACAGAAGAAAAGGTGGTTAGCCTGTTTTTTTTTTTTTTTTTTTTTGGGGGGGGGGAGGCACCGCAAAGGAGTGGACTAATGTCTCGAATGCTCTGGTATATTGATTTTTTACGCAAAATTAAGGAAAGGAACCTCTGATGGATGTGTCTGTGGGACATCTGCTACAAACATGTCCCCAACGTATGATGACCAGAGAAGGCACTTGTGGCCATCGCAGGTACCATACCAGGACAACCTGTATGGAGATGTCACCCTATCGCTATCTGTTTCACATAACTGAAAGTCGAACATGGCTACAAATTTATCTAAGAACGACAAATAAAAATCTAACATATGAAGTTTCGAATCTTGATAGACAAAGAAATTGATTTTTAAGTTCCATAGTCAAAAATTGTTAGACGCAAAGTAAAACAAAATCTTAGATACATACTCAAAATTTGACAAAGGACATGTTGTGCTTTAGCAGAGGTGTTACAGTGAAGCCCTCTTTAGTTACATTGTTTTCAGGACCGTAATACAATAACACGACTACCTTGTGGGAGGGAAAGAGAGAGAGAGATCGAGAGAGAGAGAGATAGCGAGAGCGAAAGAGACAGCGATGGAGAGGGAGAGAGAAAGATAGCGAAAGCGATAGTGAGAGCGAAAGAGACAGAGATGGAAAGGGAGAGAGAGAGAAAGATAGCGAAAGCGATAGCGAGAGCGAAAGAGACAGAGATGGAAAGGAGGGAGAGAGAGAGAGAACGAAAGAGACAGAGCTGGAGAGGGAGCTAGAGA
Organism: Megaustenia siamemsis; assembly: GCA_032433765.1. Lineage (NCBI taxonomy): Eukaryota > Metazoa > Mollusca > Gastropoda > Stylommatophora > Ariophantidae > Megaustenia > Megaustenia siamemsis. The sequence goes on along the minus strand of JAVIAB010000101.1, from coordinate 49,981,186 downwards.
GACAGAGAAAGCTGTAGCGAACCACTATTACTGAGAGAGTGATGGAGAGATAGAGACAGCGCTGGTGAGGGAGAGAGATAGCGTGAGAGATAGCGAGAGCGAAAGATACAGAGATGGAAACGCAGAGAGAGCGAAAAAAGACAGTGCTGGAGAGGGATAGCGAGAGAGAGAGATGGCGAGCGCGAAGGAGAGAACGAGAGAGCGCGAAAGAGACAGCGATGGAGACGGAGAGAGAGAGAGAGAGGGATAGCGAGAGAGAGAGAGATGGCGAAGGCGAGATAGAGAACGAGCGAGCGCGAAAGAGACAGCGATGGAGAGTGAGAGATAGCAAGCGAGATAGCTAGAGCGAAAGAGACAGAGATGGAAAGAGAGAGAGAGAGAGAGAGAGAGAGAGAGAACGAAAAAGACAGAGCTGGAGAGGGAGCGCGAGAGAGATGATGATGGTGTTGAGGGTGACACATGATGATGATGATAGGCGATGAAGGGTTGATGATGTTGTTGAGGGTGGCACATGATGATGATAGGACATGAAGGCAGAGGGGGTAGTTCCATTGTCTAAAGATGGCGTTAAGGCAGTCTCGGTTTGTGTTATTCGTAACAGACCATTGATAAATATAAGGACATATAGCGGTGATAGTTTTTTGAAGTTTCCTATCAGAACTGGGATAACACTATCGAGAGAGGAATTTATCACGTTAGTTGAGATGCGAGAGGAAATTTTAACCGCTTATGCTAACCTCAACTACACACCGCCTGTTGTTAACCAGATCAGCTACACGCCACCTCTCGTTAACCAGATCAACTACACGCCACCTCTCGTTAATCAGATCAACTACACGCCGCCTCTCGTTAACCACCAAAACTACATACCATCTATTGTTAACCCGAATCTCATCGACTACACGCCCTCCTTTGTTATTCAAGGGATCCTCGCTCTTGTTAATCAGGTGACAGATCCGACAGCCAATATGAATGCCGCGGGTGTTTCAGCAGAGTCACCAATTACATATTCCAGCTTTGAAAAAGGTTTTGTCAAATTGGAGGGCGGTTGTGTTTTGAAGGCTAATGAAACTTCCTATGCACTCGTGTTTGATAGACATTTAACAAACATTACCACCAAAACAGGAGGGAGGAAACCCAGACGCTTAAAATTATCAACAACCGGACAGTAATATATATTTTCAAATATGTGTTGTATATTTGTTGGTTTAATAATAATAAAGCTGTGAAATATAGAACGAATGTTGTTTTGCTTTACCATGATTGTGAGAGAGAGACAGAGAGAGAGAGAGAGAGAGAGATAATTTCGCAGGTTTATACTTTGTGTGGCTTGATGATAGGACATGAAGGGATGATGATGGTGTGGCTTGATGATGATGATGATGATGATGATAGGACATGAAGGTTTGATGATGATGTTGAGGGTGGCACATGATGATGATGTGTCACTAATAATCGATTTGATACTTTGTGTGGCTTGATGATGATGATGATGATAGGACATGAAGGTTTGATGATGGTGTGGCTTGATGATGATGATGATGATGATGATATGACATGAAGGTTTGATGATGGTGTTGAGGGTGGCACATGATGATGATGTGTCACTAATAATCGATTTGATACTTTGTGTGGCTTGATGATGATGATGATGATGATAGGACATGAAGGGATGATGATGGTGTTGAGGGTGGCACATGATGATGATGATAGGCCATGAAGGGTTGATGATGTTGTTGAGGGTGGCACATGATGATGATAGGACATGAAGGGTTGATGATGTTGTTGAGGGTGGCACATGATGATGATCTGTCAGTAAAAAAAATCGTTATAATTACACCTGGTACATGATGTTAGCGATACTACAATAACACACCCTGTGCCGACCAACCCGTTCCCGCACGCGAGATAGTCGTATTTACCTTTTCCTAACAATACCCCTTCAACGTCATTGCTTGTCAGCATTTTTTTACATGTCGCCTCCTGTTGCCTAATACCCGCCTCACACATAAACGATACTAATTACACTTGGCCAATAAAGGCACCCCCCTTTCCCCACCCGCACGCCCCGATAGCCGGCGACGACCCGCCATCCGACCCGCGAGATAGCCGGCGACGACCCCACAAGTTTTAGAACCGCTGTTGCCCGCGAGAGACGACCCCTTTTAGAACCGCTGTCCCCCGAGATAACCGGCGAGCTGCGCCGATCACGCACCACGAGATAAGCCGTCACGCACCAACGCACACCAAGAGCGACGCGCCGATCACGAGATAAGCCGTCACGCACTAACGCACACCACCGAGATAAGCCGCCACGACCACCGAGATAATAAGCCGATTATCGGACTTTTGCACGGATTTGGTGCCAGTTTCCTGCGGTATCGGTGCAAAATCCATTGTCTTTGGTCCTGTTTCGGTGTATATGCGTGCAATTTTTGTGAGGGTAAACAACCACCAACACTACTAGCGCCATTCTACTATGTCTCTTGCTTTGATGGCGCAGATTGTCATAGGTTGACTTGTCCATCTTTTGAAGTCACTCGTCCATGTCAGTCTTGTTTTGCCTCTGCCTATTTTACCTTGTGTTTTCCCGTCCAATATTACTTTTATTATTACACTGTTGTATCTTTTAAAATGCCCAAAATTGTCATTTGTTTTGTCTTAATTGTCATTTGTAATTTTAGTTGTTTTAAAACTTCATCGTTTGTTTTCTTTCCCTTCCATCCAATTCTACCTATTCTTCTATAAATCCACATTTCAAAGGCTTCACTTTTCTGTTCTGTTTACTTGTCTAATGCACATGTTTCTGCACCATACAGGAATATTGAGAAGACGTAACATTTTGCCATTCCTAGTTTCAGCCCTGTTGATATTTGTTTTGTTGTTAGTATATTTTCTAGCCCTGTGGGGCCGGAAGGTATAATTGTACGTTTGGAAGTCCACATACATCACTTGCAAACACCATCCTGCTGGAAGAGATTAGTTGGTGTCCAGTTACCGATGACTGGACTGATACATGCAGCTGAGCCATTAAGAAACCGGGTGGATCTGGTGCCTTGATATCATAGTACCGGATACCGTCTATACCTGGTGTCCAGATATCATAGTACCGGATATCGTCTGGACCTGGTGTCCAGATGTGATAGTACCGGATACCGTCTGGACTTGGTGCCTTGATATCAGAGTATCAGATACCATCTGGAGCCATTGCATATCATCATACCTGATACCATCTGGACCTCGTGCCCTGTTTTAATGAAAAATATAACTGCCCTGATATCATCGTAGGGAATACCGTCGGGACCAGATGCCCTGTTTTTATGTAAACATGCCATGATATCCTCTACCCTCTCACACTAATAATCGTCCATGTTCTGACCCCCACGAAGTTTCAAAATGTTTGATCTGGCTATAGTACTGCCTTCCATGTCCTTCTGGTCACTCTGTGTCAGATAGTGTTAGTAATATACCCTCGCTTTATTTTCATCTGCCACCAGCCCAAGGTAAAAAAAAAAAAAATTGAAGACTCTTATTCCTTACTTTTCATAGATTTGTGTTGTTTACAGTTCGGCTTTACTGGTTTGTCGTTTATCTCCCTTTTACAAAAGACAAGCGTATTTTTCACCTTTTCTGATCAGTACCTTAAAAGAAACTTTTTTTTATTAATATCTTGTCCTAGTAGCTGGGTGTGTCCAGGCTGGGTCGCTGATATGTTTTGTTGTTGTTATTTTGCATTTCCCAGAAGGCTCTCCTCTTGTCCATCCAAGAAATTGCTGCCTCATTATACCACCAGGGCGATTCTTTCCACTGTTTACTCAAGTGTGCGTGTTTACTTTAGTACACTGTGCTTGGTACACCTGATGTTTATAACGATCGGTTATAAACCGACGGAGAAAGCGTTCCAACATATTCGTCTCATGAAGTGCAAATATGTTATAAAAAGTTTAACGGTAGAACAAGATTGAACAGTGGTATCGAAAGTATAGTCTGTGTAGACTGTAATGCAGTACGTATTGTGTGTGTAGACTGTGGTGCAGTACGTATAGTATGTGTAGACTGTGGTGCAGTACGAATTGCATACGTAGACAGTGGGGTAGTAATATTGTCTATGTAGACTGCGGTGCAGTAAGTATTGTCTGTGTAGACTGTGGTGCAGTAATTAGTGTATAAGTAGAGAGTTAGGTAGTAAGTATTGTCTGTGTAGACAGTGGTGCAGTAATTAGTGTATAAGTAGAGAGTTAGGCAGTAAGTACTGTCTGTGTAGACTGTGGTGCAGTAATTAGTGTATAAGTAGAGAGTTAGGTAGTAAGTATTGTCTGTGTAGACTGTGGTGCAGTAATTAGTGTATAAGTAGAGAGTTAGGTAGTAAGTATTGTCTGTGTAGACTGTGGTGCAGTAATTAGTGTATAAGTAGAGAGTTAGGCAGTAAGTATTGTCTGTGTAGACTGTGGTGCAGTAATTAGTGTATAACTAGAGAGTTAGGCAGTAAGTATTGTCTGTGTAGACTGTGGTGCAGTAATTAGTGTATAAGTAGAGAGTTAGGTAGTAAGTATTGTCTGTGTAGACTGTGGTGCAGTAACTAGTGTATAAGTAGAGAGTTAGGTAGTAAGTATTGTCTGTGTAGACAGTGGTGCAGTACGTATTGCATAAGTAGACATTGGGTTAGTAATATTGTCTGAGTAGACATGTTATACGTATAGAAAAATTGTCAAAGTAGACAGTTATCTAGTAAGCATGCCCTTTTCGACGGTGGTGTAGAAAAATTGTCTTTGTAGACAATGATCTAGAAAGCATGCCCTTTTCGACAGTGGTGTAGTAAGTAGTGTCTGAAAAGACAATGGTGCGTTACGTATTATCTGAGTGGACAGTGGTTCTGTTTGTGTTGTCGTAGCAGAGAACTAACATATAGTGAGGTTATGACGTCTTCAATTTGTTGATGACTAAGTTAGCAGGCATTTGAATATATTTATAATTAGCTGTCCCACGTTGATACTTATTTTCACCTTATGTTACAATAGCTTCAATTGTTTATTGTCGAGACCGTCTGTTGAAATATAAATAGTACTCCCAAATCGATGAATTCGTCCATAATCCACCATCTTTGAACGCGGGGACAAAATAAAACAACTCCAGGTCTATTAATAATTCCTTAATGTTAAATGTTAAACTTAAAATTCCATCAAATAACTTCAAACCTATAGTTACTTGTTCGACTTCTATAGGGTGAAATCTGTCTACGATAGCTGTAATCACTTAATAAAAACAAGGCTCAAAGAATAAATATAGAGCTATAATGAGTGATTCGATGAACATGATTAAAAAAAATTCGAGGCGGGTTCTTTACGCATGCAATGGTTGGGAGTCATTGCAGAAGTCAAAAGTACTTAAGATAACATTTGTCTATGTTACTGGACTGGTTGCCTAGCTGCGCTGTCGTTGAGGACGGTCAACCAATGGACATCATCAATGCCCTCCAATGAGATGTGGGAAGAGCACAGAACTTCGACAAACACAAATCCATGTCACTTTGTGGGATGATAGAGATGGAAGTTAAGATGTGCACAGCCAAAAACTAAAAACATAGTGGGCATATAAGAAGACTTATCAACCAACACATAAATGAAGTCGTCAGTCGCTGGAGACTGCGAGACTTGCCGAGGAGTGAATCTCAGCACCTATGGACATATTCAGAGTGCAATGATTATGACCCGCAAATAACTCAATAACTCAAAAACTCAATAAATATAGAGCACGTATTAGTTAAACTACAAAGGACAAGAGGTCGGGTCGATCCCAACCGACGGCTTCAGGTTCACCCAGCCTTTAATGGGTACCGGATTTTTTTTCTGGGAAAGTAAAGCGGAACGGGCGTAATGCCGACCACATTACCCGAAAAATTATGTGCCGAACATCTGTAAAATGCGTGGCCACTAATACCGTATTCCCTATACGCCACTAGGCGTGACAGGGATACTTTTTTTTACGTATTAGTTAATGATGCATTTTAAACATAACATAATTAGTAATAGCAGTCTGACAGACTGTGTCAACAATAGACGTGTACGTGAGAACTATTCACATAAACTGTGCTAAAATTGTTATATTTTATTGTTTTATTTTTTTTATTTATTTTTCTTCGTACGCCAGCTTTTACCTCTGACGAAGTCCCTAGAGACAAGGAACTTAATGGTGCGTGTTAATCCATTTTCCCTGATACCGTGTGTACACGGGTCCCTCGCCGCACAGACAGGTAACTCCGACTTCGGTGGTACTTATATTTTTGCCGTCGATGAGTAAATGACGTTTCAAGCGAGGCCTCGCTGCTATCTATCTATCTATCTATCTATCTATCTATCTATCTATCTATCTATCTATCTATCTATCTATCTATCTATCTATCTATCTATCTATCTATCTATCTATCTATCTATCTATCTATCTATCTATCTATCTATCTATCTATCTATCTATCTATCTATCTATCTATCTATCTATCTATCTATCTATCTATCTATCTATCTATTTATCTATTTTTTTATCTAGTTGGTGGTGTTTTTACAGACAGTTTTGTTAGTTTTAGGTTTTAATGAACCTTCCAATGTTTTACTACATTGTAACATGTCTTGAACGTTAAGTAATTGACCGGACATTAGTTAGAAAGCAACAGTAGGAGTTCGCGGTGCTTGATATAGATTTTTGTAAGACTTCCAGATATGATTTAATATTAAAAGTTGTATATTTTCAAAACTCTTGTATGGTACAGAAACATGGACATTAAATACAAACAAAAAGCACAGAAAACTGAAGAAATTGAAATCAGGATCTATAAACAATAAGGTGAATCGTGTGGAAAGAAAATACGTATAGAGATGATCTAGAGAAGCTAAAACAAAAATGTAAAAAAGCACTACATTTCATAATTCCAAAAAGACAACAACATTATTTGGGACATGTGAAGAGACACAAAACTGTCTAGCAAAGGCATCTTGGAAGGGAAGTAACAAGGTGGACGTGGTGCAGGAAACCAAGACTTAAGTGGATTAATATCATCAAGAGATGGGCACGTGAACCTATAATAACATGCATCATCAAGAGATGGGCACGTGAACCTATAATAACATGCATCATGAAGACTTAAGTGGATTAATATCATCAAGAGATGGGCACGTGAACCTATAATAACATGCATCATCAAGACTTAAGTGGATTAATATCATCAAGAGATGGGCACGTGAACCTATAATAACATGCATCATCAAGATATGGGCACGTGAACCTATAATAACATGCATCATCAAGATATGGGCACGTGAACATATAGTAACATGCATCATCAAGACAAGAGACATAGTAAACTGACGCTCCTTGGCTCCAACCTTTGATGTGGAGACGGCACTCAATAAATGAATGAATGAAATCTTGCTGGTCTGACATGGAGCGAACCTAGTAATATTGATGGCAGTGTCTTATTTTGTATCATTCTTTCTGTGAAATAAACTGGATTGCATCGTTAATGTCTTCAATGTCTACATCACAGTTGATGTATGTTACAAGATGGTACACGGAACTGCTAGGGACCGATTTCAAATATTGTCAAATTAGCTCTGCTATTGGGAAGTGCTGTGGACGGCTAACCATTCCTCTGAAGATACACTTAGAGTGTCCCAAGCAGATCAGAGTACCAGTTTTACAGCTGTGCATATATGAGCGTTCACTTATATATATAAATATATATTCGTGGTTGGCCCAAGAGTCGTGCGTTTTAAAGGCATGTTGTATCATGCTTTGGTAGTTTTGTTTTATCACGTGGCCGAACCAATTTATTTCTTGTTTCCTTATGTATTCTATATCGGACACTTGCAATTTTTTTCTGAGTTGTTTATTTCTTATCGTATTTCTATTTCCTGACATTGGTCTAACACATGTCATCCTGTTAGTGGTTATTTTTTCTTATTGTTCTTGAGTTCAGGTCTGAAGTTGGTACATATATTGTATTTCACAAAGCTTGAATGAAGATTGTATTGTAGAATGCCGTATTTACCTCTAGTGTTATTTCCTTATTGATTAATAACAGAAGTGATAGTTGGCCAATGACTTGGCAAGCCTTGCTACATCTTGAGTCTATATATGCTGCTTGTGAATTGTCGTCTGTCAATAGGCATTCTGGACATTTCAGTTCCTCCATTCATTACTATTGTCTGTCATGTGTCATTACGTCGATTATTATGTTTCTCTTTTGAGTTACAGTATGGACAGCCTGTGATATATATATATATATATATATATATATATATATATATATATATATATATATATATATATATATATACATATATATATATATATATGCACGTTTAAATTACAAACATGTTAATGGGAACATGATGGCAAATTTACTGGATATTGATTTTATAAATGTTGTTTAGGGTGTGTGTGTGTGGGAAGGGGGGATGCCTGTTCACGACATGAAAGATCGAAGTAACAGGATATTGCTGGTAAACAGAGAGAACGATACATACATTTTGATTGAAACAAAAGTTGTCAGGCATGGACAAATGTGGAACAGAGAGTTGGGTCTGGAAGGTCGTTATCGTCAACAACAACATGCACTGCGTATGTTTGTTATTTCTACCATTTATTAAGCACGTTTGCATTGTTTATCACATTGACATCCTTTGTCATATTTCTCTTCCATACAATAATACAGAACAAAAGTCTCATTATTTTATTTATTTATTGTTGTTGTTTTCAAGACGCTATAAGAAACAATCTCGGGAGATTAGACATGGACATGCTGCTTTAGTTTATGTCTCTGACCCATTGTCATCAACTTGATGTTTGGTTTCTTGCAAAAATTGCTGTCACAGGTGGTGGTGATGTCTTTAACTGGTTTAGCCATATTCCCCCGTCTTAAATCAACTTAACGGCCCGACATGGTCTGTGTGAAAGAAAGAGAGAGAAAAACAGTAGGGAAATTACATTTCTAAATAAATGTACTCGTATACCTCAACTTTATATGATTGTGTTACTGTAGTTTGCTGTTTCTGTGAGTTATCGAGAGATGTATGCACGTTTTTGAGTTGTCTGTCCGTTCTCTCATTGGCCTAGCTAAAACATGAACAGGAGGCAAATGCCACCTATGACACATGAAATAACATCGCGGTAAAATTTAATTGACGCCCGTCAGCAATACGACGAACAAAAAACGAAGCAAATTCTCCAAAGAGACAAAACTGCGGCTGACGAAGTAGTTTACATTAATGTGTACATGGAAATAACTTGCGTCAAAGAATACCATCAACGGTCATGAACAGCACCAATGTGTGACGTAAAGCGCAGGTCAAGTCTAGAAGGTGGAAGATCTCACTCACAACACTTGAGTCGTCAAAAACGGACTGTTGTTGGCTTACAACCTCACTTTATCAACACAGATGTATCAAGCTTATCATTTTGACTTTAACGTAGAAAAGTGCAAAGAAGAACCGAAATTAATCAGACCCTGTGTGCATTTTCTGCAGCGATCGAGAGGACGTGGACTAGATCCGCCATCTTGTAGACGGAATAATGATCTTAAAAGAATGGCAAGAAACAGAACGACTTGGAAAGTATTTTTTGAAGACCTATGCTCCACAGGGAGCTGAAAGGTAGAAGTAGAAGAATAATGTAAATTACTTACCGTATATAAGTTGTTCACAATCTGAAATAAAAGATTTTGAGCTATCGATGCTCAAATACATGTCTCTCAACACATATCTTCATAATTAAGTAAGTGTGTTTTCCACCCATGTGCAGAAAATAATTATGAAAAATGCTGTTATTGTCCGTTTCAAAATAGTTAGGCGCTCTTTAATAATTACTATCTCTGTAACCACTTGATCGAAATTGTTCACATTTTGCTCATAATAATCGCAATATCCCCACGACTATATATTTGTTCCAACTTAAAACGTATGGTGTTAAATTTTCTTTGTTTAATGTATACAGATTTACTATCTTCTACAGAAACCATTATTTGATATGGTTTACACCTCCATATTTCTGACCTATTTCGTTTGCTAATCTTTCACGCAATTACGGTGAATTGTGTAGTTTCTCCTCACATTTTTGCTCGATGTCTAAAGGACAAGTATATGTTGGATGTTTATAAACAGCATCCGTTTCTATTCATTGGCGTTGTATAAAACGTGTGTTTTTAGGCCAATCTGTTGCAGTGAAAATGTATAAATATTTCTGCAGAGAATCTAAGCGTGGGAAACTATATCGGAGTATCTCAAATCCTGAAAAGAGAACTATTCACGTTTTGAGTTTAAGTAAGCGTTCATTTAATCAATTACTCAAAGTTAATGGAACTGTAAGTTTATTTATTACCTGCACGCAAGTAAGACATACAAATAGTAGAAGGTGAAGGTTTTATCAGAGATGAGATTAAAAGAGAGATTTTTCAATGTTCGATTCCAAAGAAATCATGACAGTAAGAAAAAATCGGCTGAGCACACAGAATGACATTGATGTGTCGAAATCTACATTATGTAATCCACATGAAGTACGGGAAATGCGCAATCAAGATTATAATACTGTGTATGTGGATGAAACTTGGATCTATACTCACCACCCAAGGGAAAAGGAATGGCAGTTATCAGATAGAGCGATTAAAAGATGTGTACCCAGTGGAAAAGGAGAACGTCTGATTAAAACACATGCGGCACCACACATAATGGGGTGGTGAAAAATGCTGAGCTTATTTTCACTTCCAATTTACGGACAACCGGGACTATCATACCGAGATGAACGGTGAACTGTTCAGAGAGTGGATTGTAAATACTCTTCTTTTGTCCCTAGACAGACCATCCTGTGTGACAACGCATCAAACAACAACGATGTGACAGATGAAGACAAAATCCCGACATCTTCGAGTACAAAAGATGCAATAAAGATTTGGCTTTGAAAGAAAGACATTTCACTTAACGAGTGGTGTCTGCAACCTTAATTATAGCACCTGGTTAAGACATCACAAAAGATTTAGATAGTCCATATAAACAAGTTGAATCAACACCATGGTCATATGTCTTTGAGATTGCCACCGTAACATTCACATTTAAACCCAATTTAACTCGTATGGCAAAAGTTAAAGGACAGGTAGCAACTGAAAACAAAACTTTCAAACTATGCGATATGAAAGAACTAATATATGCCGCCCTCTCGCTGATAGACAATGACTATTGGTGTAAATATGTTGAATATGTATTTAAATAGGAAAATAATTCTTTAAGTCGAGAATAGTCATCAGTATGTTAGATTCCTCTGATTCCGAATAAGTAAATATATGTTTGTGTATAATAATTATCGTTTACAATTAATATGCTTTGCTCTTCACTCAGTTATTTGGATAAAATAATTAGAAAGATACTCCACATTATATTCAGATAAGAAACCCCTTTAACATTCGAATTGTGTTACACCAATGCCGGAATAGGCCAATTGCTTAAATTACGGTAAACTATTTTCTTCAACCACAAAATAACTGCATCTTTCGAAAAGATCAAAGAAATTAGCGGTTGCAGGTGAATAAGACTATCTGCAATAATGCATTTTAAACAACAAATCTTGGCGTCACCATGAATCGCAGAATGATTTGGAAAAATCAGACAGACAGTGTAAGAAAAAAAACAAGAAAACAAACGAACAAATATAATGAAGCAATTGACAGGGACGGATTGTGGGGGGGGGGGGGGCAGAAAGCAATATTTTTAAAAGACTATACGTAGGGGAAGGGTGTCCGGTTAGCGCAATCGATAGGCGGTTGGCTTACCACGGCAACAGCCGGGGTTCGTAATCCTGGCGAGGACACCTGGGTTTTACTAATTCCCTAAAAATTAGTAGGAGCCGTGATTGCTCAGTGGTTAGTGAACTGGACTACTACGGACAAGGGGTAGGGTTCGATCCCAACCGACGGCTCCGGGTTCACCCAGCCTTAAATGGGTACCGGATTTTTTCTGGGAAAGTAAAAGCAGCACGGGCGTAATACTGACCACATTACCCCAAAAAATCATGTGCTGAAGGTCTGTAAAATATAGGGTCACTAACACCATATTTCCCTATACGCCACTTGGCGTGACGGGGGGGTACTTTACTTTTTTTTTTTTTTATACGTAGGGGAAGAGTCAGGCCAGTTCTATGGTATGGAGTCACAGCCTGGGCTTTGGTTTTACAAATCACACCTTAGCAAAGTGAGCAGAACACAAAACCAGCTGCCCGTATCATCACTGGTGCTATGAAATCTACACCTAATAAGACTCTAGAAACAGTAACAGTATTACAACCCTCAGATGACAGACTGGTCATTAAAGTATTGCAACAAGCGGAGAAATATAAAATGCTCCTTAGCCACCCCATGCACAAAAGAATAACTAGTTCCGGAATTGTACGACTAAAGAGTATCAACTTCGCTGCAACTGCTAATGAACTAACTGCTGGAGACCCAGTACTTTCCAAACAATATCGAAATCCTTGGGCCCATCTGATATGTATCCTCATGGAAAGCATAAAATATCAGAACTTAAGGAAAATATAACAGGAATCATGAAAAAAGGCCACCAAACAGACACAGAATAAAACACATAGCAGAAAAACACATACACGATGCCTACCCACAGGACTCTTGGTCCCACATATGCACAGATGGCTCTGCTACAAATGCCACCAGAAATGGAGGGGGAGGTGTGTTCTTGACGCTGAATAATCAGGACTTGATCACCAAGTCAATAGCTACTGGGAAATTCTCAAACAACTTTAAAGCTGAAGCTGAGGCCATCAGAGATGCTGCAACACTGGCTACTCAACACAAAAATAACATGCGCAATAAATTGGTGATTCTGACTGATGCACTGTCAGTACTATAAGCTCTAAAAAGCCACAAGAACAATTAACTAGATGACTTGAGAACAACACTAGACCAACTATGCAATAACTTCCAGAGAGTAGTCATTCAGTGGATACCAGCACATACACGGGAACGAACGCGCAGAAAATTAGCTAAAGAGGGAGGGAGGGAGATTACCACAAGAGAACCATCCGCTCATTTATGATGAAGTCAAATCCATCCTCAAGGGTCAGTTCCATGAAAAATGGAAACGAGAACACCCAAAGCATAGCGAGAGGGACGGATACCACCAACTATCAAGGATGGATCAAGTCATCATACTTCGCCTACGCACTGGCCACAATAGAATGAGAAATCACATGTTCACCAAATTCAAAATAGGTACAATCAGCCTATGCCACTGTACACTGGACAATATGACTACAAAACATGTTCTACAGGATCGCCCCCAGTACACAGACCTGAGAAGAGCAATGTGGTCCACGCCCACCTCCCTGGGAGAAAAAAACTATATGGGGCAATCGATTCCGTGGACAAACCATTTTGAAACGGATAATATCAAACTCTAAGTATTCATATAATAAGCATGACACATTTATGAATGTTTTTTCTTTTATTGGCATATTTTACTTCATGGATTTCTTTTCTTCATTTTATCCATGCATTCTCTGTTTGTTACGTTTGTGCTGTTGTTCTATATGTATATATATATATTCATAATGTTCTATATTTTCAAAATTTTATTCTATATTTTAAAGTGAGCATTTCGTTAACCACAACAATAACATAAACTGTATGTTAACGAAAAATCCATCATACATATGTAAAATAAAACATATATGTACGACTATGCTGATATAGATGTATGATGTGTTAAATTATGATCACCATCACAGCACTCCGGCCATACGCATAAGTGCTCCGATCATCTCCAAATGTTCATCTCCACACAGATACACATTTTATTAGTCCGGTGTTGATTGACACATTCTCTTATTCGTAAAGAATATCGCTCTGTTCTTGTTCTGGCATCACCGGTCTTCACTCTCAGTTCACACAGTCTAGATAGCCATGTATTTGCACATCGGTAAACGTCTTTTGCCCGACCCATCGCTCGTAGTTTGTTAACGATATCTGTCCCGGCTGCCCAACTACCAGTATTAACGAACCTCCCAGTCTGTCCGCTATGCCGTTGCCATCGACACCAGCATGGCCCGGAACGTACATGAAGGTGATATTGCATATCTTGGATCTCTTTATTGGTCTCAACTATTGACGACGCTTTGGGCCTGACTCAACTTTGCGGACTATGTTTATTGAGTCATTCAGCACACACATGATTAGACTCTTGAGTCTCCAAGCAATCAAAAGTCATCGTCACTGTCATTATTTTCATCGTGAAACTAATGCCCGTCATTGCCTAAGCGCAGCTGTCCTCGTGAGAACGTGTGCCATTGGAACGGTCAGTGAATGCCTAAGTACTGTGTTTGTAGCAGTGAGTTGAGAATATATAAAAATACGTGAGCGAGAGAGTGAAGTCACGGGAAGGAAAGTTTAACTCAGACAAAAACATCCAATTTCTCGTGAATAAGTGAGGCTCAATCAGAGAAGGGGAAAAATGTAAAAAGATGTATGATTGACTGGAGGGGACAGGTATATTTAAAAACATAGGATTAGTACTATCAGACGAGAAGTGAAACTTACTCAGGCGGACGGATGGAGAACCGTGCCGAAGGAGGCGGTAGCCATGACAGGCTTACCAACCTCCTTAGTGGGAGGTGAATAGTTATGTCGAGCCGGAGCACAAAAATATTTATCAGTGTTTCAGTTAAGCGTTTGGTGCTACGTCATCGTAATGGCTCCCTAGACATGCGTTATCTTGCGGTCTGTTGTTTGATGTGCGACGGGGATAATCTGACGACTAACTGTGTGTCTATATGTTCGAAATTGGAGTAAAAAACGATGGCCTAACATCATCAAGCGCTATACATTATTAAATAAATATGAAGATCATCACTTTCGGGAGGACGTGAACTTCTGGTATTTGGTGGATAGGCGGCAGGAACAATTGCATGCTATGCATAAAAAGTGTTTCTTGTTGCAGTTTTCTCATATCCCAAGTCCATGGGGGACTGGTTGGTCTCGAGGCAAGACGCCGGCCTCGGGACAGAGAGGTTGTGGGTTCAAACTTCGGCTACACCGGTTGGGATTTTTTAAAATGATTTCTCTCTGCGACAACAACCCCTGGTCTCAGCAGCAAGGCACGACTTGAAACGTCAGTTACTCATCGACGGAAAAAAAAAACATGAGTACCTCCGAAGTCGGAGTTATCTGCCTGTGCGGTGAGGGACCGCTGTGTACACGGCTGCCAGGGAAACATGGATTAAAACGAAAAATTCAGTTCCTAGTCTCTATGGACTTCGCGAGAGTTGAAAGCTGACGAATGCAACAACAACACGTTAAGCGTTATAAATAGATTACGCTCTTGCAGCTAAACTGAGAGCAAATGTTATCGGGAGGCCGTTACTAAACCTCCACAGTGTTTAATGTTATTTGTTCCAGTGAGTTTTGTCAAACCAAGAGTCGACCACGTCGATAATGTTAGTTTAAGAGTTGTTCAAGTGTAGTACTACACCAGTGTAAACTCAAGACAGTTATTTGAGTTAGCGTAATGAGTCGATTTCAGCCAGACAAAGAAGTTTCCTGTATGGACGATTAGAGAGCGAGAGTGATAGAGGCACATTTGTGAAGCACAGTGTCTGACATTTATTAGTACATGTGAGCAGCCGAGAACCAGGTAGTTGGCTGAATTTTAAACTGTTGTGTTAATTTAGAAACTATTGATGAATAAACTGGAGTCATGTTTTAAGAATGGATTTCCTTGAATAATATAACCTCGTCAGTGTTTGAGTGTATGTGGCACGGAGAAGGACGAACACTCAGTGGTCAACGAAAGATTTGGCCCTCAGAGTTCAGCGGGGCCGGAACAGCCGAAACATCAACGCGAAGTACATTATTTTCAGAGATCACGTGTGGGCGCAAAGTTCGTGTCCTGGCCATTCATGGTTTAACCGTTTTAACATCACGGTGAATGTAAGACAGGGACAGATTAACTGATTTGGCAACAGTCAATAGAAGTATTTCCAGTGGATAAATAGTTTATCAGCGGCTGTAGATCGAAGTGAGCAGGTTGACAGAATCAAATCAATTCCAGCAAGCAACCCATCGATCGAATGAATGAGAAGGTGTCGCATTCAAGTCTCATTAACAGTCTCATTCTGATAATAATGATCATTGCAACAAACATATGTACAGGGTATCTAGGAAAGGCGGTGACACGTTTCGTCTCAACAAATATTGACGTGCGTACAAAGAACGTGTTCACCCGACGTAGCAAAGAAAGAAAGATCATTTTACATGTTGATGACGTAGCACAGAAAGATCTGTGTAGACTAGCACGTCCATATTTCTGCAGTTTTCTCAAATGAGGGCATTTACTTTTGCGTTAACTACAATCGGATGCTGTTCCCAGCATCCTGTCTAATGTGGCAATGGCAGACAACATGGCTGTAAGTTCCAATGGAACATGTATCCATTCTACCCCACGAATTCCAATAGATAGCTCGCAGATCAATTTGACAAAATCTTCACCTCTTTCTACCCACGAATTAGCTCTTCTTAATCTATCGCCATTTTCTTCAGTCATTGTCAACTTTCAATAGTAAACTTCAAACCAAAAATCATTGCTGATTATAAAGATCACTAATATCTCTAACGGAGTTAAGTGACTGGGAACAAAAGTCAAATTAGACAAAGACATTATCTGCCGTTACGAACAATTTGAAACGCACAGAAACAAGAGACATATATTACTACATTACAAAAACAAGCATCAAGTTCCCATTTGCTACACGCCAGATCATAATCACCGATGATTACAATACATTCCTGTTCCCTCTCACTTAAGTGCCAAACATGATGAATTTTTTTCTAATGGTCAACATACTGTGACAATTATAAATGTTCATTAATTATGAAATTACATAATTATTGTATTGCCCTTTAAATCGTGAAAATGGTCGCCATACTTTAAATACACATACACGTTTACACATTTTTGGCTGCTTTCATATAAAAATTATTTTACCCTCTCTGCACTTTCCACAATCTAAAATACAAGAGATGAGGTGTTAGTTTAGAAAACATGATCTCATTACAGCCGTGTCCTTATATTTCTTGTTTCATCAAAAAGATAAACATTATTCTTATGTATTGATATGTTTATGTCGAACTGTTAATAAATTTCTAACTGATTCTGCTAGGCATGTTTTTGTAAATGTTCTTGTCATTTCCTCATCTACTACCGCCGCTGGTTGACGATACGGAGGAGGTTTGAAACCGTTTTGCCTCCAGCGATGTACCTATAACACAACACTATAGGTTGCTTAGTTGGTCGTGTACCGTAATGAACAGTCCCTAGTGTCAACTCGCTGTGTCGAGGAGTACGGATTCGAACCTGCTTCGAGCTGTCCATTGTTACTTTTTTAAATTTTCGTATTTGTATATTTGTTCCGAGTACTGTAAACATACCTCTCATTCTGAAATGACAACAGCGCTCCGAGATATGTGTCACCGATGTAGTATTAATACCTAACAAAGTAACTGTTTGACATTTAACTGTGATCGTACGTGACAAATGAGCGTATCAGATCTTAGAGGCAACAGTTTGTGTGTCAAAAACTTATGGCGCGATTTGAACGGGAAGGTGATTCCTCTCTTTGCTGTTTTGTCATTGGCGACGAGTCGTGAGCATATAGGTATGGCCCAGAAGAAGCACTAGTCTATGGAGTACACCTATAAGCTTTCACCTATACCAAAACCATCAAAGTCGTCGTCTCGGTGGTGTAAGTGATGATGCTTATCTTTTGAGCCTGTGTAGGCGTAGTTTACAAATACTATTTGAAACATTGCAGTACCTTAACACTGATCGCCATGTGACAACGTTGTAGGAACTCACAACTGCCGATTGGAGCAGCGCGTTAATTCTTCAGCACTGCAATGCCAGCCCACACACAAGTCGAGAAACAGTGGCTGAAACAGAGCGTCTCAGGTTTGTTACCGCGTCCACTGGACAGCTACGATCTGGCACTTGGCGACTTCTTCCCTTTCTCAAATCTGAAGGAACACCATAATGGTATGGTTCTGACGAGGATGTGCAACCTGGTGTCGGGAGAGGATGCGCAGTTGCTTCGTCGACGAGATACAACAGCCTGCCTGGCTTTGACGTTTGTGTGTGGACCGATATTGTTGAATAATAATGACATACCCACAAAAATGACATGTAAATATTTCATAAATTATAAAGCTCGTATGTGTATCTAGCATATTATTTAACATATCACGTCGAAAGCAAAATGTCCACACATATTAAGATAGTGAAAGCAAAAATTTATAACGAGGCTTTTTTTTTTAGTTTCGTCGCGTTTGTTTGTTTTTCTTTTTTTAATGTCGAAAATTAGTTCATTTAGCTTCATCTCATGAAAGCAGTAACATGTAGCTCAGGTGGAGGAATAGTTTGTTTCTGTTGACAGCAAGTTCATTTAGCTTCATCTCATGAAGCAGTAACATGTAGCTCAAGTGGGGGAATAGTTTGTTCCCGTTGATAGTAAGTTCATTTAGCATTATCTCGTGAAGCAGTAACATGTAGCTCAAGTGGGGAATAGTTTGTTCCCGTTAATAGTAAGTTCATTTAGCTTTATCTCGTGAAGCAGTAACATGTAGCTCAAGTGGAGAATAGTTTGTTCCCGTTAATAGTAAGTTCATTTAGCTTTATCTCGTGAAGCAGTAACATGTAGCTCAAGTGGCGGATACTTTGTGTTTCTGTTGATAGTAAGTTCATTTAGGGAACAGTCCATTAATTGCAATGCTGCGGTAAAGCTGGTAGGAAAGAATCAGTGGTATGGTGTGCTAAACACTCCAAAGTATGATGACAGCTTTACAAGGAAGGAATACAACACAATACTGACGTTTCGGCCTGTGACCTTCTTCAGAATAAAGGGGACAACGACAATTGGTAGCAAAGAGAATATGCATATATATATATATATATATATATATATATATATATATATATATATATATATACATAGTTTTAATAAATCAGTATAACAACTGTAATTATTCTTTGGTAAGTTATCAGAGGAAAATACTTGGTATAGCATGGAACGAATTCAAAACAAACGAGGAAATTAGAGAAATCGCCAATCAACCACTAATATCTTCAGTAATAAAGAAAAGACGATGGTCATACGTTGGACATGTGATGCGAAGAGATAATAACCTAATAGCAAAGCAAGCCCTCATATGGGAAACAACAGGTAAAAGCAAAAGAGGAAGACCCAGGGAGACACTGAAAAGAACATTGATGAGAGAGGCAAGAGCAGCAGGAATCGGCTCCCTCAATGAGATAGAACTGCTTGCACAGAACATAGACAGATGGCGAGATTTGATGAAATATCTTTAAAAGAAAACTGCTAGAACAAAACATTCATATAGGAGAAGGTGTATCTTGGTCTACGCCCTATGGGCCGGTTACGGCTCGAAAGGTCAATAGATAGATAGATAGATTGAAGTTATCATATTACTTAGGAAAAAATATATTGTTGCTTTACTTATGGCAGGCCATCCAAACAAACGTGGCGGTTTTTTGACCGTATGAAATACAGCGAAGATGGCGCTGGATAGGATATACACTGATGAAGCCAACTGAGAGTAATACACAACAGGCCATTTTGGAATCCCCAGGGAAAATGACAAAGAGGAAGACCAAGGTATTCTTGGAGAAGACAGATGGAAACAGAGATGAAGATGATGGAAAAACATTGAATGATCTTAAACCAATGGTAATAAACAGAACCGCTTGGAAAGTGTTTGTTGAAGACCTATGCTCCACAGGGAGCTGAAAGGTAGAAGAAGAGGAAGAATAAACAACCTAAAAAGCCAAGTTATTTAAATGACAAATAATGTGTTAATGTTAAACTTTAAACGCAGTACATTGTTTATTCACAAAAACAACTGATTCATTATTAGCATTCAAGTTAATCATAGATTATATTACTTACACTTTTGATGTGGTCAAAGAACAATGCAGTCTAACAAGAGCAAGAGAGTTTTATTATAAAAGCTTATTTTAAGTCCATATATGTTATTAACAATTAAACGCTCATTGTCCACACAATTATTTAAGAATTGGCAATAGCATTTTTTAACCGATGTTTATTGTTGCAATTAGATATGGCAGCTATAATTGATTTGTTTACGATCCATATCCATCCAGCTTTTTTTTTTTTTTTTGCATTAATCTTTTGGAGAAGAGTACAGCACAAGCAATGTCTCAAATTCGTTCGTGTCAGTTTATCTTTCCCTATCCTCTTCTTCTGTCGGAGCTTTTTCTTAGTTTCCCTTCTTCTACCTCTTTGTTCTCATTACATTGTTATAAAACGTATATTGGTAGGTCGACGTTTGGGTGCTAGAGTCTGTGAACACTTTATTACGTTAAACGTGATTCCATTACTCTGATATCGCCTTTCTTCATATCTCAAGGCCATGATACCACTGAAGAGCAATAGTTACTCTCGGGCTCCTTCGATATCTACAGCCGGTTCGCTTTGGAGAACCGACTCATAGTCCGTCTTGTGTCACTCTCCATTCGAGAGGGTTAAGCTGTTTTCAAACTTTCATTTAATCACTGACCTCCTTTTCCATTCTCGTATATTCTACTCATCTTCACTCTATCCACACCTGTTGCATATTTTTTTCCCTTATTTTCCTTTGAGACCCCTCCTTTCATCCATCCTCTGGTAACCCTTTCTCCATTTTCACTAAGTTGAACTTTTTTTTTACTCTATTGATCCTACTTGCCCTATTGACTATTCATGTTGTGACTAATTGGTACACTGGTCCTGGTCGCAATTCCTTTTCCGGCCATTCAGACTACATGAGACTATCTCTATTATCACATAAGTGCATGTCTTTCGAGCTTGTTGTTGTGTATATATTTGTTGCTATGTAGCCTACGAAGATTTTTATCGAAACGTCGTGATTTGTCCCATCTCTCGTTACGTTTACCTGCTTAATACCAACTTATTTTTATTTCAGATTTCCTCTTCTTCTCATAACCCCGTGTGTGGGAAGGTCACCGCAGAAAGACTTTGTCAATCGTCTCATTTCTCTATATCTTCAGCCATACTATCATCATCATCATCATTATCAATTAGCAAGTCTGCTGGCGTAGGTCATCATATCACTCCACAACTCTCGATCTCGACAGTTGTTCATTATTTCTACTGTGACATTCCCCCAAACCACTCCCTTAAGGTGCCTGTTATCTTTTCTCTTTGCTTCTCTCTATGTCTTCGTCCCTCAGCTTTCCTAGTTGCCGCAATATATTCCAGCTGTTCACTGCTCATTACATGGCCAAAAAAATATTGTTTCTTCCTAAATTGCAAATGCTCCATTTTATGTTTTAGCCTACTCTACACCATTTTCATTACTCGTCTAAGCTGTCTATGACTTTCTCAACATTTTTCTGTAAAGCCACAATATTACAGCTTCCAGTGTCTGTTGTCCTATTTGTCCATGATTCACATCCATCTGTTGCAATGAGGTCTACATATCATTTAAGAACTCATTTCCTGTTTCTATTGTCAAAATGGATTGCACAGTGACTTCCTAAATTATTTGGAAAGCCTGGGGTATTTTCATCTCATCTCTGTTGTACATCTACCGTCTGAGGTTAACTTCTGTTTCCAGATATTTAAATGCATTTACTTTTTTTAAAACCATCCCTGTTGTTTTTACTGTGCATTGCGGTGATGGCTTTTACTCTGTTGCAACAATAACTTCTTTGATTTTGCTATTATTGCTGATTTTCTTCACAATAACGTAAAAAATGCCTTGTAACTCATTTAGACTGTTAGAGATTAAGATTGTATCATTAGCATTGAGTTATTGAGTTATTTGCGGGTCATCATCATTGCACTCCGAACATCATCAGCATGCCTACGGATATCTATATTATGCCATCATATTGTTTTTTTTTCTAAAAGAATCAATGCAACAAACATCAACTGAGTTCATACCACCAGTGAGGACAAATTCAAGAAAGAAATGAATGACGGATGACATTTTGCAGCTAATGGATACAAGAAGAAGAAATAAAGAAATTAAAGATGAGTATAAGAGATTAAATAAAGAAATTGTTGTAAAATGCAATGAAGCAAAAGAGGCATGGCTAAAAGAGAGATGCAAAGAGATTGAAATGCAACAAAAAGGAGATGCTAAAACTATATACAAACAAATTGAGGAATTAACAGGAAGAAAAACGCATTAAAAAATGGAAGTCAAAGATCAAAGGAAGGAGAACTGTTGATTGATCAAGAAAACATAAGGGAACGATGGACGGAATACATTAAAGATCTTTATAATGATGAACGAACGGAAGTAAATATTAAGGATAATGGAGAAAGACCAGAAATACTCAGAGAAGAAGTGGAAGATATCTTGCGCAATATTAAAACAGGCAAAGCTCCTGGACCAGATAATATAACTAAAGAAGAGATTGAAGCCATGGGTGATTTTTGAATAGAAATAATAAAAAAAATATTGAATGATATCTACAACATCGGATATATACCAGACGACATGCTCAAATCAATATTCATAGCCCTACCAAAGAAATCGGGTGCGATTGAATGCGATGATCATCGCACAATAAGCCTTATGAGTTATATGACTAAGATCTTACTATGAATCATCATGCGAAGAGTGCAAAACAAAATCAGTCCAGAAATTAGCGATGAACAGTGTGGTTTTGTTAGAGATAAAGGAACAAGCAATGCCATTTATATCATAAGATTTTTAGCAGAAAAAGCCATAGAGGTGAAAACAGATCTATACTTATGTTTCATAGATTTACACCAGGGCATTTGACAAAGTAAAGCACCAAGAAATAATCACATTTTTAGAAAGCATAAACGTAGACAGCAAAGATCTAAGAATAATACAGAAACATGTACTGGCAACAAACAGCGGCCATAAGAACAGTAAACTAATTGGGAATGTTTCAACAAATAAAACAGGGTGATAGACAAGGTTGTGTGCTGTCACCAGATTTGTTTAATATTTATAGTGATAATTTTTTTAAGATCCATAAGGGACATGCCTGGAAAAACTATTTGAGGTCATAATATGAATAATCTAAGGTATGCTGATGATACAGTCTTAATCGCTAAGAATGAAAATGAGTTACAAGAAATGTTGGACATTATAGTGAATGAAAACAAAAATAAAGGACTCAGCCTCAATAGCAAAAAGACAGAGGTAATGGTAACAACAATGAAAAAGACATCACCTCAGTGGAAAATAAAGACAAGTGGAACAATATTAAAACAGGTAAATGAATGTAAATATTTACGAACTTTGTTAATCTCAGACGGAAGATGTACAAAAGAGGTGAGATACATAATGGCTCAGGCAAAAGCAGCTTTCCAAAAAATGAGGAAGATACTATGCAATCCATTTTTGACAATAGAAACAAGAAAAAGAGTTCTTAAATGTTATGTAGAGCCAGTCTTAACATATGGATGCGAATCATGGGCAATAGGACAACAGACAAGAAAATCACTTGAGTCTGTAGAAATATGGTTTTACAGAAGAATGTTGAGAGTACCATGGACAGTTAATAATAGTAATGAAGATGTTCTGAGAGAGGTCAAAGCAAAAAGAGAGCTGATTTCCAATATTAGGAAGAAAAAAATCATCATTTTTTGAACATGTAATGAGAAGAGAACAACTGGAATATATTGTAACAACTGGAAGAATTGAGGGACGAAGAGATAGAGGACAGGAAAGAGAAAACAAATAACAGACAGCTTAAGAGAATGGCTTGGTAGAAGGTCAACAACAGAAATGATAAATAGCTGCTGAGATCGA
The DNA here is from genome assembly GCA_032433765.1 of Megaustenia siamemsis. NCBI lineage: Eukaryota > Metazoa > Mollusca > Gastropoda > Stylommatophora > Ariophantidae > Megaustenia > Megaustenia siamemsis. The sequence goes on along the minus strand of JAVIAB010000101.1, from coordinate 49,957,314 downwards.
AAGTTGTGGAGAGACATGATCGCCTTCGACAGCAGGCCCGGTACTTGATGATGATGATTGTTTTTTCACCCATGTCCCTTATGGATCTTTAAATAATCTCAATAAACATATTAAATAAATCCGATGACATTACACATAATTGCCTAACATCTTGTTTTATTTGTTGAAACATTCCCTATTGATTTCCTGTTCCTATGGCCGCTATTTGTTGCCGTTACATCTTATTATTCTAAGATATTTGCTCTCAAATGATGTTAAATGCCTTCTAAAAATCGGTTATTTCTTAATTATTTATTTTATGAAATACTTTGGTATATTGCATAACACGTAGGTATGGATATGTTGTCATCTCTATAGCTCTTTCTATTAAAGTCATGATATGAAACTGTAAAGTTGAGGTGTGCCCATTCTTTGATGTTATCTCACTATTTCTTTCTCTGCCTACCTCTACTTCTCTCCCTTTCCACAGCTCCTAGAAGAAGCAGTTCCCTTGCTAGGTCAGACAATCAACATAACGTGACCGAATCATATCGTTATGCGCTTCTACACAGGATTTAACATAATCATTATGTACATATTGCTAGTTGTATCCCTTTGATTACGTTTTCATTTATGTTTGGATTTAAATAAGAGATGTCCACATTCAAGCGATAATATTTAATCTCCAAAACTTGCATATTATATTTGCCTAGTTGTATGTGTCATTTTTTTGTTCATTTAGATTTGTTCTTCATAACTTTAATTTTATCTATGACTTTATTAGTTTATTTTATTTGGTCAATCATTGGGAAAACTGTAATTCATTCTTTGCCACTTAATAGACTTTATCCTTCCAAATTGACACACGAGAAATTATTTGTTTTTCATTTCATAACACACATTCTCACTCTTTAAATTGTCACTAACTCACTTACTCTCTGACCAACACGTTCACTCACGGTTCTATTCACTCATTCACTGGCTGGTGCTTCATTCACACAATAAGTCACGCATTCAATAATTTACATCATAGATCCAGTCTCTAAATCATGGACTCATTATATAACATATTTGTTCCCCCATCATTTCATTTCAATAACACTGAACCTTAGCTTTTCTGAATCACAGACTCTTTCACCTACTCACTCACTCACCCGCTCACTCATTCTCCATGTCAGTCATTATATAGTCAGAAAAATATACATTTATAAATCCAGGCAACACAACAGAACATCAAAGAGGGGTATGAATACTATTGAAAAAAAGAGGTACAGCAATATATAAGCATCAACTGGACATACAATGATAGGATTATACTACTCAAGATTAAAGCAAAACCATTACACAACAATAATACAGACGTATGCACCTACACAAGACTATACAAATGAACAAATAGAGGCATACTATGAAGGTCTAAATAATGTTATGAAGCAAGTGAAATCTTAGGGCATCTTGATTGTAATGGGTGACATGAATGCTAAAGTAGGAAAAGGTAGATATAAGATCATTATAGAAAATCATGAGAAAAAAATACATAACAGAATCTGGTAGAAGAAATAATTGAGCCATATAGAAGAGAAAATCCTGATGAAAAAGTCACAATCAAATGGCAATGCATAAATAAAATCACACAAGAAACTTGTGACGCCTTACACAAGAAACTTGTGACGCCTTACGTAAAAAAAAAGAACACAAATGGATCACTGACACCATCTTAGAAAAAAAATGTAAGAAAGGAGACAAGCGAAGAACACTGCCCAATACAATAAAACAGATAATGAAATACGCAAAAATGTGCAAAAAGGCATAAGAAGACTGGATCAGCCAAAAAAATGTATAGAAATATAAACTGTGGAAAGAAAAACAGATTTAAAAGGAATACACATAAAAATAAAGAGAACGACTAATAATTTTTTTTTTAATCCAAAGAAAGCGGATGCATTGCAGACAAAAAGGGAAAATGCTGACAGATAATTAAGATGTAATAGATAGATGGCAGGAATATATAAAACAAATATTTCATGATCAAAGGGGCAAGAAACCAATTATAAAATGTACATCAGACTATAAAATCTTAGGTGTAAAAAGTTATAAAAACAATTAAAAAGTGAAAAGCAGCAGGACCTGACAGCATACAGATAGAGATGATGCAGCCACTAAAAGAGTTTGACATTGAAGTGATTACATACATATGCAACGACATATACCATACAGTAAACATATCAGATGCAATAAAAACATCAACTGACATTGTATTGTCTAAAATGAATGGTGCAGTTAAAAGCAGTAACTTTAGAACAATAAGCCTAATGAGCCATCTTACAAAAAATCTTGCTAAAAGTTATACACGGAAGGAATAGGAATAAAATCAATACTGAATTAGATGAGCAGCAATAAGGATTTAGGAAAAATAGTGGGGCAAAAGAAGCCATATTCTGCATGAGAACACTAATCGAAAAGTACTCTGAAGTAAACAAGCCAATATATACCTGCTTCATAGACTACACCAACGAACTTGATAGAATGCAAAACAAACAGCTTATCATCATCATCATCATCATCATTTACCATACCTGTTGGCGTAGGCGACCATATCCTTCCACAATCTTTTATCTACAGTGCATCGTATCAGTTATGTTGGTGACTGCTTTCCATGCCATGATATCCAGTATTTTCTCTCTTTGTCTTTCCTTTTATTTTGCCAGTTGTAACTAAGTATTCCAACTTTCCTCTTCTTATGATGTGCCAGAAAAATGTTGATTGTTTTTTGTTCTGATGTTTTTAGGAGCAGTCTTTTTGTGTTGGCCTCTTTGAGAACTTCCTCATTGGTCTTTTTAGCTTTCCAGGGAACTTTCAATATTCTTCTGAGAAATCCCATCTCTGTGGCCTCTAATCGTCTTTTCATTTCTTTGTCTACTCACCGCGATTCGCTTCGATAGGTCAGAATTGGTTCTATATAGCACCGATGAACTTTCTTTCTCATTTTTATTGACATAGATTTGTTGCATAAGATATTTTTCATTTTCTAAAATGCTATTTTGGCCTGAGCTATTCTGCTTTTTATTTATGTGGTGCATCTCTCAACTGATGTTATTATTGTGCCCAAGTATTTGAAACGTTGCACTTGTTTTCAGATTTGTCTTGTTTACATGGATTAGATATGAATATCAAAAAGACTAAAACTATGATCACAAACAAAGAAAATACCCATAATCTACAAATGGATATACAAATTCAAGGAATAGACCTGGAGACAGTTAAGAATTACAGCTACATAGGCCATACTATAACCAGAGATGGAAAATGTAAAACTGAGATAAATAAATAATATGAATGGCAAAAAGTAATTTTAATGTCAAGAAAAATATACTAATATCAAAACAAATAACACACAGTCTCTGATGATGTACAGCATCCACAACACCGCGAGTTTGGCAGGAAAAGGGACAGCAGGTTCAATCAGGAGTCGAAGTCATCATGTTTATCATTTTATTCAATGTCTCCTCGGCAACTACCGAGACGAAGCCGACCCACGGTATTGTATCGATTTAGTCGTTCAGTTGAGTCCACAAACTACGGGGAGATACACCGATCAAACCAGACTTCGGAATCAAATTGCATGAACTCTCTGCATAACCTACACAGAAAATCACAAGTGGCATTACTTGGCTGCCTATACAGTTATCCAATGAGAACCATACCACTGCTTCCTGCATCAGGTTGACAAATGTCACAACTTGTTTATATACGATAACGCTCTGTCTGAAGTCCACCTGCAACACAATGCCTGCCTCTGTTCTGGCAATACAATACCGAAATTTTCAGAGTAAAATAAAATCCTGCTACATCCCTATCAACATCTTTCAGGTCAATTCCTGGAATCGGATGTCAATACCTTCTCGGGTAGACATATTGAACAAAGCGGCACCCACATCTCAATGTTTGGGCAGTACTTTCAGAGTAGGTGAAATGATATGTTGCATTACAAACTAGTAGGCAATTTTCCAGACACTTATCTCGTTCAAGGCCCTGCGCACCTTGTTTTTCATGATGTTACCCTGATAGTCTTGGATTTTTGTTTGGTTTTTGTCAGCAAATTCTTCAAGTTCAAAAACGGACTAAACTAAGAAGTATACTTTAAGTCTCCTTGTGGTAGTAACACAAGGGTAATATTTCAACACGTTTAGTCTCCTTGTGGTAGTAACACAAGGGCACTATTTCAACACGTTTAGTCTCCTTGTGGTAGTAACACAAGGGCACTATTTCAACACGTTTAGTCTCCTTGTGGTAGTAACACAAGGGCACTATTTCAACACGTTTAGTCTCCTTGTGGTAGTAACACAAGGGCACTATTTCAACACTTTTAGTCTCCTTGTGGCAGTAACACAAGGGCACTATTTCAACACGTTTAGTCTCCTTGTGGTAGTAACACAAGGGCACTATTTCAACACTTTTAGTCTCCTTGTGGTAGTAACACAAGGGCACTATTTCAACACTTTTAGTCTCCTTGTGGCAGTAACACAAGGGCAACATTTGAACACTTTTTTCATGATCAAGAGATTGTAGACTTCATCACAAAAACTCGCCAGTCATGTAATGTTTGAGCACATAATGAAAGTGTGTGACAGACATCCTTGTATAGTGACACAAGTCATGAATGGAAGGCCAAGAACGTAATTATTTCATTAGAACATTCATATCTTTTCTTTGTCGTCTTACTTACTGTAACCCAAACACCATAATCCTGCAACGCGATGAGAGTGGTAGATATATAATTTAGTAACATATTGATCTATCACTGTTAGCAATCCTTCAACAATAGATGATCTAATATAATTACTGTTTTAATGCATTAAACATATGCTATAAAGTGTACGTTAACTATTTTTAAAAGCGACGTCAGTCTGAATTATAAATAAGAAACAAAAATAGAATGTGCATCGTAACGTGATTTGAAGTTTGGGAAAGTGTCGTGCTTGTGTTTCTTTATATTTTATCGAAACAATGTCATAACAATAGTAATAATAAAGTCAGTATCTGAATGACACGTGACACATTTAACACTATTAGTAAACTCTTCCTTTACATTTGGCCTAGAAAAAAAATATCGGAATTGTTGTTGCAAATGTATTATGATAACACTTAGGAGTTTAATTGTCTATGTGGCGCTCTCCAGTCGACCCAGCTGTAAACTCTAGCTCAGTGAGTTAAATGAAGATAGCAACAGCGAGGAAATACATGATCACAATATGAGAGCTAGCACAATTACATTTTATATTACTCTCGTTATAGGTTAAACATGTATTGGTCAGTACTCTTACTTGTCGCCTTTTAGAGATGAGCTCACTTCGTTATATGTAGCTTCTATAGTTAATGTTCACGTGAGATGTTATCAATTTGTGATTGTGCTGTCATGTTTCTCAATAAGTAATCCCAGCTCTGTGCTATACGTCGCTATATATTTCGATATTTCTTATATGTGACTGTTGTTCATATCTTTGCGGACAGGTCTCACATACAGACTTGTTTTAATCTTTACTTTATAACACATAATGCCATGCTAGTGCGGCGGATACGTTTGCGTCATATGCAGTTAGGCCTTATATTGCGATTTAGTTGCTTGCAGCTACAGCACATGGTTGGTTTACGACTTAAAGCGATGTCATTAAAGTCCCCAAGTATTATATTTAATTGAAACAACAGTATAAATGACATGCTATAGAAGCTGGTCTAACAAATTAAAACGAATAATTAATTGTAGGTTAATGTTTTGTTTAATTGTATCGAATGACGTCATTTCTACATACGATTTACTTACTTTAAAACTTTCTTCACTGTGGTAGACAATCTATGAATACATCGACATTTAGTTTATAAATATATACAATTCTAAGTACATGCTTGTATTATTGTTTTGTCTTTATCTCTTCATTTTCCTTTATATTTTCACATTTACCTTTTAGTATTTAGGGTAGTATTCGTTATAGCACTTCCTGCCATTGAGTGCATACCGAAATACAGTTACAAATGCTTGATCGCGTGATTAAGCAGAAATATCAACACATGACGATTCTTTAACATACGTTAGGATAACATCTGAAGCTAAGAACCCGTAACGAAAGAGAACTAAATTAAATGAAAATTAGAAACCCTTGGACATTTAACAGCAAGGAGGTCAACTGAAGGCAAAATAAAGATAACTATAGTTTCTTTACTGGGACTTCACTTAATTGTAATGTTGTGAAGACGTTACACTATCCTAGTTGTTGCTGTTATTGTGGTGTCTGTGAATTTATGTGGTGGGCCAAATATATCTTATACAGTTCAATTTTCAATATGTTACCTCTTTTGTTTTCTATTTCGTGTATGGCCTCATTCCCAGTGATGTTTTTCTTGATTGCTATTTCTTGTTTATTCATATTTCACTGGTATATAGAAAGACACAGGGAGAACGGACGCACGATATATCATTTAAAAAATAGTTCGATAGAATGTCAGTCATTGAACTGATGAATAGCTATAGAGACAGAAAGGTGTGTTGATACATAATCGCACGTTCCTTAGGACACTTTTCCTGGTGAAAAAGATGGTTCGTGTTATCCATTTATATCTATCAGGAGGAAGTGGCCAGCGTTTTTCTTTCCAGCTTTCAGAGTTGCCAAATTAAAGATGAAGGTCTACACTGCTATTTACCACCTCTGCCGAGGGCATAAAAATTACTGTCAGACCAGTGCCTACACAATCATCGTGAGGCACAACACCGCGGGCAAGCTACTGGAGATAATAATTGCACGTTTACACATTTAAATGTGAACGGATACACACACATTCCCACCCACACTCACAGGCTATAGATATAACACAAAGGCATGGCTCAATGCTGCAGGCTTTACCTATGACGTCTTCGAATGATTCAAGAGACGGTAGGAGACAAATGCAGCAGCGATTGATCTGGAGGATACATACATCAGAGTACCATTTCAGTACCTCATGGATATGTTCCTCCTATAGGCGGTGCATCCCTTCATGATCACATGGATCGCTACAACGTTGTTTCAGAGGTTATTGATAATCAGATGTGATAATGTCGTCCGTAAATACCGAATCCAAAGTCCGAATCAATTTGTCCAGGTTTGTCAAGGTTCACTATTTAACCTGGTTTATTTAACATTAAAAGAATCACGGAACATCAGCTGAATGGAAGGGAATGAACTATGACATTTGTTGATGGCATTCTGCTGCATGATGGTGATGATTGTATCTTCGATATGACCATTACTTATGTTTTCTTACTATTTACTGAGACCTTTATTGTTGCTTTCTGTTACTATTATTTTTATCACTTCGTGTAGTCCGTTCTATCTCTCTGCTATTAAGTCTTTGTCATCCGCAAAGAATTAAATTGTTTATATTGAGGCCATTGACTTCACTTCCTTTTATATCTACTTTTGATCTCATTATATTTTCTGCTGTAAAGTGAAAACACAACCAGCGACAGAATATATCCCTGACTGACTCCTTGTTTATAAATTGGAACTATCCCCTTTGGTCGTTAATTGTATGGCTGATGTTGGTTGCCATTGCATATTTTTTTTTATGATTCTCAGATACTTGTCATCAATGTTTAATTTCTCCACAATATTGATTATTTCCACATGCTTTACTTTGTCAAATGCTTTTGTGTAGTCTATAAAGCATATATATATATATATATATATATATATATATATATATATATATATATATATATATATATATATATATATATATATATATATATATATATATATCTTTCTTTTCCTGTATATATATCTTTCTATCAATGTTCTTAAGATGTATATTGTATTATTGTCGCTCTTTCCTTCCATAAATACACATTGTTCCTCACTTATTTCTGGTTTTATTTTATTCCTCACGCGTCTCGTGATGATTCTTAGTAATATTCATGTCATATAACTAATGAGACTCATGGGACTAATAGTGCAATGGTCTTCACAATCAGTGGCGCTTGACTTGTTTCATATGACTACAAAGATATATTTTATTAGATCTTCGGGTAAGGTTAACACAAAATTAATGAGTACCAGTCATGCTGAGCGGCATATAGGACATATGGTGTTAGTGATCATACATTTTACAGAACTACAGTACATGATTTTTGGGGTAATGGGGTCGGTATTACGCCCGTGCAGCTTTACATTCCCAGAAAAAAATTCGGTTCCTATTTAAGGACTGAGTGAACCCGAAAGCTGTCGGCTGGAATCGAACCGTACCTCTTGTCCTTTGTAGTCCAGTTCACTTACCACTGAGCTATCGCGGCTCCTTTCGTGTAAGGTTTTTTTTTTTTTTCAAAAAGGTAGACATAATTTTTCTAGGCAATATAAGAACGTAGTTTGCCATTTCTCTCCTTTTTGGCAGTGACTGTCCTAGTTGGAGATAGCAACCATTGTCGCTATAAATTAGACCCTCTGTCCGTCATCACGAAGTGATAACCATAACCGGCACTACTTGTCGGCTGCTCTCACAACACCATCCACCACCTGCTTCAATGGCTTCACGTAACCCAGATAAGGGGCTAACCTGGAGCTTCACCTTGCCCAAGGTTGTCCGGAAGACAAGCAGTGGAAAGTAGTCATCGTACTCCACATTTGTTAAGGAATAGCTCTACCCTAATAACCAGAACGTAGCTCTGAAATAACATTACTTACACGATTTGCAAGACCTCTGAACTGGAACGGAATATAACGTATAGAGTAAGATTATTTTGTTCTCAAGACACTGATGGTTCAGCAACAGAGAACTATAACGAAGGACTGCGGACAGAAATTACAATCGGAAATACTTCAACCGATGTGAGGTTATATGCTTTGCGAGCAGGGTCGTTTGTGGGTAGAATGAGGAAGTCTTCTACTAAAGGGAGGTCAAAAAGTAATGCACACCAATTTTTTTCTCGGCTAATAATAAAGATAGGAATATGAAATTTTGCACACTTGGAATATGACATGTTCCAATTATGTGTACCAAATTGCACAGCATTCTGATAAATATTACGCAATCTATGAACCGTTAAAATGGAGCTTGTCAACAATGTCCGTTACAAACAGCGAATTGTCATAGAATTTCTGGTTGCGGAAAAAGAAACTGTGGCAAACATTTATAAACGACTGTGTGCAGTGTACACATGTTCTGCAGTCGATAGGAGCACAGTTAGTCGCTGGGTTCAGAGAATTAAAGCTGCAGAAAGTGTACGAGTGGAGCTGCATGATTTACCGCGTTCTGGACGTGTTGCCTCGGCTACCAGCACAGACATGTTAAACCGGGCTGATGCCATTATTCGTAAGGATAGGCGTATCACTAGTCAGCAATTGGCATTGCAGCTTACAGTCAGCAAGGGAAGTGCAATCGCAATTTTTAAAACTCTCGGATATTCAAAGATTTGCGCTCGATGGGTTCCTCGGTGCCTAAAAAATGATCACAGAGTTCAAAGGAAAACATTCTGTTCTGAATTGTTGGAGCGTTTCGGTGTTGAAGGAGAAATGTTTTTGTCAAAAATTGTTACCGGTGACGAAACGTGGGCACATTATTATGAGCCTGAAACAAAAATGCAGTCAATGGAATGGCATCATCCGCAGTCACCAAAAAGAAAAAAAATCAAAACATCTCCATCAGCCGGAAAGGTGATGATCACTGTCTTCTGGGACATTGATGGTGTGATTCTTGTTGATGTAATGACAAGAGGTGAGACAATCAACTCGACAGCTTACATCAATACACTGACAAAACTCAAAAATCTGTTCCACAGAGTTCGGCCTAATAAGCCATCTGCAGATTTGTTGCTTCAACATGACAATGCACGCCCTCACACAAGTCTGGTAACACGGGAAGCAATCAACAAATTTGGTTGGACTGTACTGCCCCATCCTCCTTACAGCCCTGATCTGGCTCACTCAGATTTCCATCTGTTTGGACCACTCAAAAAATTCCTGCGTGGGACACACTTTGACAATGATGAGGGTGTGATCCGTGCAGTTAAAAATGGCTACGCGAGCAGGACAAAACTTGGTACAAACGAGGCATTCATGACCTAGTTTCGCGTTGGCGTAAGACAATACGCTTGGACGGAGATTATGTTGACAAATAGGTAGTGTCAAGGGGATGTTCAGCTACAATCTGTGAAAATTTCACACATTTTGCCCGAATAGTTTCCGAGAAAAAAATTGGTGTGCATTACTTTTTGACCTCCCTACGTCTGCTATAGCTCAAAACGTCACACAACTTTGAGTGTTTTCCGATGTGATTTTCTCCACGCCAGCTATCTATATAGTTTGCTTTGTTCAACTAAGAGAGAAACATTAATGTGTGTTTATGTGAAACGTCAGCACCGATAACTCACTATCATTGTGCATTTTTAATTTTAATGTGTTTGTACATTATCATTGTCTCCCTTATTTTAGACACTGCGATCCCAAAAACTGATCATATCCGACTGACAACGAGAGAAATATAATAAATAATATAAAATATAATAAATATAATAAATATCATTTTCATACCAACTCTGTGATATGAAAGTTAAACATGGACCCTTTATAAATCACAATTAAGAAAGATCAATACATGTGAGATGCGATGCTTGAGAAAAGTAACAAACAACACAAGAAGAGAGAATACCAAATGAAACCAGAAGAAAAATGGTAGGAACAAAACCCTGCAAAGAATATATATAACAACAACAACTTAAACAGTTTGGCTAACTGGTCAGAATGAATCCTCACCAATCACCAGCAAAGGCGTTCTTCTCGAGAATGCAGGAAAAAAAACAAATGCAAGAGGAAGACCCAGAAGAAGATGGATAGATGTAGTGACAGAGACATGTAACAACAAAGGAAAATCATTAATTCAGACAATTCGAGCTGCTCAAGAACGATAAAGGATTTAAATCACACCTTTTAGGTTTCAGTGAAAAGAGAAAAGAGGAAGAAAGAAAACCCAGAGAAAGCTTTAGTGTGGACATTTAATAACAACTGAACTCGTATAAGTCCGTTGTTTTGTTGTTTTTTATTAAGGCTATTGAGATGTTTCAGTTACCTATGCATGATCACCCACATAAGTCAATCTTCGGTTTGAAGACACGCCTTATTGCTGAATATGTGAATGGATGATTTGTTGCTTAATGTTAATTTTAAAATAAAAAATCTAAATTAGGATTTTGTTGCTTTATAATGTGATTTAATTTCGTTGTTACTAAGTTTAAATACTGACCTAAACATATCATCATCATTACTAGCTGTCCCCGCATCGAAGGTTGGCTGCCATGGGGCACATTTTCCGTTTTATTTCTTTCTTTGACAGTGCAGTTTGCCATAGGCTGACTTGTCCATCTGTTGATGTTACACGTCCAGTTTAGGCTTGGTCTCCCTCTGCCTCTTTTACTTTGTATTCTCCCTTCTAATATTACTTTTTAGTAGATTGTTGTGTCATTTAACATGCCCCAAAAATCTCATTTGCCATTTTCAAGTTTATTGTTCTCTTTTCAATTTTAAGTCTTTTAAAACTGCATCAATTGTCTTCTTTTCTTTCCATAACATACTTCCATTTATTCTATAAATCCCTATTTCAAAAGCCCGAATGTTCAATTCTGTTTTCTTGTCAAATACCCATGTTTCTGCACCATACAGGAATGTTGAGAAAATATACAGGGTGCTCGTAAAGTCTCACTACACTTTGTGTATAGAACACCAATGAAAAAAATAAGTAAATGACGTCATCAAATGTGTGATTTAAAAGTCATTAAATTAGTTACAATAGTTGCTAATATGGTCTAATGTTGTTTTGAGCTATCTGGAAAGTATCATTAGAATATTCATTGCAAAAGGTGTTGGAAATGTCCACCACGGGCCTCATTACATGACTATACACGTCTCTTCATATTGTTAAAGACACTATGTAACGTGTCTGTTGTTATTTCTTGAAAGGTAATTATAATTTATTGATCCTTTCAGGTCCTCAGTTGTGCCTACATTATTTTTTTAAAAACATTTTCTTTCAAGAAACCCCATATATAATAATTTAATACAGTTAGATCTGGAGAGCGTGCAGGTCAAATCCCACGTGTTATTATCAGATTTGCGAAAATTCTTCAAAAAATGCAGTGAAGCTTGAGCTGTGTGTGCAGTTGTACCATCTTGCTGGAACTGCATTAATAGTGTTGTTGACGAATATTGGTCCACTTAAACGTTTTCTACTGACGGCACCCCATAACCCAAAGTTTGCATCGTGTAGAAGCACTTTATGAAATGCATTGTGATTAAAACTGCTCCAAATACGATAATGTTGGCTATTAACGCATCCAAATAGATGCAACCATGTCTCATCACAGAAGAATGTTACATCAATAATCGAGTCGTCTTCTTCAGCTAAAAATCTTGAAACCACATGCAGTAGTTGACCCTGTATTGACACAACAGAAATCCTGTATTAAAAATAAAAATATGACCGGTGTTTAAAAATTATGTGCGCCGTGCCGCTGATACGTTCACTTGTGGCGATATTTTTGCTTAATAACTTGCTTGGACTTTTCAAGATTATGTCTTGGGTGTCTAGACATCTTTCTTCAGGCACAGCAAGATTTTACGAACACCCTGCACCATTAATTAAAAGATTATTATTATATATTATTAACAAAAATGTTTACTGCTTATCTGATATTTTCTTCTATCATTTCTATGTTTTTGGTTTGGTAACAGGGAGAACAATTTAGTGAGAAATCAGCTATAGCTAGGACAACCAAATGGCGGTCATTTATTTTCATTACAATCTGAAACAGTGGGACAGTAATAGTTGAGTCTATGTCAGCAAGTTCCTTTATGAGCTCCTTAGTCAAATTAAACATTCATAACTTCTTATACCGCGCCAAAGGCTGTATATCCCGGTACTGGTTTTTTATGTTCTTGAAATAAGATTAAAGTATTAACCCTAACTATGACTATAAATCTAATCTATATAATACATGTTCCCAAAAATTTTTTTTTTTCAAAAGTGATTTGTATTTAGAAATTATTTGATCAGACCTACCTTCTCCTTCCAATTATTTGTTATAATTACTGACAACTAACAGTTCAACATTAATTTTTTTTTTAAAGATACTATGACATTGTGTTCTACATATGCATGATGTTTTAGAATGTAAAGAATTTAGTACAGTGGTAATTATATTAACAATTAAAATTATCATTCCACTGAATGATCTCTATATTGGCGCTCCTAACCCATATCATCACCTTGCACTTTCCTCTCTCCTGGAGGCTCCTTGTGATTTGTTAGGTGGTCCAGACGCGGATTTTCCTTTTTAATAAATTTATAAATACATGTAAAGAAATATAATAATTATCCATACATATGTTATATCCATGAGCGTAGATATTTTTACATAATTTCATAAAAATGTCAAATGCTAAATATTGAGTTGAAGAGCTGAATCTCCATTGTGATGGTTTATCCTTGACGTACTGTCTCAATGTACATCAGCGTTAGACAGTTGCGTATTCTCTATGTTACCGCAGCTACCGACGGTAGCCTGAAATATTAACGAATTAGAAAGGGAAATAAAAAAAAGTACAGTTACGCCAAGTGGCGTATAGGGAATATGGTGTTTGTGATCATACATTTTACATACCTTCGGCACATGATTGTTGGGGTAATGCGGTCAGTATTACGCCCGTACAGCTTTACTTTCCAAAAAAAAAATCCGGTAACCATTAAAGGCTGGGTGAACCTGGAAGCCGTCGGTTGGGATCGAACCCTACCTCTTGTCCTTTGTAGTCCAGTTCACTAACCAGTGCGTTATCGCGGCTCCCAGAAAAGGAAATGATAATGTATTATACTTTTTTTTAAATAATTGTTGTACACATTTTCGAATATTCTATTACACATTTCGTAGGTCAATATGACTTATTTGCTTTGGTTTGCATTTATTAAAGCAAGGTTTTCCCCTGGGCACTATAAAGTTTGTAAATGAAACCGAAACTCTGTAGTAGATTGTAGTAGATAGTAGATTGAAACCGCTGTGACTAGCGGTACATTTCTCACCGATCGGACCGAGGAAATTCATGACCTTGACATTCAAAAAAGGCAATGGAAAATTTACAGGTAAGCTACCTTTACAGAATGCGGTTGCATTGGTTATTTTTAGCTCTAGCCAAATATGAGCGTCATAAAATGAAAGTGAAACTATGTCTGAATACTGGAACTTCCTTAAATATTTTAACTACGTTATGCGCAATTTATTTTTTTTTTTTTAGGCACATAGGCATCTCAACTGTCAAGAAACAGCAGCGCTACGAGCTATCAATTTATAATAAAAAAGTGAGAAGTTTTTAGTTTTTACTAAAAGCAAACAGTTTTATATTAAATTCACTTGGGATATATAATTTTGTTGAATGTCAAGTTTTAAATTACGTTGAATTAAATATACAGCTTATTTATTTATAACTTCATAACGAACTTTTATTATTTCTTGTTCATTACTGCCGACGATATGATGGCAGAGCAAGCATCTACACATAATACATATATCTCGATCAACTCTTTTGATAAACTTAGAAACCAACCCAACAGTACTTTAAATGATAAAGTCATATGTACATGTTCGTCACAAACAAGAATGATTGAATTTACATATAACAAAGTAAGTAATTTAAAATGTAGTGATCTCATTAGCAAATATTACTTCATGTTAGCCTACTGAATATAATGTATGTGTTTATTGATTATGTCAGGGGTAGCTCGGACCCCAAAACCAGTATACGCTCTACCAGTATACAGTAAAATTGTCCAATTTAGTTTTAGTAACCAACGGTTTCCTCTACGCCATGCTAGGTGACGTATGGAGAATATGGTGTAAGTGGGCGTAATTTTCTATCCATGTCATATTTTTAGGTGATGTGATCGGTATCACGTCAGGCCGTATATTTAGTAGATCTACTAGTACATTGTTACAAACATACGCATAGTAAATGTTGCTAGAGGAAGACAATAATTAAATGAAGCACAAATAATACCTTTTTTTGTTTCAATTAAAAGAAAAAAATGTGCAAACTCGCTTTCAGTAACTAAACAAGGCAGACAGCACCAGTGAGTGAAGTTATTTATGAAGTGAATATATTTTAGTAGTTCCTCTTCTCCTCTTCTTCTACTTTCCTTCCTCATCTGCCTTTCAGCGTCGAGGGGAGATATAATTTTCGGTCTTTTGCTCTTCTGTTCGCTTCTGCTACTGTTATGTTTCCTAGTGCTTCTAATATTCCATCGACCCATCTTTTTCGTGGTCGACCCTTGGGTCTGGTGTTCTCACAACGTTTGTTGAAGGCTCGTTGTGTTGTGTTTTGTACTTTCTGCCTTGTCACGTGGCCAAACCATTGTTTCTGTTGTTTCCTTATATATTCAATGGCGGGGAATATTCCTAGCTTTTTTCTCAGTTCTTCATTTCTGATCTTATCTCTCAGACTGTTTCCTGCCATTCGTCTAACACATTTCATCTCAGTAGAGGTTATTTTTCTTATTGTTCTAGCATCTATAGTCCAGGTCTGGCATTGGTAGCACAACGTTGGGATGAAGATTGTATTGTATAGTGCTCGTTTTGCCTCTAGAGTTATTTCCTTGTTGGTCAATAGTGTTGATAACTGCCCAATGATTTGACAGGCTTTGCTGCATCTTTATTCCGTATCTGCTTTTGAGAATTATCGTTTGTCATTAGACTTCCTAGGTATTTGAATTCCTCTACTTGTTTTAGTTGTCTGCCTTCTATAGTTATGTTGATATTCTGTCTATTTTTGGCGACATTCATGACTTCTGTTTTGTCAGTGTTGATTTTCATGTTGTATTTTGTGCCTGAGATGTTGAGTTTGTTTAAGTGTTCTTGTAGGTCTTCTATTGTTTCATGTATTAGTGTTTGATCGTCTGCAAATAGAAGCTCGTTGATCTCCTTTGTCTCGGATGGGTTGGCTAGTTTGCACATGTGGTCCATGTATGTAATAAACAGTATGGGAAAAGTACGCACCCCTGTCTTACGCCTGATCTAACTTCGAAGTGGACTGTGTAGCCTGCTGCTGTTTTTAGTAGTTAACAGTGCGAATGCCTTTATCAGCTAGGCCGTATGTAGAGACAACCATAAGGTGGACATTTCGTTTATGAATTGGAATGTAGATAAAGGAATGAGTGAGACTGAATCTTTCAGTATAGGAAGCTGGATATTTTGTAATCAAACTGTGGAGTGACAGTGAACAGACTAGCGAGGAAGTGTATGTAATGAGATGTTTCATGAGATGGATTTATGACGGTGATATTGTGTTGGTTGTTAAGTTATGTACACTGTTCAGGAAATGTGGACAGTGATGAGTCATTCAATGTGTGATGAGAGAACCCAGAGATTAATTACAAGAGTTCGGAGGTAACTGGATCCTCATTAGCATTTACTTTGATACCTGAGCAGTGATCCACGCCGATGAACTGTTTATAATGAGAACCTAGTTTACGTAGATTATGTAAATAATGTATTGCTATTCTTTTGTACAAGTGACTTGTGTGTGCAGTCAATGTCATGTAGACGGGTTTGACGTATTCCGACCCAACAGACGATACAGAACACAACGCGAAGTATGGATATTGAAAGTTTACATCTAACGACCAAGAATTTGAGACACATATAACACGATTTCAACATGTTTGCAATTGAGACACACATATGCCACAATTTCAACATAATTAACTGTTAGTATTGCATTTGTGAATCAAGGTTTAATATGTCATCCACAGTTAACAATTTCCCGTCTTTGTTTGTTATCCTCACTATCGGTAACTAAATCTAACATATGGATGTAATGAGAATCATGAGATCACATTTTATTGGTAAAACAATCAGCTTTTTAGACACTCGGTGGAAGAAACCTGAACTGTCAATTTAAACATTGCCGCCTTCACACTTACAAGTTTAGCGTGCTCATGAGATTACAGTTTTATAAATTAAACAGAAAATGATGATTTGTTTTTACATTTTATTAACGTCTTGCACAATAAGTTTAATATGATGTGATTTCTCAATATTCCACCTTCCACCCACCCACATTATATCGTACAAGGTTCGACTAACATCATCGACCTGATTAACAGGTCACACTGACAACACAACCCTAAAAATGTATGCCAAAAATATATTTTTAAAATATGGGCACTAACATATTGCAATACACCATGTGTCGTGACTGACCTCTACATGTGTTTTTATTATTATTTATAAAATATGGAATGTTGCCGATTCAAGGAACTTACCTGTTGCAGATATTTTATAAGGAAATTAGTCCCTCTCTGCGAAAAAATACAATTAACATCCAGTAAACATATCAGAACGTGCGTCGCAGTGGATGTGACACTTAAAGTCTTTACTCTTAGAGACGACCCCAATCTTGACTTGGTACGACAGTGTAGGTCAGTTGTTTGTCATTTTTATTAAAGTTAGCAGGGGTGTTGAGAGGGAGACATCTTCCTGGGGATGGAAGTCGGGAGTACGGGCATGAACGTAGGATAGAACATTACATGGGATAATGCTCTCGTCCTGTGATGTGAAACGAGAAATTCTCCAGAAAATATTTTCTCTCTGATCTGCCCAGCACAATCAACGTAACTTCAATATCAATTCTATCAATTCATATCTTGGTGTGTGTCATGTTAGTCATATCTCATATCTTGGTGTGTGTCATGTTAGTCATATCTCATATTTTGGTGTGTGTCATGTTAGTCATATCTCATATCTTGGTGTGTATCATGTTAGTCATATCTCATATCTTGGTGTGTGTCATGTTAGTCATATCTCATATCTTGGTGTGTGTCATGTTAGTCATATCTCATATCTTGGTGTGTGTCATGTTAGTCATATCTCATATCTTGGTGTGTGTCATGTTAGTCATATCTCATATCTTGGTGTGTGTCATGTTAGTCATATCTCATATTTTGGTGTGTGTCATGTTAGTCATATCTCATATCTTGGTGTGTATCATGTTAGTCATATCTCATATCTTGGTGTGTGTCATGTTAGTCATATCTCATATCTTGGTGTGTGTCATGTTAGTCATATCTCATATCTTGGTGTGTGTCATGTTAGTCATATCTCATATCTTGGTGTGTGTCATGTTAGTCATATCTCATATCTTGGAGTGTCCGTGTTAATCATGTCTCATATCTTTAAGTGTGTATGTGTTTAATCATATCTCATATCTTAGTGTGTATGTATGTGTTTAGTCATATCTCATATCTTAGTGTGCATCTGTGTTAGTCATGTGTCATATCTTTGTGTGTGCATGTTTGGGCTAGTGATATCTCATATCTCTGTGTGTATGTTTATGTTAGTCATATCTCATATCTTTGTCTGTGCATGTCTGTGTATGTCACTTCTCATATCCTTGTGTTTGCATGGCTATGCCAGTTACATCTCATATCATTGTGTGTGCCTATCTATGTTGGTCATATCTCATATCTTTGTGTGCATGTCCATGTTAGACATGTGTAATTTCTTTGTGGGTGCATGTCTATGTCAGTAATATCTCATATCTTTATGTGCATGTTTATGTTAGTCATGTGTCATATATCTTGATGTATGTCAGTGTTAGTCATGCCTCGTATCGCTATGTGCATGTCTGTGTTTGTCACATCTTATATCTCTGTGTGTGTATGTCTGTGTTAGTCACCTCTAGTGACTCGGGCAGATGGTGCTCGTAAACCTGGGAGGGCCGACCATCTAAGGGCAGAATCCCCCTACAGAAAAGATCACCTGCTGCCTTGCAGGAAGATTGGGGACAATCAAAGGCTAGGGAAAGCAAACCTGAATAAAATGCTGGCTGAAATCGGATGCACTGGGCCACTGGCGCAGAACACAGTGCAACGTTTTTAACGGGTGTTCAATCAGAGTGGATCTGGCAGACTCTAATTGTGATGTTCTGTTTGTAACACACCTAACCTGACAGCTGAGTTCATGTGAGGATCTGGAATCCTACTCTGATTGGGTCCTTATCGCAGAGAGAGAGATATCAATTCGGCATACTACTATGGAGATAAAATAAATATTTCGCTGATTGATCTTTTTGACATCATAGTCTCTGATGTTATTATAGTCCTGCCTGCTATTAACGTTGATGCCGATCCAGCTATAGTATCGTTTGTTCGAGGCTGTACGTCATCATTAATGTGCAACACGCATATAAACATGTAGACTGTTAGTAAGACATTTACATTTGGAGCTGGAAGAGTTATATCATGCTCTTGGTAGCGTGAGTTTAAATGTATTGCACTTTGTAAGTAGCGGCAAATAATATGATTTATTGAGTTATTTGAGGGAATTATCATTGAACTACGAACATTCAATAGGTGCTGACATCATCTACTCAGCTAGTCCCGCAGTATCCAGCGACTGACGACTCCAGTTCTGTGTTGGTTCATAAGTCTTCTAAAACACCCCCACTAAGTTTTCGTTTCTGACTGTGCGCATCACAACTCCCAACACTTTCAACCGAAGAAGTGACGTGGACTCATGGTTGTCTAAGTCCTGTGTCCTTATCACATCTCGGAGGGAATTGATGATATCCGCCCGATCCACTGATTGACCGACATCAACAATAGTTCAGCTAGTCAACATCTCCGCTCTTTCATTTCCAAGTACTCCCACATGTCCTGGGAAGCAGGGGTGATATTTCGTACATTTTACTTCTTCAATGATTCTGACCATATAATGCGTACAGAGCCCACCTTGACTTTTCTTATCAAACTCATCGAAACACTCAGTATGCAGACGTTGGTGTAGTCCTGTGTCTCTAACCAGATGAATGCCCCGGCCACTGCCATCACCTCTATGGTCATAATACTCGCGGTTGTAACGTATGGCCGAAAACTATTAAAGCATGAAGAGGAATACAAACTTAAAAGATGTGATGTGGCATACAAAAACGCATAAATAAAAGACATATATTTAAGATGCATCAAAGCTTGCCAAATCATCGAAGTAATGTATAAGTAAAGTAAAGTACCCCCGTCACCCCAAGTGGCGTATTGGGAAATATGGTGTTAGTGACCCTATATTTTACAAACCTTCAGCACATGATTGTTTGGGTAATGTGGTCAGTATTACGCCCTTGCTACTTTACTTTCCCAGAAAAAAATCCGGTACCCATTTAAGGCAGGGTGAACCCGGAAGCCGTCGGTTGGGATCGAACCCTACCCCTTGTCCGTGGTAGTCCAGTTCACTAACCACTGAGCTATCGCGGCTCCCCGAAGTAATGTATCGCTACTGTTATTTGTTTGTTTGTTTACGGAAGGCCCCGGCATCACTACAAACATATTAAAATCCATAATTGCTCAACCGCCCGTGCCAGTGGAATCATCCGACTCTCATCTCCTAAACAAAGAAAGGTAACTGTACTCCCCATCGTAGCAGTCTCAGCACACGCCAAAGGACATAAGGCGAAGCCGTGCAGAAGGTGAACACAGCCAACTGTTCACCGTCATACAATATCATTATTCATCGTAAACAATTGGAATATTGAAGCATGATCCAAACAGATGAGACAAACAGCTCACGGTATGCACAGAGCACTTAACTCAGTAGCTCCTGCAACAAGCCGGAATGGAATATGAGGAAACAGCAACATACTTCTTGTATTATTCAGAAATATTGTGAACTTTCCAATTCCACTTTTTGAATATAAAGTAAGTCAAGCTTCACACCAATTGTGGATAAAAAAAGATATAAAAATTCAACCGTTTGGTGTATATATATATATATATAAAAGAATAGGGGCCAAATGTCTGCAGATCAAGGTCATTGAGGAAAGGTGATTGTCACTTTGTATAATGGATTCATGAAATAACTGTAAAGCATAAACGCCTTGCTCAGAAAAAAAAAATTATTGCCAGGATATTCATGATGAATGTATATACAATCAGCACAAACAAAAACAGTTTTGATGTGTTCTCTCATTTCTTTCCCTCTGTTGGTGCTTTTGTGTGGAGCTTGAGACCATGTAATGACTTGATTTCATTGGCTAGGACTTGATTCACCATGCGGTGGTGCTGTACGGTCTTCAATCCTACAAACGTTGGGGCCTCTATACAGATCTGATACATTGCCCCGCAACCACCTGAGATGTCATAATGAGTGGCATCTGGGAATGATTCCTGAAGTGTGTCAATAATTCGCTGCTCCCCGACTGTAAGTTCACCGCCAATGGCTTCCCCATCACCAGTCCCAGTGGTCAAGGAACGAAGTCTCAGGGTGGAGACAAGGAACCTGGACAGCACTTCTGACCTGAGCGAAAACCTTGACTATACTTGTATACATGTTGGTGGCACTGTGTGATTAGAAAGTCGTCAGAAAGTGCGGAAATTACCCTAACGGCAAAACGGTTAATATATGACACACTTCTCGTTCACGTATATCTCATGTTTTGAATGTAAAACGTTTACTTCATGTCGCGTTTACACAGATCTACAAATCGATGTTTTTTGGCGCCCCCTAGTTATTTTACCATATGCCGGTTGTCCGTAGATAATATCTTTCAGTGTGCGGCCATCTTTCATACGGTGTACATGGCCAAGCCATCGTAACCTACGCATTTGAGCAGCGTGTAGATATTCGGTACGCCTGTGCAAATCATGACCTCCACGTTTGTCACTTTATCCTTCCAGATGATACCAAGAATACGGCGCAGACATCGCATATGAAATGCATTTAGCCTACTCTCCTGCTTTACATAGGTTTGCCGAAGATTCGCTGCCATACATGAGGGTACTAATTATGCAGCCATTGTACAGTGCGGCTATTGTTTTAATTGTTAGTTTGCTGTTTTGCCAGACACGCCTAGAAAGACGATCAATGGTGGTTGCAGCTTTCCCAATACGAGTGCCAATCTGTGTATCTAAAGATAATCTGTCGCTGATGATGGACACCAGGTAGTTGTACTGCAGCACGATATCAAGTTTATAGTTGTCGATAGAGATCTCTGGTGTTGCTTTGACGTCCTGACCGAGTATGTTATTTTTATGCAAACTTATTATTAGATCGAAGTCTCGGCAGGCATCCGAAAAGCGATGTACCAGGCTCTGGAGTTCTTTCTGACTGTGTGTGACAAGTGCAGCGTCGTCAGCAAATAACAGATCTCTAATAGAGATATGTCGGACCTTAGACCATACCTTTAGTCTTGAGAGATTTAACAATCAACCATCAGATCTAGTATGCAGATATACTCCTTCATTAGCATGTGAGAATGCATGTTTTAACAGAACAGCGAAGAAAATTCCAAATAGAGTTGGAGCAAGAACGCATTCCTGCTTGACACCGCTGCGTATGCCGAAGGGTTGTGATGTGCTGCCGTCGTAGTGGATGGGGCCCTTCATGACCTCAACAAACTTTGACTAGCGTCAGTAGGAGTATGTGGGCAGCCAATTTTGGGAAGTATTTTGAAAAGACCTTCTCTGCTGACAAGATCAAATGCAGTTGTAAGGTCGATAAAGGCGATGAAGAGAGGCTGCTCACTAGATTTTACTTGAAGTAGACGTAAGGAGAAAATAATGTCTGCAGTTGATCTTCCGGATTTAAAGCCGCATTGCGATTCAGGATATACGCGTTCTGCGAGTTTTTGTAGCCTTCCTAAGATGACTCTGGCAAAGGTCTTGCCGACGATGCTGAGTAAGGAGATGCCTCTGTAATTGTTGCAGTCGCTTCTATCTCCTTTATTTTTGTAGAGAGTTACAATCACGGAGTCTCTCATATCTTGAGGAATGGTTTTCTCTTTCCAGCATAGATGTAGTACTTCAAGCAGGGGATGTAACAAAGCACTTTTACAGGATTTAATCAGATAGGGAGGGATCCCATCTTGTCATGGAGCCTTGCCTGTGGCCAAGCTATCTATGTACTTGCTAAGTTCTTCTACGGTTGGTTCAATGCCCAACTCTTCCATAGGTGGAAGACAATGTATGGTGTCAAGGGCGTTTGATGTAACAGTGTTTTCTATTGAATAAAGTGAAGAATAATGTTCCATCCATCTTTCAATCTTTTTGCCTCTATCTGTTATTTTCTCCCCAGTGGATGACTTTAGTGGGGCTATAGTGTATTTTGTTGGTCCAAGGGCATTCTTTATGCCATCACACATTACATTTAGGTGTGCAGTTTGAGATGCAGTCTAGTTGCTGTCGCTAAGCTGGAGCTAGTACTCATTAGTACAACATCGAGCTGTTTGCTGGACTTTGTTTCTGGTCATTTTAATAGCCTGCAGAGTATTTGCATTTGGTGCGCGTTTGTGATCTAAGAAGGCTGTGTGTTTAGCTTCGACTACGGGTGTCATAACATGGGAGTTGGCTTCAAACCAATCACCTACAACTCATGTTGTAGATGACGTTGCAAAGATGCTCCCATTTTTTCACAGCGCTGTTAACACGCAATAATGTGCTTGCTTTTTACACGAACTATTCGCGACTATAGCTCGTTTCAAATCATATGCCCAACTTCAAAACGCTATTACTCTCTAACCGTTTGTTAAATACTTTTGAAATTTTCCAAATGTTATTAGAATGCAAAAGACCCTTTAAAAAAATATTTAACAAATATCTTGCAGCCGCAATTTTCTTAAAGCGGCGATATTTCTTTGATGTTTGTCAAAATTGTAAATTGTGAAGCCCTAAAGAATAGAAATTACCGTAGTTGCTGGTCTACGATTAATTTTCACTAGGTAAAGGCGTGGCCGTAATGGGGAAATAACTGGATAAAACAAAACACCAGGAGAATTATTGTCTGCTCAGTTCGAGGACGGACGATAATATCAAGGTATACCTGTATGTCCAATTTTCATAGTTGTGTGGTCCTGAAAAGGACCGTTTGTTGAAATAATTTAAGGTAATATAGGGGCCAACATTGTGGGGGCTATATACTTTCATTCTGAATCAGACGAGTCTAAAAGATTAATAACTGTTTGGGGTTGAACATTCCACAAACCATCATTTTTTCCAATATTCCTCTTCCTGTTTTAAGACGTGGTCTTCACATTTAGCCCAATAATCTTTGTCTATATTTAATAAAGCGAGATTAGCAAGAGTCTTTACATCGCATATTTTGAATGTTGTATTTTCATCTGTCACTTGTCCTTTTAATTTTGTCCAGATTAGTTCTATTGGATTTAAATGAGCATGGTAAGGTGGCAGCCTCAAACTTATATGACCGTGCTCTTGGATAATCTTATCTATTTGAAAAATCTTTGTACTCTGTTTTTGCTTTACTAGAGATAGTAATTCAGGTTTTAAGTACATGTTATTAAATTGTATGTGCTCTTTGTGAGCCATATCTTAATAGCATATTTTGTACTGGATGACGTCGGGACTTTATCTTCAAGTGCAACAATGTTGTGGTACGCTGCATTGTCCATTATTAGGCAAGATGGTCGATCTAGTGATGGGAGAACATAATTTTTAATCCAATGTCTAAATATGTGACCATTCATCTCAGAGTGATAATCCCGATTGTCTATGGATTTTGAAAGAAAAATGAGCTCTGCATTCTGTATTAGTCCATGTTGTCGACTACATGCATGAGCAATTATCAAGCGCTGTCCTTTGCTGCTAGGTATTAATCTCTTAATCTTTCCATCTGATGACTGCCAATCCCTTTGGTTAGTGTGGTGAGCATTGATCCATGTTTCATCCAAGTACACAATATCATAAACCTTGCTTGCGCACCTCTTTTACTTCACGTATGTACTTGCTTCTCATGACTACTATATGTGGCTTCTCACATATGATGTTTCGTCCATTGGAATACTTTCTGAATGTAAAGCCTGCAGCTCTCACATTCCTCCATAATGTAGACTTTGATATATCAATACTGTTCTTCTTTTTCAGCGATACTTTTAATTTTCTTATTGTAACAGTTTCATTCATACCCAACATTTTGCGAATTTCACTTCTAATAAGTTCACTGTCGAAATTATCCAACATTTGTGCCCTTCAGAGTGATTTTGTATATTTGGAACATTGGCGGTCACGTGCTTGAATCCAGCGATTAAATGACCGTTTAGATAAATCCAAAATGTGTCTTGTCCTATTCTCAGGGTTTTCTAAAGAATGAAATAATCTTCCTCGTTTAGCCTCTTTGCAAAAATAGTCATACATTTTTATTGCGATGTTTTGTAAACTGCAGAATTTCATTTTAAGACTCATGATAAATGTTAGCGTTCCACGTCTACATCTATGAATGAACGGAAATGGAACACACAATGCCTCGTGTTTTCTACAAGTGTCTAATTGTGTCAGACAACTCACGTTTAAAGCGTGCAAAATCGTAAATCTGACCGTGTATGGATTTGCAATCGCTATTTTTAACATAAATACTGTAAACACTAAGTTTTGACTACATCAATGGGTCGTTATAAATTTATATAAATCAAATAAGCAACAATAATAACCAAATGTTTTTTTTAATGAAATTAATTCACTGTTGGGTTCTAATCATTATAACTTTACATGCAAATTTTGAAAAAAATTACAAAAAGCAGTTTAAAAGATATTGATTTTAAAAGTTGGGCACGACTTATGAAACAAAATTAATCAAACTCAAATATGAGTTTTGACAAATGTGGATGGACAGATTATCAATAGCTTTACATATGTGCATCGGGACACATTTCAATATCAAATGGTAATGAAGTGATCAACTCCGAAGTCTAGGCCACATCAGTTGTAAGTGTTGACGTTATTGCTATTGTGTTGTTTAAATAAATCAGCAACAGTCGAGAAAGAGACGATGTTTGAATCAGACGATAAAAGACGCAAGGGAAATACGATGAGGTCGACTGCCCTACGATGTTCTTTCCTTGTTAGACTATAGCAATTAATATAGACAACTACCACCTTTTATATTTCTTGAACATTTTCTTTGTTAGTCATTCTACGTCAGCCACATATGAAAGAAGAACGGAGACTTCTCATAGTAAAGTATATAACGTGTTTATTTTAAGTGATGAAACTACATCTGTGAGCATTTATCGTGTTTGTGTTGTGTGTGTTTAGTTTATGTTGCTTTTTGTTCATTTCTGCGGACAGCCGATGTTAGAACGTTATATGCGTTATTGTTTGTTTATCTTATTTAGCAAGAAATTGCCATAGCAAATGTTTGTTTGACTTGTTTCTTGCTTACCTCCTACATTTTGTTTTCCTTTTCGACATCTCCTGTCAGAAGTGATGACACGTCACCTTAAGAGCAATGTGCAGCAGGCATTACAGCAATAGAGAGACCACCACATTTGCAATTTATTCATATTTGTATAATGACATGACTTTTCATCTACCTCTATATGTTTTCATACACATAACTCACATTGATCTGTTGTAATCTACTATTAGCGTTCTCTCGTGTAATCTAAAATAAAAGAGCGTCCAAGTTAAATTATAATTCTTTTTATGTCTAAAATGTAAATGAATGTTTGAAAATGCACAACTTAGTCTCACCGACACAACAGAAACGTGTAGGCATGTCCTAAACTTTGTGTATTGATAAATTATGTACCTGCACGAATCTTCTTTCCTGTCTAGACATGGTTTGTTTTAGTTTGAAGAATCGCTATATTGTCAGTGTTTTACATGCATCTGTTGATGTAGATATGTGAAGTCGAGTACGCAACTTGATTAAGCATGATGTTCAAAATGAGCACCATTTTACTTACTTTCCTGATAAAATGCATAATACGCAGGAGCTGTAAATATATTGGATTAATGGAATAAAGATACAATAATTAAAATTAATCTACGTATTTTTAATTAATTAATTATTATTCTGTCACTAAAGAGCAATGCATATCTTTCCTATTCACTCAGTGCTTTTTATATCCATCGCCATCAGTTTTATAATTCGACACAACCTATTAAACTTTGTTTTATTTTATTCATGGAAACATTTTCACTACAGTCAGGGCATTCCCATATACTCTAAAACGCCCCGTCTCAACATTTCTTGAAGCATATCCTGACTATTTGTGCCTGTAATGTGTTGATTATAGACACACTGATTTTGCCTCTAAGTACTCAGGATCTACCAGATCCCTTTTCCATCTTTAGACTTCTCAGTCTCTCATTATCTACATTATAGCCTTCCCATTCACCTCCAATTCTCTTAAGGAATGAATAACAAATTGCAGATGTTCTCTTTGTCTAGAGTAAGCAAACACTCAGTGCTAGAGCTGCCAGCGAACTTATCGACTATTTCATTACCATGTACACAAGCGTGCCCTGGACAGTATACCCAGGCACACGCGCTCACCTTTGATTATTTGAAAAGATATATTCACTCCTGCCTCTGAAATGCTAAACTTGTCAGGTTCCTTAACCACTTCTCGACCATGTAGGTACGCCACAAAACCCCAACCAATGGGATGTCTGCGGGATACAGAACCATCGGTCGGGATGATCGGATCCTGGGGGTGAGAACACTGTTTTCGATGGATTTCCTTATTGTGAGTTCGGTAGTTCCGAAGGCCTAATAGCGACACTCCCTGCCCAGCTGAGTGATTACTTTGGTTAGCCTGTTGTACTCCGCTGCTACTTCTATTCAATCATTGTCATCCCTAATGTAATTCAGATCACATACTTTCCATATGGTCTCGCTGTATCGACCATCCACGATTTTCTACGTCTGAGGCACCGATCCAGGGCTGCACCCGATTCTGAATGCAAGGGATCGTTTGTGTCCCTTACCACGTTCAATTAACTTCTGACGTAGACAGATCTATGCTGTACTATAATGCTCAGTAAATCAAGTAAATATCTCACTGAACGGATAGGTTCATTGCAGGTGCATCAAAGAAATGTTGGAGGTCTTAAAGCTGAAATGTTTCCAACTTGCAATCTGAGTAGACAAGAGAGTGAGCATACCCAAACCATAATCCATTAGTGAGATCACCACAGACTGCAAAAGCGGCAATAGTAACGATTCGGGTCTATCAAATACAATTGCCTAATACTTATTAGTCGGATTCCTGTCAATTGTTGCAGGATTGCATCTTTGCAGTTTATGACTGGGAGAATGTCTAATTAGTCTGATGTTTTGCGGACACTCCATTACATAAGCGGTGTTTGTGTTTATGAGTGCTTTATAGTTATTGCATCAAGTGATTATCTGATCTGTAACTGCTTAGCCACTTCTGCACTATCGCGACCAGGTACGTACGTCATAATGTCATCTGCAAAGGCGGAAGTGCGACACTGTCCGACACAAATCAGTTGCGCTACCATGGCGGTGAATATATTGAACAAATCTGTTGATAACAGCGATCTTCGAAGAAACCCCGATGATATATACCTCGGCTCAGATGTCCGGATACCGAAACGTAGAGCCACTTTCCTTTGTACATGCACCGATGCGCTACTCAGTGCACCAGTCTTGTATTATAGCCTGTGCCACTAGGTAACTGTACTTCCTCTTCTTTTTTCTATCCTTCCTTCATTGCCGTTGGCGTCGAGGGGAGATACAATCTGCGATTCTTTGCTCTTCTGTTAGCCTCTTCTGGTGTTATCCCTCCTAGTGACTCTAGTATTCCCTTTATCTATCTCTGTATCGGTCTTCCTCTTAATCTAGCGTTTTCGGAGTTTTTGTTTATGGCTCTTTGAGTCATTGCTAGTTTTCATTTTGCTTTGTTATGTGGCCGAACCATTTTATCTGTTGTTTCTTTATGCAATCGATAGCTGGTTCGATTTCGAGTTTCTTCCTCAGGTCAGTGTTTCTTACTCTGTCCCTTAAGCTGTTTCCTGTCATTCTTCTGACACATTTAATTTCGGTGTTCGTTATCTTTCTTATTGTTCTAGAGGCCAGTGTCCAATTCTCACACTGGTAGCACAGATTTGTTTTAAAAAAATTGATTTGCATTGCCCTTTACGAATCCGTAGTTATTGCTTTGTTTTTCAATAGTGTTGATACTTGGTGTTTAACTTGGCATGCTTTGTTACACTTGCTATTCACTCAAATGTATGCACCTCATGATCGAGGGCAGTCAGTGCTGGCTCCTCATTCCTTCCATACGGCTTGTAGACACCATTAGCTTTGATAGACAAATTAGCAGGATTGTTAATGTTCGGCCTATAGCTTCCTAGTGTGTTTGGTAACAATCCTTTGATTTCAAGATGCGCCAATCGCGTTTGAAGATGACTTTTTCAAGAAACTTCCCGTATTCATTCTATATTGTAATAATGCGATATCAGCTCACTGTGGACTTATCTTTGCCCAGTTAGAGAAAGCGGAAGGATATAACTATGTAACCATTCCACTTGGATGTCCCGGTTTTGATGCTCTGATTGAAGTTTGGATCTTTACAATGCCAGGTCCGACCTCTCCTAAAAGACTGTATCTTATACAGTCTGGCCTTAGGCGCTGTCTGTGGCGTTCTTGATCGTGCAAACTGCAACCTCAAAAAGAATTGGGTCATCGGGGAATACTTGGACCAATGATGCTGACAGCGTGCATCTAAACATTTGACGCGAATCCGTGTCGCCATGATCAGTTTGTGTTTTGTACCTCCAAATCAAGGAGTTGCTTTTTCGCTCATCTGTGAGCTGCAGTCTGCCTACATTGCACTTGATAACATTGTTAGCTCTAAACCATGTTATAATCTGCATAACTGTATAAAGAGACCAAATCGTATAGTGTGCTTTGTCTGCTGCAACCTCCTTTATGAACCGAATCCGTCGCTCTCTTTTAGCCTTCACTGCCAGCTATTGAAAATCACTGATGGCTAGATCCGTCACTCGACGAGGGGCACAAATGCTCAATTTTAGACACATTTATCATAGCTTCAGAGTTCGTCTCTTCTCGTGCCAGACAAGCTCTACCTTCTGTGTCCGTCACGAGGGTCTACATGTTAGGACTCTTCATTACTTAGGTCCCCATGCCTGTTGACTGAGTTGCTCCAGTACAGATGATTCCGACCGATTACACCTGAAAGGATCAGATATATTTCTTGGTTTCCTCTAATTTTTTTAAATTAATGCTAAAAGCGCAGGGTAGATGATCGCTGCCACTGAAATTTAATCGATCCGAGCTGGTGTCCCAGTCAACATGAGTCGAAACAAAACCCACGCAATTATGTATACAATAACCAAAGCAAAACAAAATTCATTATGATGTAGACTTATTTCTAAAGCACACACACACCCACACACACACACACACACACACACATATATATATATAATGACTTCTTTACACAGAACTTCGCAGCAGGAGGAATACTGATCATCAGAATTGTGGACATGGTTCCCAGGCGGCGACCTCCTGCTGCATTGACCTCTAAAGCTTACATTATAAACTCGGCACAAAATAACTACACTTACTCTACGCAACACTTTTGGTCGAATCCACGGTATCTACCCGGTCGTTTACTTGTCTTAGCTTTAACCCAGCACATTGATGTCCTCTTCAAGGTGGAATCAGTCTAAAGTGGCTTGTAAATCCAACGTCCCTTTATATAAACTTGCGTACAAGCTGCGCTTGTGTGGCGTTGTTCGGAGTGAAGTGTGGATCAGAAACTGATAATATGTGATAAAGATAGGTCTGGCGGGAACGGCATTCCTTTGAACTGTCACTATTGTAAACATCCAGTATGGCCTAATATCAGCGTCTCAGATATTCCATGATTGTCGTTATGATGTTAATTTCAATAGGAGCCAGGAGTCGTCGATGTGTAAATTGTTTGCCTTATCGAATGAACTTCAGATTGATCTGGAATTGTTGATATGCCTCTATTTCGCCCGAGCCAGCATGGTGCTCTTTAGGCTGATTCACTATTAGCCTTCATTGATCCTGTTCGCATTGCCATATTAATTTCTGGCCTCTTTAATCAGTTGTAGAGATATGAGGTATATAGACAATGGCTGCGATCTCCGACTAGTACAGTCACTGTCAAGAAGGAAAAGAATGACAAATTACCTTCTTATATTGTCTGGACTAATATCTACAGCTAACGACTGTATGCAAGATAAAAAAAAAACAAAGAGACACTAGCAATATGAACTTGGAACATAAGATAGCATTCCAGGTTGGTAAACCAGAAAAAATGACTAAAGAAATAAAGGGAATGAAACTCAACATCTTGGGTCTATGTGAAACGGGACAGAAAAGAGCAGGATTATTACAACGCGACAGTGGAAATGTAATTTACTCTGGGGGAACCACACACGAAAGAGGAGTAGGCATCATGTTAGATAAAGAAAGAAGCAAAACAGTGAAAGGATTTTGGCCAGTATCAGATAGAATTCTGCTAATAAAATAGAGAGGTAGACAAATTGATATCAACATAGTTCAAGCATATGCACCAACAAGTAATAGCGAAGCGGAAGGCATTGACACATTTTACAATGAGCCAGAGATGACCAAGGAACAGTGTAAATATCAAGAAATAACTATTATATTAGGGGATTTCAATGCAAATGTATGATCACCTAACGTGCAAAATGTGACTTGGGGGGGGGGCATGGCCTTGGAGAGACGAATGATAGAGGGGATAGTTTGATAGATTGGGCAAAGACACATGAAACGATTATAAGTAATACCTGGTTCAAACAACACCCTAGGCGACTATGGACATGGCAAAGCCAAGACAAAAAAGTACACGACCAAATTGATTATATGCTAAAACAGGAAAAAATTCAGGAATTGGCTAACATCTGTTAAAACAAGGCCAGGAGCAGATTGCAGTAGTGACCATGTACCAGTAGTTAGAAAGATAAGAATAAAACTGCGGAAGCCACTGAAATCCTAAGGAAATATAACATTAGAACCAGATATGCTTATTGTAGATAAACATATGAGTAATAAGTACAGCACGATTGTAAAAAATAAATATAATGTTATTGAGAAAATAAGAGAACATCGAGGAGCAATGGGAAATTCTCAAATAATCGATTTAACAATCATCAAAAGAAGTAATACATGCGACTAAAAGAATCAACACAATTAAATGGATGACAGAAGAAATATTTACAACTAATGGACGAAAGAAGAAAACATAAGAAAGAAGAACGGACATACAAATTATTCCACAAAGAGATCCAAAACAAATGCAGAGAATCAGAGGAAGGATGGTTAAAACAGAAATGTGGAGAAATGGAAAAACAACAAAATAAAGACTCACAATGTATGCACAATCAGTTAAATGAATTAACATGAAGAAAAGAAGTCAAAGTTTCAGGATATGTGAAATCAAAGGAAGGAAATATAATAAAGGGACAGGAGAAGACAATGGAAAGATGGACGGAATCTATCAGTCAACTGTATGATGATGAAAGAATTAAACAATCCCAATGAAGACACAGGACCACCAATAATGCAGAGTGAAGTGGAGGGCACAATTCAAGACATGGAAAGAGGCAAAGCCCCAGGTCTCGACAATATAACACTCGAAGTGATAAATGAATTAGGAGAGCTAGGAGTGGAAGTAATAACACAACTATTCAATAACATATATAACACTGGAGACATACCCGAAGATCTACTAAAATATATCTTTGTAGCCATACCGAAGAAGTCAGGCGCCACTGATTGTGAAGACCATCGCACTATTTGTCTTATGAGCCATATGACTAAAATATTACTAAGAATCATCATGAGACGTGTAAGGAACACAATAAAACCAGAAATAAGCGAGGAACAATGTGGATTTGTGAAGGAAATGGCACCAATTATGCAATATACATCTTAAGAACATTGATAGAAAGATCTATAGAGGTAAAGAAAGATATATATATATACATATATATATATATATATGTGTTTTATAGAATACACGATAGCATTTGACAAAGTATACAACGTGGAAATAATAAATATGTTTGAGAAATTAAATATTGATGGCAAGGATCTGCGAATCATATAAAACATGTACTGACAACAAACAATTCCAAGAGGACAATTCCAATATATAAAACAAGGAGTCAGACAAGGCTGTGTTCTATCGCCGGATTTGTTTCCACTTTACAGCGAACATATTATGAGATCAATACTAGAAAAAATTATGATTGAAGCCCACGGTCACAACATAAATAATTTCCGAAATGCGGAAGACACATTCTTAATAGCAGAGACAGGGAATGAACTACAAGAAATATATATTGGAAATATATATATAAAATTAAAAGAAAGCAACAAGAAAGGTCTCAGTCTGAATAATAAGAAAACAGAAGTAATTGTTATATCGAAGAATCAATCATCACCATCATGTAGCATTAAAAAAAAGCAAGACAAATATGAAACAAGTGCAACGTTTGAAATACTTGCGCACACTAATAACAACAGATGGAATATGCACCACATAAATAAAAAATAGAATAGCTCAGGCCAAAATAGCATTTCAGTAACTGAAAAATACATCATGGAACCAATATATGTCAATAGAAATAAGAAAGAGAGCTCATTGACGCTATATAGAACCAATTCTGACCTATGGAAGCGAATCATGGACAGTAGACAAACAAATGAAAAGAAGATTATAGGCCACAGAGATGGTATTTCTCAGAAGAATGTTGAAAGTTCCCTGGACAGCTAAAAAGACCAATGAGGAAATACTCAAAGAGGTCAACACATAAAGGGAACTCTTAAAAAACATCAGAAAAAAGCAATCAACATTTTTCAGGCACACTATGAAAAGAGGAAAGTTTGAATACCTGGCAAAATAAAAGAAAAGAGAGATCGCGGACAACAAAGAGAGAAAATACTGGATTGATTGGTGTCATGGCATGGAAAACAGTCAACAACAGAACTGATACGATGCACTGTAGATACAAGATTGTGGAAGGATATGATCACATACGCCAACGGGTATGTCATATGATGATGATGAATAGTCGGTATGGCAAGATTTGCTGAATCAGCACGACTAATTCACATGTGTAAGATATAAATAGCATGTATTTATATTTATGTTAACGTCATTTCTATATCATTTTACTTACATCTTGTGAATCAAGTCCAAGCTGAAAGAACAGAAAGTCTCTAGTTAGGAAAGCATGTTTCTGGACATAGATATATTGTAACCCAATCGTGGCTTTGATAGGGTTAAATCATGTACTAGTGAGTAGAGTTAGTAGAGCTGGTAGTATAACATTGGGCAGGTGAATAACCGCGCTATGATAAGGTTACAGCTATGGTGAACATTGGTCAGTTTGAAGGACATCATGGGTGTCACGTGGTCAAACTATTGTCAAGTGAAGAGATCGACGAGCCAAACTATAGGGCTAGAACAATCAGTTCGCGGGTACCTCGAGTAAGAAGGCTTGTTAGGTTTAGAGCAGGAATACACCGAGGAGACGGATAACTACATCGAGAAAGTGGTTGACTCCTGGATAGCGAAGGTTAGAGAGATGAGCTTCATTTAGAGAGATGAGCCGTCAGTTTAGAAGAATGCTGCTCAATCAGACCTAGATGATTAGAAGCGTGCGTCCAGAAGGAACATTTTAAAGAACATTGAAGTTGTATTGCATCGGGATAGAAGTTGTTGATTTCTAAAACTAATACTGGAGTGCGTGAGTGTTGTTTGTGTTGATTTTAGCACTCCGTAGATTGCCTTGACTATGATGTTATATGCAATTAAACCTGTTGGAGATAGTCGCTAAAAATATTATATGGAGTTGTCATTTGTATTGCTACACATTGACGTGTATTGCTGTTTGCACATGTTTGCCTAAGTCCTAAAAGCACAAACGTTTACTTGGGATATGATGTTTTTTAAAACTATTTTTCATTTAAGTTTTGCTGCCCAACAAATCCTACGATGTTAGTTCACATAATTTAAATCTCGATTCCTTTTAAATGAAGTTTCTGATGTGTCACATATTTGGTATGATGCCTTCCGTGATATCTCCCAGGCTTTGATCTTACCTCAAGGTTGTAGTCTAGCGACTAGCGCGAACATTTGTGTTCTAACTGCGGTCTGTTGAAATCAATATTAATAGTGCATTGGCTGTAAACGACAATACTGGATAACATGTTCAGCTTTGAGTTTTCTTTACCTCACTCGCAAAGCGACATGTCATCAATAATGTGTTTTTGTCACCAACATGGTAAAATAAAACCTTGTAATCAGACACTGATTATTCTCTCTCTCTCTCTCTCTCGCTCTCTCTCTCTCTCTCTGCGATCAAGACTCAATCAGAGTAGGATTCCAGACTTTCTCATGAAGTCAGCTGTCGTCTTTTTAAGTGATTCGATTGCCCCATATAGTTTCTCCTTCAGTTAGGTGGGTGTGGCAAATAATTAAAGTCTGTTAGATCCATTCCGATTGAATACCTATTAAAACGTAGAACTTGTTTTCTGCGCCAGTGGCCCAGTGCATCCGACTTCAGCCAACATTTTATTCAGGTTTCCTTTCCTTTGATTGTCCCCAATCGCACTGCAAGGCAGCAGATTGTCTTTTCTGTAGGGGGATTCTGCCCTTAGATGGTCGGCCCTCTCAGGTTTACGAGCACTATCTGTACAAGCTTGATGTAGTTATTAGTTGCTCATTTGACCATCACCATCACACATCAAACAACAGACTACAAGTCCTTCATAACTAATACGAACCACCGGGAGTCTCACCGATGCTGACAAGTCATGTACGAAACCCCACTCCGTCTTTCATTACTTAGAGTACGACCGTCCTAGGGCTATGAAACTAACGTGATGACGTAGCTCACACAACGATGGTTGCACTCACAATATCCCAGTTACTATAGTAAAAGCAGCCAACATCACGTGAAGCACAATCTCCAAATTCAAACTTGCTACTGACTAGACAGAGCAGAGCTTAGCAAGGAGTTGTAGCATGCAAGAACTTGGCGTCAAACATTTACAACGACGGTTTTGGAACAGCACACGATGTGTTGACGTAATTCACATGTAACGCTAGGCAGGGAAAGGTCGTATTCACAAACGTTAATTTTGATTATTGTCTTTAACCTCAGATTTATTTTGACAGTCGTTGCCTCTTCTTTTGCTGGCTTGTTCCAGTTTCGGGACCTGCTGTAAAACATTGGCCAGTGATCTCCTGCGAGCAAACAACCGACATCGATCTCAAACAAATATGTTCAGTAAACCACAATGCATCGTATCAGTTCTGTTGTTGACTGTTTTACATGCCATGACATCAATCAATCCAGTATTTTCTCTCTTTGTCGCTCTCTCTTTCCTTTTATTTTGCCAGGTATAACCAAGTATTCCAACATGCCTCTCCTCATGATGTGCTCAAAAAATGTTGATTCATTCATTCTGATGTTTTTAGGAGCTCCCTTTGTAAGTTTGCCTCTTTGATAATTTCTTCATTGACCTTTTTAGCTGTCCAGGGAACTTTCAACATGCTTCTGAGAAATCCCATCTCTGCGGCTTTGAATCGTCATTTCATTTGTTTGTCTAATGTCCATGATTTGCTTCCATAGGTCAGAATTGATTCAATATAACGCCGAAGAACTATAGCTCGTTTCAAATCATGTGCCCAACTTCAAAACGCTATTACTCTCTAACCGTCTGTTAAATACTTTTGAAATTTTCCAAATGTTATTAGAATGCAAAAGACCCTTTAAATGTATATTTAACAAATATCTTGCAGCTGCAGTTTTCTTAAAGCGGCGATATTTCTTTGATGTTTGTCAAAATTGTAAATTGTGAAGCCCTAAAGAATAGAAATTGCCGTAGTTGCTGGTCTATGATTAATTTTCACTAGGTAAAAGCGTGGCCGTAATGGGGAAATAACTGGATAAAACAAAACACCAGGATAATTATTGACTGCTCAGTTCGAGGACGGACGATATTATCAAGGTATACATGTATGTCCAATTTTCATAGTTGTGTGGTCCTGAAAAGGACCGTTTGTTGAACTAATTTAAGGTAATATAGGGGCCAACATTGTGGGGGCTATATACTTTCATTCTGAATCAGACGAGTCTAAAAGATTAATAACTGTTTGGGGTTGAACATTCCACAAACCATCATTTTTCCAATATTCCTCTTCCTGTTTTAAGACGTGGTCTTCACATTTAGCCCAATAATCTTTGTCTATATTTAATAAAGCGAGATTAGCAAGAGTCTTTACATCGCATATTTTGAATGTTGTATTTTCATCTGCCACTTGTCCTTTTAATTTTGCCCAGATTAGTTCTATTGGATTTAAATGAGCATGGTAAGGTGGCAGCCTCAAACGTATATGACCGTGCTCTTGGATAATCTTATCTATTTTAAAAATCTTTGTCCTCTGTTTTTGCTTTACTAGAGATAATAATTCAGGTTTTAAGTACATGTTATTAAATTGTATGTGCTCCTTTGTGAGCCATATCTTAATAGCATCCTTTGTACTGGATGACGCCGGGATTTTATCTTCAAGTGCAACAATGTTGTGGTACGCTGCATTGTCCATTATTAGGCAAGATGGTCGATCTAGTGATGGGAGAACAGAATTTTCAATCCAATGTCCATTCATCTCAGAGTGATAATCCCGATTGTCTATGGATTTTGAAAGAAAAATGAGCTCTGCATTCTGTATTAGTCCATGTTGTCGACTACCTGCATGAGCAATTATCAAGCGCTGTCCTTTGCTGCTAGGTATTAATCTCTTAATCTTTCCATCTGATGACTGCCATTCCCTTTGGTTAGTGTGGTGAGCATTGATCCATGTTTCATCCAAGTACACAATATCATAACCTTGCTTTCGCATCTCTTTTACTTCACGTAAGTACTTGCTTCTCATGACTACTATATGTGGCTTCTCACAGATGATGTTTCGTCCATTAGAATACGTTCTGAATGTAAAGCCTGCAGCTCTCACATTCCTCCATAATGTAGACTTTGATATTTCAATACTTTTGTTCTTTTTCAGCGATACTTTTAATTTTCTTATTGTAACAGTTTTATTCATACCCAACATTTTGCGAATTTCACTTCTAATAAGTTCACTGTCGAAATTATCCAACATTTTTGCTCTTCCTTGTTATTTTGTATATTTTGAACATTGACGGTCACGTGGTGAATCCAGCGATTAAATGACCGTTTAGATAAATCCAAAATGTGTCTTGTCCTATTCTCAGGGTTTTCTAAAGAATGAAATAATCTTCCTCGTTTAGCCTCTTTGCAAAAATAGTCATACATTTTTATTGCGATGTTTTGTAAACTGCAGAATTTCATTTTAAGACTCATGATAAATGTTAGCGTTCCACGTCTACACCTATGAATGAACGGAAATGGAACACACAATGCCTCGTGTTTTCTACAAGTGTCTAATTGTGTCAGATAACTCACGTGGAAAGTGTGCAAAAACGTCAATTGTAACGTGTATGGATTTTTAATCGCTATTTTTAAATTAAAATACTGTAAACACAAAGTTTTGACTACATCAATGGGTCGTTATAAATTGATATAAATCAAATAAGCAACAATAATAACCAAATGTTTTTTTTTAATGAAATTAATTCCCTGTTGGGTTCTAATCATTATAACTTTACATGCAAATTTTGAAAAAAAAAATACAAAAAGAGATTAAAAAGATATCGATTTTAAAAATTGGGCACATGATTTGAAATGAGCTATAACTTTCTCACTTCTATTGACATAGATTTGTTGCATAAGATATTTTTCATTTTCTGAAATGCCATTTTGGCCTGAATTATTCTGCTTTTTATGTCTGTGGTGCATCTTCAATCTGATGTTATTATTGTGCACACGATAAATGGCAAATCACGATTTTGTTCAGATTTGTCCTGTTTATTTTTATGCTGAATGATGGTGATGATTATTTCTTCGATATGACCATTTCTGCTGTTTCCTTACTATTCAGATTGAGACGTATTTTGTTGCTGTCTTTCACTATTATGTCTGTCATTTCTTGTAGTTCTTTCTCAGCCTCTGCTATTAAGACTGTGTTATCAGCACATCGCAAATTATTATGCTGTGACCGTTGACTTCAATTCCTTTTTTGTCTACTATTGATTGAGATATGTTCCCTGTAAAGTGAAAACAAATCTAGAGACAGAACACAGCCTTGTCTGACTCCTAGTTTTATATATTGGGATTGTCCTCTATGGTTACGTATTCGTTTATCTGCTGTTTGGTTACCAGCAAATATTTTTTTTATAATTCACAGATCTTTGCCATCAATGATTAATTTCTCCAGCATATTGACTATTTCCACATGCTTTACTTTGTCAAACGCTTTTGTGTAGTCTATAAAACACATATATATATCTTTTTTGTTTACCTCTATAGCTCTTTCTATCAATGTTCTTAGACGTGTATTGCATTATTGATGCACTCTCTTTCCAAAAATCCACATTGTTTCTC
This sequence comes from Megaustenia siamemsis, assembly GCA_032433765.1. Taxonomy (NCBI): domain Eukaryota; kingdom Metazoa; phylum Mollusca; class Gastropoda; order Stylommatophora; family Ariophantidae; genus Megaustenia; species Megaustenia siamemsis. The sequence continues at coordinate 49,917,968 of JAVIAB010000101.1, read as the reverse complement.
ACTTTTTTTCTGTTTTTATTTGGTTCCTTACACGTCTCATGATGATTCGTAGTAATATTTTCGTCGTATGGTTCTTGAGACTAATAGCGCCATTGTCTTCACAATCAAAGACGTCTGACTTCTTCGGTATGGCTACAAAGATAGATGTTAGTAGATCTGCGGGTATGTCCCCAGTGTTATATATGTCATTGAGTAGTTTTGTTATGACTTGTACTCTCAGCTCTCCTATTGCAATTATCCCTTCTATTGCTATAGTGTCGGCACATGAAGCGTTGCCTCTTTTCATGTGTTGAATTGCCTCCTCCAGTCACTTTGCATTATTGGTGGCCATGTGTCATTGTTTAAATTGTTAAGCTCTGGTCTTTCATCATCATAGAGTTAAGTGATATATCCCGTCCATCTTTCTATTATCTTCTCCTTTCCCATTATCATATTTCATTCCTATTAATTAAAAAATTCCCGAAACTTTGAATTATTTTCTTCCTGTTTATTCATTTAACTGATTGTATATACATTTTGAGTCTTTCTTTTATTGTTTTTTTCCATTTCTACGCATTTCTGCTTTAACCATCCTTCATTTGCTTCCTTGCATTTGTTTTGGAACTATTTGTGCAATATTTTGTGTGTCCGTTCTTCTTTCTTATTCTATTCGTCTTTCGTCAATTAGTTTTAATATTTCTTCTGTAATCCATTTCTTTTTTCTTGATTATTTTAGTCACTGGTATTGGATGAGCATTTTCCACTGCTTCTCGATGTCCTGTATTTTCGAGATAGCATATCTGTTTTGTACAATCGTATTGTACTTATCACTCATCTGTCTACCTACTTTAAGCATATCTAGTTTTAATTTCATATTCCGTGGGGATTTATGTGTCTTCTACAGTTTTATTTACATCTTTTCAATTAATGATACATGATCTCTATTGCAATCTGTACCTGGCCTTGTTTTAACAAATGTTACCCCATTCCTGAATCTTCTCTGCACCAGTATACAATCAATTTGATTGTGTACATTTTTGTCTGGGCATTGCCATGTCCATAGTCGTCTAGGGTGTTGTTTGAACCAGGTGTTACCTATAATGATTTCATGGGTCTTTGTCGAATCTATCGATCTGTCCACTGTTATGTATATAGCATGTGACAGGTTCTTGTATTTATCATTGTGCAATATATCGTCAAGTTATTCACTTAACGCAAAGACAGGAAGGAAAAGACTCACATGAGTTATTCCATTTCCATACACAGTCAACATCCACATAGAACATCTTACACAGCGGATGTTTCGACTATCTCTCTCTCTCTCTCTCTCTCTCTCTCTCTCTCTCTCTCTCTCTCTCTCTCTCTCTCTCTCTCTCTCTCTCTCTCTCTCTCTCTCTCTCTCTCTCTCTCTCTCTCTCTCTCTCTCTCTCTCTCTCTCTCTCTCTCTCTCTCTCTCTCTCTCTCTTAGTACTAGTGTCTGATTGCTGTATTTGTTAAAAGTTGTTTCACATAAATATGGCAATTAATAAACATTATTCCCACCACGCACTTTCTTTAATTGTCCCTCCTGTTGAAGTGACAAGTCGCTGGCAATGATGAATATAGAATGAATAAACAAATAGTGAAATGTGGCTGAAATAAATATATTGCAATTTTAGATATTTAATGCTGTTGTTTGTTATAAACAATATCACTTACTTCCGACATCCGGCGCTTGAAGATACCAATCTAGGAAGACACAGTTACTGAGATTAGAAAAAAATGAAGCTACAAACACTTCCGCTAATCAAAGTCACTGATAATGGAATGACATTCAGGTTTGATATGGCTTCGATATACATAAAGACATTCATAACAGTGAGATGCTGCAGTAAAGCTAATGTTAATGCTGTTTTTTTTTTTTTTTTTTTTTTTTTTTTTAAGCAGGGAGACATCATTATGTAGATAATCGAGAAAGCACAATAATTCCACGTTGCAGCCAATAGAAGCCTTCTGTAAGAATCATTTACAAAAACAAAGAAAATAAGAACATAGAAAGTAAAAGTAAATTATTCACTTTATTAATTGTAATGCCCATCAAATTCTAACAGAGGTAAAGACTTTTTTAAAAGCGTATGAGTTCCTGTGTGTGTGTGTATACTGTGCCTCTACAAAATAACGGTCATCGGGAAGGAAGTTTTGGGAAGTGTGCGTTTATATATATAGAGAGACGCCGTGTTTCCATTTTATTTCTCCTGATTCAATTAATGATTTTCGGCACATAAAACTCACCGATGGAGCAAATGTGAATTGTCTATGAATTTGTAATGATTTCGTGTGGATCTGTTGTTGAAAAAAACTTGCTGCGCACTCTGCGTTGACCGATGTTACGATTCATTACATTCTTAAATTGCAAACCTGATAGTAGTGTGCCTGTCTTTCTGTATTGTTTTTATTTTGTTTGAAGATAGCTTGTTTTGATATATGTAATACGTTATGTTATATGCTATATGTTATATGATGACAACATGTTATATTTTTTTTTTAATTAATCGCCTCCGTCAGCCATTGATGACAATGGATTTTGCATTGACCCTAGAAATTTTTTTTTTTTCAGCAACCTAATCGTATGGTAAGCTTATTGGTTGTTGATGTCTCGTATGTGGCAGGTGTCTGCTTTTCGGGTTTTCCTTAATCTTCACACACTCAATTCAGAAAGCTGACTATGACGATAGAGCACCTTAGTGACTGGGGGATGCCCAGCTTTAAGGGAGCGCTAGATATCCAATTAAGTCGATAGACTTCTCCCAGTGTCGGAAGCTGCCCCTGACGTCATGCCATACACAAAATGAGCAGAATGGCATATAACCGGTAACTGCTACATCTGTTGTGGCGAGAGCAATACTCATTTTTTTTAAAATTACTAAAATGTTGAATGAAAAAGGGAGGGGCGCGTGGGAATGTCAAATACATGATAACAAATCAATTCACTAGAATATTGATTATATGTATGAGCTCGCTAGACGTGACTGTTTTATTATGTTTCTTTCCATGACTAGCATGTCTCGTATTACTTATTATTATGTATTCGAGCGTGATTCACAGCAATACTGTTTGTGCTGTTTTTTGGTGCGTCCCATGATGGCGATGTGTTTTCACAAGTCCGTTGTCAACGAAGCGTAAATTAACTTCTGTGAACTTCTAAATAACGAAAACCATAAGCTCATGGTGTTTCCACTTGCAGAAGAGCTAATTGACTGGGGTTGGCCAGTCTACAACGTGGCAACAGGTTCTCGACATGGCGACTGAGTGAGAGCACCAAAGTCTTGACAATCCACAACATCGACTTTCAGCGACCAGATCAACAATGACGACACTAAGTAATCAGATACCAACCAACACAGAACTGGAGTCGTCAGTCGCTGGACGAGACTTGCTGAGGAGGGAATCTGAGCACTTGTGGACATTATCAGAGTGTAATGATAGTGACACGCAAATACATCATTAACTCCACACCTTCTGGCTGCATACGTCCGCAATATTGCACTAAATTAGACATATGATTGTAATACCATATATGGATTAGAACATATGTCATAGATACTGCACCGATGATCTGTTTTTGACTTGCTTCACCACCATCATAATATATTTTACAGAACTTTGTATTCACCACAAGCCTGCTGAAAGCATCTGCTTCTAACCATCTTCTACTTCTTATGTTGTGATGTTGAATGTCGCCTTGATGTCTTGAAACCACCTTCTTCTTGGTCTCCCCCTAATGCGTCCCCAGGAACTATGCTTTCTATTATTGAAATTTTCTAGATTATTACTGTTTCTTTGGACGTGACCATATTATTTAAATGTCCTCTGCATATTGGTGTTTAAGCCCAATTATTTTTAATTTAAATGTGTTAATGTCTTCATTGCTCTTTTTCATTATCCGAGGTATCTTAGGGATTTTTCAGTAGCATTTTGATTCCAAGGAACATAATTTGTTTCTCGCGTTTTGTGAGATTTTCCATGATTGATAACTATGTTGCTGTCGAAAAGAAACATGCAATTTTAATGTTACTGCCTTACTATATTTCGTTCACAAATTCGTGCCCACAGAGTTTATTAATTATCTCGGAAACTGTTTGATGAATTTATGTCATTTGTTTTCGTGAAATCTTATTTTTTCACCGACCTTCAGTCTGATTTATTGCCCTACAGTCATGCATTTAGGAACGATTTTTGTTTATTTGAGGTATATAAAAATATTATTTTCTTGGTTGTCCTAAATTTTAGTATTTTACAATATCCACATTTGTTGTAATCAACTCACATTTTAAAAAATCAAAATTCACGTACACACCACACAATCGTAGCACTGTTTCGCACTCTTAACTTGTAAGACGCGCGACACTCCGAGGTTTTGGTTTGGTAATTTCATTTTCGGTTTCTTGTTAAATTGGTCGAAGTCGTATTTTGACAATTATTTACTAGTTTTGAATATCCGTGTATGTGTGATAATGTGTAAGCTGTTGTGAAGAGACTACTTGATATTTAAAACGATGAAGAGTTTAAAGTGTAAATTCATCACTTTACAAAAGATAACTGTGTTATTGTACATGCACTTTTGCAAGGATTATAAATGTGAATACCTCATGCAAATGCACCTTAAACTGGTGGTGCACCCTTCCTCATTAGATGGATCGCTGCGGCACTGTTTCAGAGGAAGGTGATATTGAAATGTGGAAGTTGGTCTTCCGAACTAACATCCATTAGTACAGGGTTTCCACAAGGTTCACCATTGTCACCAGTTCTTTTTAACGTGTACACACTAACTATCACGGAACAACAGCTGGATTAGGAGTGGAAGAAATATGACCTTTGCTAATGAGATTCTGATATATCGACGGAGAATCGTTTCCACAATGCAAGACAAACTCGATCTCATTTCTTCCTGGTGTGGGGTTTCAGGTGCCTTGGTTAATCCTAATAAAGAATCAGTGTCATGGTTCCCCCTTAACAATCATATCGTTAATACGGATACACCGGTAGTACGAATTGGAGCTGATGAGATGACCAGGGACAAGTTGATGACATACCTGTGAGTTAAGTTTGATCGCAGCCTGTGTTTTCGGGACCACGTCAACCATGGGATAACAAAATCCCGCAAAGGATGATCCGCCTTGAAGGTCATGGCAGCTGCCCAACATCGAGCAGAGGCTACTTACTCTTCTGTTCCATTAGTCCATGCACCAATCGAGTATGTCCTGGCATTTCTTACAGTCAGTGCGACTCAAATTGATAGGCTGGAGAAAATACAGAATGAAACCATGCACATTATCTCGGGATGTACAAGGGGCACTCCCTGTATATCAATGAGGGATCTTCTTGACTTTCCAAAAACGGATGACAGAATCAAGATCTGGAGAGCGCGATCATACCCGAAGATTCGTGCAGATAAAGATCATCCATTGCACCACGTGCTCAACACGGGGAAATGTGCCAGGCTAAAAAGAGGCAAATCATGGATGTGCCGAGCAGAAAATGTCATCAAACAGGTTTACCAATATCAACGTTTGCGAGGAGTGGTTACCGGTGCCTACGTCATTCAAGGGGACTTTCTCGTGTATTCTCACACTCGACAGGAAAAGTAGGGAACAGAACTCGGTCGGTGTTAATGTGGAGGTCAACGGCCACATCTGCGATAACACCGATGAGAAAGATGCATTCTTCTATACAAACGGATCTGTAAAACGACACCAAAGATGCGCATGGGAATTTACAGCACGCTCGGCAGGCAGAATAGTCAATGAAGACAGTGGTACATATGTCATGGCCACGAGTAGTATGACAATGGAGGTGATGGCAGTGACCAAGGCATTCAAATGGTTAAAGTCACAAGACTACACCCGCTCATAGTTACTGAGTGATTCGATGAGCATGATAACAATGTGGAGGCGGGCTATGTACGCATGTAATTGGTAGAGTCATTGCTGAAGTCCAAAATACATAAGGTCACCTTTGTCTATGCCCCTGTACATGCGGGATTACGGGGAAAGAGCGGATAAGTTGGCTAGCTGCGCTGTCGTTTAGGACGGGCAACCAATGGATCGGGCGGACATCATCAATGCCCTCCGAGGTGTGGGAAAAGCACAGGACTTCGATAAACACAGACCCACGTCACTTCTCCGGATGATGGAGATTGGAGTTAAGTTGGGCACAGCCAGAAATAAGAAACTTAGTGGGTGTGTAAGAAGACTTATCAATCAACACAGAACTAGAGTCTTCAGTCGCTGGACACTGCGGTACTTGCTGATGAGGGTATCTGAGCACATATGGACATGTTCGGAGTGCAATGATAATGACCCGCAAATAACTAAATAACTCAAGGAATCTAAAAGGGGTCGGTTATATTACGATATTAAAAAACCAGAAAACAGAACACGGGCAGCACTAGATATAGATAGAAAGTCGTTCAATCGATGAATAGGACAGGCATTTCACTCTGTAAAGGCGACGGGCAAGCAAGAAGTTTACCTATCTCTATGATGAAGATATAAAATCAAATGAAAAATGTTTGCCCTATTCAATGTAATACGGATACGCCTTTGGCTTGCATCGGTAGAAAATTAACATAATATACAGTAAAATCTAATGTATAGAACACGCGGACTGATATTTTCCAAAAATTATATTTACAAAAAATCGGTTTTTGTAAGATGCAGACTACCTTTGTACTTAAATGTATTAAAATCTGAAAGTCTGTGAAAAAATAAGATTTCATGAACAAGAACTACAGAAATTCGTCAGTTTCTGAGATAATTGATCAACTCGGTGAGCACGAATTTCTGAACGAACTATAATTGTGTGTCACATGCTCTTCATGGCGGTTAATTTTTGTGTTGATATTCACCATTTAGTCCCGTCTCCGCATGGAAGGATGGCTCCATAGACGGCCATTCCACTCTACCACTTGCTTTGATGGCGCAGGTTGTCAACGGATGAATTTTATATCTTTTGATGTTATTCGTCCATGATAGTCATGATGATCCTCTGCCTTCTTTATCTTGTATTTTCCCTTCCAAAATTGCTTTAAGCAAGCTGCTGTGTCTTTAAACATGCCCCAAAATCTCGCTTGTCTTGTTGGAATTGTGTTTTGTGTCGGTGTTGATATTGGTAATTTTATTTTCATCGTTTTCTGGCTGTCTCCATTGTTAGTTAAGACAGATCCCAGATTATTAAAGATATTTAGATTGTTGTTACAATTTCAAGTTCTTCACTGTTGATGATGATTTTGGTTTCCTCTTTTTTGTTTTGTCAATGGACAATGTTAGTTTTATGCATGTTTGTAAAGGTTTTACTTTTCACTGTTTTAACATACTCTATTGTCTTTTTAAAATCCTTCTGCACTGTTTGAGAGTAGGACTGTGTCAACAGCGTATCTAAGTTACGAAATTGTCATTTATTGTGAAAGGTTCGAACTTCACAAATCTGTCACTGACCTGTATGTCCCTATTCGTCTTGTCAGACGGTCTAGTGGAGGCTATTGTGTATTTTTTGAGGTATTGTTTTTGCCGAACAGCTTCTCTCGTGGCTAATTCTACCAATGTTTGACAAACACACGAAATGAACAAGTCAGGCTCGCTGGCCCACAGGGTTTACCATCCTTTTTCATAAGTCTTTTCTCTTCTAAGTTTTGTCTTAGCACAGTCTCAAACGTTGTTATACCGTTCCTTATACATGCTCTCCATGATGTGCGATCACTTGTCAGATGTTGCCAGTCGTTTTCACAGATGGAGAAGTCTTTCAGAGATGAATTGCAGATATCTCTATATCGTAGTTTAGTTCTGCCGATTTGTCTTTTTCCGTGTTCACCATATAGTATTTGCCTAGGGATGCGCTTTTCTTGCATTCGTTGGACATGCCCTAGCTTCGTAGTCTTCGACTTCTGAGCATCGACATGATTGTTGGGGTCTTAGCACGTTGCAGGACAGTTAAGTTGGTTATTTTGTCCTGCCATTTGATGTGCATTATTTTGCGCAGACATCGCATGTGGAAGACATTTAGTCTTTTTTCCTGGTTTGAGTATGTTGTCAAGGTTTCGGATCCATATAATAGTGTGCTAAGCACACATGTTTGATATATTAAGAGTTTATTCTTTCGAGTTAGTTTCGTGTTGTTCCATGCCCTTTTTGTGAGTTTGCCGAAGGTCGTAGCTGCCTTACCAATTCGACAGTTTATTTCTTCATCAAGAGAGATGGTTTGCGTAACTGTGGATCCAAGATATGTAAATTTATGTACTGATTCTAGCGGGCGGTCTTTTAGAGTAATAAATAGAGGTTTGATGTCACCTTGATTTAGTATTACTGTCTTCAGAACATTAATTAACAGTGAAAAAAGGTCGCATGCTTTGACCAGGTCGTTGATCAGCGACTGTAGGGTGGTCTCACTATGAGCGACTAGGGCTGCATCATCAGCAAATAAAAATTCTTTAAGTAGGGCAACATTTGTTTTGGTTTTTGCTCTTAGTCGTGCTAGGTTGAACAGAGAGCCATCTGGTCTTGTGCGAATGTAAATATCTCCGGAGCTGTTTTCGAAGGCGTAATTTAGGAGGGCAGCAAAAAATGTACCAAAAAGGGTGGGGGCGAGGACACATCCCTGTTTCACTCCTTTGTTGACTTTGAAACTCACTGATGAACTCCCATCAAAATGGATTTTGCCATTCATGTCTTCATGGAAGGAAATTATCAGCCTAAGTAATTTAGGAGGGCAGCCTATGCCTTCTAACACCTTGTAGAGACCATCTCTGTTTACTGTGTCGAAGGGTTTTGTGCGATCCACAAAGGCAATATAGAGCGGTCTGAAGCCGCATTGGGACTCGGGAAGCACACGTTCTGCAAGTCTATGCAGGCAATTAAGTACGACTCTCGCAAATGCCTTGCTGGTTGTGCTAAGGAGAGAAATGCCTCTGTAATTATTGCAGTCGCCCCTGTCTCCTTTATTTTTGTACAGCGTTATAATCTTGGCATTTCTCATATCATGAGGTATTACTCTGTCTCTCCAGCATTTAATTAGCAGTTTGTATAGGTGTGGAAGTAGTACTCTTAAGTTGTCCTTTAGTACATCTGTGGGAATGTTGTCATTTCCTGCTACTTTTCTTCTTGAGATGGCATTCATAGCGTCAGCAAGTTCGTTCATAGTAGGCTCAACATCCAGTTCAAACATTGTAGGATATTTGGGTATTGATTGTGCTAGAGCTGTGTTTGCTGGTCTGTCGTCACTGTAAAGATTGGAGTAGTGTTCAACCCATCTTTCCATTTGTTGTCCCTTGTCAGTGATATGTTCTCCAAACTTGGATTTTAGGGGGCTAATTTGGTTATTTTTGGTCCAAGGGCCTTTTTTATATTGTCATGCATGGTTTTTGAGTCGCCCCTGTCTGAGGCTTTCTGTATTTCAGAGCATAGATTGTTCCAGTATTCGTTTGCGCATCTTCTTGCTTCGCGTTGTAGGGTGGCTTGCGCATGTTTGAGCTGATCCTTGGTGATTTGATTGGGATTATTATTGAAGTTCAGTAAAGCCTTTTTCTTATTAGCTATTAGTGGGTCTAGTCTTGCTGCATTTTCTTCGACCCAGTCGTTCTTTGAGAACTGTTTTTGGCCGTAGGTGGATAGAGCGCAATTATAGATGTGTGTTTTCAGGGAGCACCAGTTGACATCCACACTTGATGCATCTTCTACTTCTTCTACCATTTCTTCAAACTTTGATCTAAAAAATGTCTTTGGTTGATGTGATTTTTGTCGCTGTGATGTTGATCTTGGCTGCTGCAGGTTCTCTTGATTTGTAAGTACGACTACTTCTGACTTTGATCTTACTGGTGACTAGAGCGTGGTCTGTGTTGCAGTCTGCACTGTGATATGTTCGTGTTATTCTGATGTTATTTAAAGACTGCCTACGTGTAAGAACTAGGTCTAGTTAGTGCCAGTGACCACTTCTAGCATGACGCCATGTTACTTTATGTTTGTCTTTCACATTAAAGTAGGTATTAGTTACGCATATATGATTATCTGAACAGAATTCTAGGAGTCTCTGGCAATTTTCGTTGATTTTTCCAATGCCGTGATGACCTAGGCTTGTTGGCCAATATTGCTGATCAGATCCTGTGCGTGCGTTGAAATCACCGAGTATGTATATCTGCTCCTCTTTTGGAAGTGAGTCAATGGTCATTTGAAGTTGTTGGTAGAAGTTGTCTTTCTCTTCGTCTGATACAGCCAACGTTGGTGCATAGGAACTAATGATATTTATTAATCCACTCTTCGTATGTAGCTGGAGTATCATCAAGCGTTCAGACACTCCTTTTGGCGTGGTTATGGAGTTTATATGTTTGTTATGTACAGCAAAGCCTACTCCATGTATACGAGTTTTTTCGGGGCTTAGGCCTTGCCAGAAAAAAAAGTATAGTTTTCTTCCTTTACAGAGCCACAGTCTGAGAGTCTGGTTTCTTGTAGGGCAGCAATATCGACATGTAGCCTATGTAATTCTTTATCGATGAGTGCTGTTGTTCTAATGTGTCTTTCTTTCAGTGTGTTTGCTTTAGCAAGTCCAGGGCACATGGTGCTGACGTTCCATGTGCCAAGTTTAAACATTGGTGTTTTCTTCCTCATTTCACTTTGCCTACTCTGCTTGGGCACGGAATATGAAGATAGTGCTTTACCCAGTCGCACTATCCCCCTCTCGACTTCGTTTCAAGGATTTCCGAAGGAGGGACAAAGTCCATACGTTCGGAATTCAAAGAAGGTGCAGGGGATGCCAGAAAGACGATTAACGACGTCCACTGCCTTAGGGTCCCTCACTCCGGATGTTTACTCTGGGTGTACCCCCTTAACCTTCGATTCTAACTATATGCTAGTCCACAAGGTAGTGGAGTGTTTTGTGGTCGAAGTTTCCCTTCTTCTAGACGGGTTGCTAGCCAAGGTTTACGAGTCCCGTCTACCCGGAGCGATATCTAAATATACGCCTTTAGATATATACTGACCTCCAACACAAAACAAAAAGACGACAAAAGTAACCTACAATTTTCTCACCTCTGTAACTGGCAATATGATATCAAATGCAATCAGTAACGAAAACAGTCATACAGTTTAACTCATAAACATGTTCTGATTCATTATTTAAGTTGACACATTGCTTTAAACAAATATTGACTTACATCAATTGCCTCTTGTATGTACATTGTACACTGAGAAGACGTCGAGATTGTGTTCAGAACAAATAAAAATCATACAAACAAATACTAAACATATTTTTTTTTATTTGCCTCATGATTCTTAATTGTTCTTTACCTCCAGAAAAAAGGCTTTACAAGAAAATGAGCAACGTTTCAACTAAAGATTAGATTACGCAACACAGTTAACACCAACTACATAAGCAGTGACTAGATACTTATGAAATATGTAAACTGACAGGCGCCAAAATGATCAGGCCAGAAATGAAATATTTGTTAAGTTCACCTTGCGTGATCAAGCATCAAAGTAATAGGGAGAGCTTCGTATAGCAGAGACAATCACCGTTATAATCATCATTAAGTACCGTGCCCACTAGCATAAACAATCACATTTGTCTACAGCTCTCTATTTATACATCTGTTTAACGCTTATGTTGTTCACTTTCTTCCAAATTGCTCTCATATGTTGGTATATACATACGTTATCTCTCTCTTCTTGTCTATATGTTTAACTCTTTTTGTAAAAATTTGTCACAACATAGTCTGGCATGAGTAAACACATTATGATCGGTTTCTTATGCTGTTAAACAATAAGCTGCCCATTTTATGAGGGGTTTCATATTTTTATCTCTTCATAATATTTTACCTACCCAGGGCATTCATAACAGTTTTCTGTAAAACCACATGACGTCCAGCGATTTTGTTTTAAATTTCAGAGACTCACGTTAGGTGCGAAAATCAGAAGCAGAATTAGAAGTAAAGATAATGGAAATATGTTTGATGAAAAGTGTAGTATAGTTACTACAAAGAAAAACACTATGTAATACATGTCTGGTTTATTGAACCTAAATTTGCAGACTCATTTATCTGAAAGTTTCCTATATTGCATCTCTGGGCGAGTTGGCATATGATCACGAAGATAACATTTTTGAAACGATATGACACTTTTTCAAGTCTCCAAGAAAGCAGTGTGAAAGGTCCTGAGATAACCTTCTTTATACATTCATAAATGTGTATTGACGTAATATTCGCAATAAATGGAAAGGCTCATACAAAGGTCTGCCAATAGAAATATATGTTTTCTTTTAACAGAAGAAGACTAAGGTTAAAAGTGCTCTCTCTCTCTGTCTGCGATCAAGACTCAATCAGAGTAAGATTCCAGACTCTCTCATGAAGTCAGCTGTCTGTTTAAGCGAATCGATTGCCCTATATAGTTTTTCTTCCAGGGAGGTGGGCGTGGACCACATTGCTCTTCTCAGGGCTGTGTACTGGGGGCAATCCTGTAGAACATGTTTTGTAGTCATATTGTCCAGCGTACAGTGGCATAGGCTGGTTGTACCTATTTTGAATTTGGTGAACATGAGATTTCGCATTCTATTGTGGCCAGTGTGTAGGCGAAGTATGATGACTTGATCCCTCCTTGATAGTTGGTGGCATCCGTCACTCTCGTTATGCCTTGGGTGTTCTCGTTTCCATTTTTCATGGAACTGACATGTGAGGATGGATTTGGTTTCATCATAACTGAGGCGATGGTTCTCTTGTGGTAATCTCCCTCCCTCTTTAGCTAATTTGTCTGCACGTTCGTTCGTTCCCGTGTATATTACAGTGTGATGGTATCCACTGAATGACTACTCTCTGGAAGTTATTGCATAGTTGGTCCAGTGTAGTTCTCAAGTCATCTAGTCCATTTTTCTTGGGGCTTTTTAGAGCTGATAGTACTGATAGTGCATCAGTCAGATTCACCAATTTATCGTGCATGTTATTTTTGTGTTGAGTTGCCAGTGTTGCAGCATCTCTGAGGGCCTCAGTTTCTGCTTTAAAGTTGTTTGATAATTTTCCAGTAGCTATTGACTTGGTGATCTCGCCCTGATTATTCAGCGTCAAGAACATACCTCCCCCTCCATTTCTGGTGGCATTTGTAGCAGAGCCATCTGTATATATATGGGACCAAGAGACCTAGTATTTTATGTTTTCCATGAGGAGACAAATAAGATCGTCCCAAAGGGTTTCGTTATTGTTTGGGAAAGTACTGGGTCTCCAGTAGTTAAATCATTGGCAATTGCAGCGAAGTTGCTCCTCTTTAGTCGTACAAATCCGGAACCAGTTATTCTTTGGTACATGGAGTGGCTAAGGAGCCTTATATATTTCTCCGCTGGTTGCAATACTTTAGTGACCCGTCTGTCATCTAAGGGTTGTAAACCTGTTACTGTTTCAAGAGTCTTGATAGGTGTAGATTTCATAGCACCAGTGATGTTACGGGCAGCTTGGTTCTGTGTTCTGTTAATTTTGCTAAGGTGTGATTTGGAAGCCATAGCCCAGGCTGTGACTCCATACTCTAGAACTGGTCTGACTCTTCCTACGTATAGTCTTTTCAAAATATTGCTGTCTGACCCCCTAGACGATTCCTGCCGATTTCTTCATAATATTTGTTCGTTTTCTGGCTTTCTTCCTTCCTCTGTCTATATGCTTTTCCAAGTCATTCTGCGACTCATGGTGACGCCAAGATATGTTGGATTTGGGTCCATAGGGAGTGTATAGTCCTTTATCTTCAAGTTTGCAGAGAGTGTGTTTCTTGATAGGCTGACAATTGTATATGTTTTTTTTTTCGTTGATTGGTAAGAACCAGATGTTCGTACATTTTTCAAGTTCATCTAGGTCTTCATGCATCCTGGGTCAAGCCACCGATATACTTTCCTCGCGAGCCCATAACGCCAGATTATCTGCGTTTATTGCTGAGTGTAATCAGGATGGAATATCCATTACGATGTTATTTATGTAAATTAAAAAGAGTTAAAGGTACAATGGTTGCAACAGTGAGAAACATAACAATGTGCATACTAAATATGTCATCAACATGTGCCATACTGGTTGGCGTAGGCGATCATATCATTCGATCTTCTGCTAACCATCGTGCATCGTTTTATTTCTGTTGCTGACGGTTTTCCGTGCCACTTTTCTATGTGTCGTACACGATCTCTCTTTCCCTATATTTTGCAAGTTGCAGCCACGTATTCGAAGTTTACTCATGATATGCCCGAAAATGTTGATTGTTTCTTTCTAAAGTTCTTCTGAGAAATGGCATCACTGTGGCCTCTAATAGTCTATTCATGTGTTTGTCTACTGTCCATGATTCGCTTTCATAGGTCAGAATTGGCTCTATATAGCATCGATGAGCTATCTTTCTTCCCTCTATTGATATAGACTTGTTGCATAAAATGTTTTTTGTTTTCTGAAATACTATATTGATCTGTAATGGTACCGTGGAAGCATCCTACAAGTAGTGCCGGTTATTGTTGCCACTTAGTGATGGTAGTAGCGAATCTCATTTGTAGAAACACTGGCTGCGATCTGCGACAAGTACAGTCACTGCCAAGAAGGAAAGGAATGGCAAGCTACCTTTTTATATTGACAAATACAATTGCGCACACATTATTTAATATTAAAACATGAATGAAAAACAAATATCATTGCGTTTCTAGAACACGGGGATCGTGACACTGAGCTACAAATAAATGTCGTTGGAATGATTGCTGCAGTCTGTCAAACCTGATACGTAATTACAAAAAAATAGTAAGTAGCTACCATTGTAACAATGTAACATACAAGACCAATCAGGTTTTGAGTTGTAACAGTGTATTAGACAAGTACAGTCAGGTCTTGAGTTGTAAAAGTGTAGCAGACAAGAGCAGTAAGATATTAAGTTGTAACAGTGTAACATACAAGACCAATCATGTGTTGAGTTGTAACAGTGTATACGACAAGAACAGTCAGGTGTTGAGCTCTAACTGTACATTAGGCAAGAGCAGTCAGGTGTTGAGCTGTAAAAGTGTAGCAGATAAGAGGAATTATATGTTGAGTTGTAACAGTGTACAGACAAGAGCAGTAAGATATTAAGTTGTAATAATGGAGCACACAAGAACAAAGAGGTGTTGAATTGTAACAGTGTATGTAAAAGACTAGAGCGGTATGGTGTTCAGTTATAACAATAAAGAAGACACAAGCAGTAAGATGTTGAGTTGTAGCAGTGTTGCAGACAAGAGCAGCCAGGGGCTGAGTTGCAATTAACTGCCAAGAGTAGTCAGATGTTGAGTTATAACAGTGTTGCAGACAAGAGCAACCGGATGTTGAATTGTAACATTAAAGTAGACACAAGCGGTAACATTTTGAATTGTAGCAGTGTAGAAGACAATGGCAGTCAGGGATTCAATTGCAATTAGATGACAATAATAATCATTAGAGCAAAAATCTAGTTCATCAACAAATCCACTCGACATAACAGCTTTAAATCAAAAAGATATTAAAGATACCTATACAATACAAGTAAAGAACACATACCAGAAGCTGCTAGAGGAAGGAATTGAACAATACAGAAGAGAAAATCCTGATGAAAAAGTAACAACCAAATGGCAATGCATAAAGAAAAGCATACAAAAAGCCTGCGACACCTTAACCAAAAGAGAAAAGAACAAAAAACAAAAATGGATAACTAACACCATCTTAGAAAAAATGGAAGAAAGGAGACAAGCGAAGAACACTGCCCAATACAATAAAATAGATAATGAGATACGCAAAATGTGCAAAAAGGCAAAAGAAGACTGGCTCAGCCAAACATGTATAGAAATAGAAACTATGGAAAGCAAACAAGACCTAAGAGGAATGCACACAGAAATAAAGAGAATGACTAATAAAAAAAAAAAGCCACAGAAGGTGGATGCATTGCAGACAAAAAAGGAAAAATGCTAACAGACAATAAGGATATCATAGATAGATGGCAGGAATATATAACAGAACTATTTCATGATCAAACGGACAAGAGACCAGTTATAAAATGTACTTCAGGCTATACAATCTTAAAATCTGAGGTTAAAAAAGCTATTAAAAAAATGAAAAGGGGAAAAGCAGCAGGACCTGAAAGCATACAGATAGAGATGATACAGGCACTTGAAGATTTTGGCATTGAAGTGATTACAGACATATGCAACGACATATACCACACAGGATACATACCAAATGAACTAAAAACATCAACTTTCATTGCATTGCCTAAAAAGAATGGTGCAGTTGAATGCAGTGACTTTAGAACAATAAGCCTAATGAGCCATGTTACAACAATCTTGCAAAAAGTTATACAAGGAAGGATTCAGAATAAAATCAATACTGAATTAGATGAGAAGCAATTTGGATTTAGGAAAAATAGCGGGACAAAAGAAGCCATATTCTGCATGAGAACATTAATCGAAAAATACACAGAAGTAAACAAACCAATATATGCCTGCTTCATAGACTACACCAAAGCTTTTAATAGAGTACACCACAAACAACTTATAGAATGCCTAAAAGAGATACATCTAGATGACATGGATATACGACTAATATGCAATCTATACTGGGAGCAAACAGCCATAATAAAATATAACAAAGAGTTCTCTACACCCATTGATATAAAAAGAGGAGTAAGACAAGGATACATCATATCACCAAGCTTGTTCAATCTATACACTGAGCAAATCTTTAAAAACATCACAGAGATGCCAGGCCTACACATTAATGGAAAGATAATCAATAACCTAAGATATGCTGACGATACTGTACTACTAGCAGAAAATCCTAAAGACCTACAACAATTACTTAATGAAATAAACACGACAAGCAAAAAATATGGACTAGATATGAATATCAAAAAGACTAAAACTATGATCATAAACAAAGAAAATACTCAAAACCCACAAGTGGATATCAAAATTGAAGGAATAGACCTTGAGACAGTTCAGAACTATAACTACCTTGGACATACTATAACCAGCGATGGAAAATGTACAACTGAAATAAACAAAAGAATAGGAATGGCAAAAAGTAATTTTAATGTCATGAAGGACATACTAACATCAAAACAAATAACACCAGAGCTAAAACTAAGAATAGCAAAATGTTACATCTTCTCAATATTCCTATATGGTGCTGAAACATGGACATTAGACAAGAAAACAGAACAGAGAATTGAAGCCTTTGAAATGTGGATATATAGAAGAATAGGTAGAATTGGATGGAAGGAAAAGAAAACAAACGACGAAGTCTTAAAACAACTAAAAATGAAAAGAGAACTTCTGAACACAATTAGAACAAGACAAATGCGATTCTTAGGCCATGTTAAAAGACACAACAGCCTACTGAAAGTAATCCTGGAGGGGAAAATACAAGGTAAAAGAGGCAGAGGCAGACCAAGATTAACATGGACGAGTAACATCAAAAGATGGACAAATCAACCGATGACAACCTGCACCATCAAAGCAAGATATATAGAGCAGAATGGCGCTACATGGTAGCCAACCTTCGTTGCGGAGACGGCACTCAATGATGATGATGAATAATCATGTGTCGAGTTGTAACAGTGTAGCAGACAAGGGCAATCATGGGGTTGAGTTGTAGTAGCTGTAGCAGACAAGGCAATCAGCTGTTTAGTTGCAACAGTGAAACAAACAAGAGGAGTCAGGTGTTGAGTTGCAATTAACTCAAGAGTAGTCACGTGTTGCGTTGTAATAGTCTATGAGACAGGAGCAGTTAGATCTTGAGTTGTAACAGTGTAGCAGACAATAGCAGTCACATGTTGAGTTGCATCTGTGTAGTAGAGAAAAGTAGTCACTTATTGATTTGTAACAGTGTAGCAGACCAGATCAATAAGATGTTGAGTTGTAACTGTGTAACAGAAGAGAGCAGTAATATGTTGAGTTGTAACAGTCTAGCAGACAAATGCAGTAAGATGTTGAGTTGTAAGTGTCGCAGACAAGAGCCTGCAGGTGTTGAGTTGTAATAGTCTAGTAGACAAGAGAATCTTGTGTTGAAAGACTGTTGCTTCACGAAGATTGGGCAATAGGAGAGAAATATGAATGGTGACTTGTGAAACACATAAAATATGTAAATCGACATTGATTTTCAAGAACGACGCCATTAATGTGTAGATTTTCCTCGCTAGAGTCCAGAATTCACGAAAAGCAACATTGCAGCCGTGGACAATGTTTTATTGACCTTCTGGCGCGTCACAGTTAAGGGAGCTGGCATCACTAGTGGGCATTAGTGATGGTTATCATATAATTCATGGGGAGCTGACGCTCACAGGACTGTGCAAAATGGGTACATACTCGCCAGTGTATGAGTGGAACTGTTCGACAAAAAAGAACTAAATCCTGCCTAATCTGCTATCTCTGTCAACAGCTGGCATACGTGCATTGAACTATACGAGAACAATGCTGAACAGAGTTAAATATAATCGTTTTAGTGTTTGCTACAAATACTATATAATTGAAAAAGAAACATCAGGTTTCATTTTGAACGGAACTTCTTTTCCCTAGAAACGCGCAGACAATGGCACAACTGACACGATTAGACTATATTTGTTTATAATAATAAAACGTTTATTTTAAAGAACAATAATGGTCCTGATAGTGAGATATTATAGAAAGATTTTGGGTTTCTCTTATGTCGATCATATCAATAATGAGAAAGTGCTATAGAACATTGAATTAAAGACAGGGCCAATAAAATAATGTATGTCAGAGTAAAATTGCAGTTGAAAGGACGTGTTTCGAAATTTGCAGGGATGGTTATTCGACTGGACACAATATGGAGAAAGGAAAATCACGCCAGACAGAGAAAACAGTGGAACCACGACAAAATATGGACATTAACAATTCTCGTTTTATCTACAAAAAATCAATTATTTTTTCAATCAGGAAATTTGGAATGAAGTTGTAGCATCGTCGATAAAAGTGAACCAATGATCGCTCAGCTAAGTAAACTAACAATCACTACCAAATCAAATACATACCATATTTATAATTGTGTTAATGTTTATTTCCTTAAAGCTCACCAACTGTATTCTCGCAGCTGGTAAATGTATAGTTCTCTTCAGCAAAAACAATATATAATAATTAGGTGTAAGAAAGGACGCTTCTCCCAGACGCTGTTATTACAGTTTCTAGCATTACCATTTAATGATGTTGCAGTTTCCTTGGTGTTTCATCATGTGTTTCTTGGTTGCCCCAGTCTACATTCTTAACCACTTTATATATACGTAGGGAGGTCAAAAAGTAATGCACGCCAATTTTTTTCTCGGCTAATAATAAAGATAGAATATGAAATTTTGCACACTTGGAATATGACATGTTCCAATTATGTGCACCAAATTGCACAGCATTCTGATACATATTACGCAATCTATGAACCGTTAAAATGGAGCTTGTCAACAATGTCCGTTACAAACAGCGAATTGTCATAGAATTTCTGGTTGCGGAAAAACAAACTGTGGCAAACATTCATAAACGACTGTGTGCAGTGTACAAATGTTCTGCAGTCGATATGAGCACAGTTAGTCGCTGGGTTCAGAGAATTAAAGCTGCAGAAAGTGTACGAGTGGAGCTGCATGATTTACCGTGTTCTGGACGTGTTGCCTCGGCTACCAGCACAGCCATGTTAAACCGGGCTGATGCCATTATTCGTAAGGATAGGCGTATCACTAGTCAGCAATTGGCATTGCAGCTTACAGTCAGCAAGGGAAGTGCAATCGCAATTTTTAAAACTCTCGGATATTCATAGATTTGCGCTCGATGTGTTCCTCGGTGCCTAACAAATGATCACAGAGTTCAAAGGAAAACATTCTGTTCTGAATTGTTGGAGCGTTTCGGTGTTGAAGGAGAAATGTTTTTGTCAAAAATTGTTACCGGTGACGAAACGTGGGCACATTATTATGAGCCTGAAACAAAAATGCAGTCAATGGAATGGCATCATCCGCAGTCACCAAAAAGAAAAAAATTCAAAACATCTCCATCAGCCGGAAAGGTGATGATCACTGTCTTCTGGGACATTGATGGTGTGATTCTTGTTGATTTAATGACAAGAGGTGAGACAATCAACTCGACAGCTTACATCAATACACTGACAAAACTCAAAAATCGGTTCCACAGATTTCGGCCTAATAAGCCATGTGCAGATTTGTTGCTTCAACATGACAATGCACGCCCTCACACAAGTCTGGTAACACGGGAAGCAATCAACAAATTTGGTTGGACTGTACTGCCCCATCCTCCTTACAGCCCTGATCTGGCTCCCTCAGATTTCCATCTGTTTGGACCACTCAAAAAATTCCTGCGTGGGAAACACTTTGACAATGATGAGGATGTGATCCGTGCAGTTAAAAAATGGCTACGCGAGCAGGACAAAACTTGGTACAAACGAGGCATTCATGACCTAGTTTCGCGTTGGCGTAAGGCAATACGCTTGGACCGAGATTATGTTGAAAAATAGGTATTGTAAAGGGGATGTTCAGCTACAATCTGTGAAAATTTCACACATTTTGCCCGAATAGTTTCCGAGAAAAAAATTGGTGTGCATTACTTTTTGACCTCCCTTCAGTATATATACCGCGTTTGGTATAATTACCTGGTGGATTATTTCTCCATTCATACTGGGGGCGTGGTTCCTTTTATATCATTTGTTTATGGCCGTATCTCTAATTGTGAATCTTCAGGTCGTTCCAGTCAGTTCACACAAACATTCAGAATTCTCTACATTAATTATGCAGAAATCATCCGTAAAACATCCAGAAATGAGACACTTAGTGGGTGTGTAAGAAGACTTATCAACCAACACAGAACTGGAGTCATCAGGACACTGTAGGACTTGCTCAGGAGGGGATCTGAACACCTATGGACATGTTCGGAGTGCATTGATGATGACCCGCAAATAACTGAATAACGCAATAACTCAATATATTTTTTCATTAAAGAAAAATCATATATTTTATTACTTACATATGCTATTGTGTTAAGCTGAAACAGAACATTTGATATTATAATATGGAAACTATATTTCTCATCATACCTGTCTATAACTGTTCAAATATGGAAACCGTGAGTATAATCTGTTTAGTTTGTATATAAATCTTCTAACTCTGCTAGTTACATTCGCTGACAAAAATATGTGCATTTTAGTCTTCACTTCCTGTCCGTAAGTAAATGATACAAATATGGCGTTGGAATCAAACAGTTCGTTACCTGACATTTATTTTATTATGTTCTCTCTGCCTCTTGGGTGTCCGGTTAGCGCAATCGATAGGCGGTTGGCTTACCACGGCAACAGCCGGGGTTCGTAATCCTGGCGAGGACACCTGGGTTTTACTAATTCCCTAAAAATTAGTAGGAGCCGCGATAGCTCAGTGGTTAGTGAACTGGACTACTACGGACAAGGGGTAGGGTTCGATCCCAACCGACGGCTCCGGGTTCACCCAGCCTTAAATGGGTACCGGATTTTTTCTGGGAAAGTAAAAGCAGCACGGGCGTAATACCGACCACATTACCCCAAAAATCATGTGCTGAAGGTCTGTAAAATATAGGGTCACTAACACCTTATTTCCCTATACGCCACTTGGCGTGACGGGGGGTACTTTACTTTTTTTTTCTCTGCCTCTTAACAAACTAATCCTACCCACAACATCACTTACCAAGAACCTTACATATATATATATATATATATATATATATATATATATATATATATATATATATATGTATTTGTATAAACAGCATATGTCTGTTTTCATTTTGGCTCTAATCTATTTGTATAAACAGCATCTGTCTATTTTCATTTTAGTTCTAATCTAGAACATTTTGGAATATATATGAATGTTGTGAGCCTAGTACATAAAAAGAATAGTCGGTGTGTAAACATCACAAACCATTATCTTCCACCTTAATTGTTTCTTTTTTCTTCTTCTATTTTGTTTTTTACAGAATCTAAAAGTTTCTCTAATGTGAACAACAGTGGTGTTGATGTTTGTTGATTGTTTATAGAAGGTGACTTCCATTTTGAAAAATAAAAATATCCAGCTCCATTTCCATTACTCTCGTCACCTCAGATAGTCCGCTGTCAAACTGATAGCATTGCATGTACATTCAACCCTTAGTAGACGCGTACCTAGATGCATATCATGTCCCGTTTGGACACGCCTTTATATTTAGCACAGTTTTTTAAACAAAACAATTTCAATAAATTTAGGGATATAACCGATGTTTGTTATTGTTTGGTGAAGTAACATATGTCAACATGTTTAGGAAAGGGTTCTATTCATTTATAATAGTATAATCTGTTTGTAGAAGAAAAATCTAATTGAAAATGTGATATAATGAGTAAGTAAATAAAATAAATACCATCAAAACGCAAACTAAATTCCAACTAAAACTACTTTTCTAATCAAACGTGAAAAGGAAATATATTTATTCTCTACAGTTTTTTTTTTCCAAATATATATACATATTTTGAATAAAATGTTAAATCATTTCAAAGCATATGCAACATATTTATTACTATTTATAGTAAAATGGTTTTAAAAATTGAAAACAAATAAATTATAAACATTGTTTCACTATTCGCTGTACTAAATAAATCTTTCGATCATCAAATTGAAAATCCACTTTTACTTGTACCCATAGACAAAAATGTAAAGAAATATATGTATATGAGTTTTATAGACTACACAAAGGCATTTGGCAAAGTAAAGCATGTGTATATAATCAATATGCAGGAGAAATTAAACATTGTAAGCAAGGATCTGCGAATCATAAAAAAAAAAAAACATGTACTGGCAACAAACAACAGCTATACGAATTAGCAACCAAACAGGACGACTTGAATATATAAAACAAGGACAAGGCTGTGTTCTGTGGCTGGATTTGTTTTCACTTTACAGCGAGCAAACGGAATTGGTCAACGGTCACAACATAATCAATTTGCGATATACTGATGACACAGTTGAAATAACAGAAATAGAGAATGAACTTCAAGAAATAATAGACATAATAGTAAAAGAAAGCAACCAAAAAAAGGTCTCAATCTGAATAGAAATAAAACAGAAGTAATGGTCACATCACAGTAACAATCATCACCATCTTACAGTATAAAAATAGACAGAACAAATCTGAAACAAGTGCAACGCGTTAAATACTTGGGCACAGTAATAACATCAGATGGAAGATGCAACACAGAAATAAAACGCAGAATAGCTAAGGCAAAATAGCGTTTCAGAAAATGTAAATTTATTTGATGCAACAAATCTATGTCAATAGTAGTTAGAAAGTAAGAGTTCATCGTTGTTATATAGAACCAGTTCTGACATATTGAAGTGAATCATGGATAGTAGACAAACAAATTAAAAGAAGATTAGAGGCCACAGAGTAGGGATTTCTTAGAAGAATGTTGAGAAACCCTGGACAGCTGAAAACCCCAATTAGGAAATTCTCAAAAAGATCAACATAGAAAGTACTCCTAAAAAACATCAGAAAGAAACAATCAACATTTGTTGGACACATCATGAGAACTGGAAAGTTGGAATATCTTGGTTACATCTGGCAAAATAAAATGAAAGAGAGATCGCACGACAAAAAGAGAAAATACTAAATAGTTTGGTGTCATGGCATGGAAAACAGTCAACACATACAGAACGGATACGATGTAGTGTGGATAGAAAATTATGATAAGGCATGATCGCCTACGCCATCCGGTATGACACATGATGATGATGATAGACAAAGAAAATCCACGTGACTTCTTATCCATTCATCAATTGGTAATAGGACAAATAACATAGATAAAGCATTATAAATCTTACACTACGGGATTTTGTAAAGAAACCACATAAAATGTACACAGACCGACACGAGATGATCAGATATCGGTGAGTTTCAGCTCATTTTCGTGAAAAAAAAAAAAAAAAAATTGAAATATGAGAGAACACTTCACCATACTTTTTTTTTCTAGGGCTCGCAAGCGGAAATAACCATCTAATGAATTTTAAAATACCGATTTATTTGAAAAAACGTATATTTTTAATGGAACAAACACTTCAGCCACTCTGAGTGTCAGATTGTGAAAACGTTACGCGAGGACCTGTCACTGGGAGTGTCAGATTGTCTACTGAGGGTGTACGACATTAATAAAGAGATGTCTACAAGAATAGGCGTGCCAGCCCAGTCACTCAATAGACTTAGAAACATTTAGTGTTCAACTTGTCTCATGCTCTGAACCAAGCTTAGAATTGACAAGTCAAATGTGCGATCCACACTCATATATGCAGCAGAAACGCGGAGAACGAATCGTGAGATAGAAAGCCCCACTTAAAGTATGTGAAGGCCTTTGTCTAAGGAAGATTCCAAACATCAGTTGAATCAACACTTTACAAACAATGAAGTTGCCAGAAGATCAGTCACTTACAACATCCACCAAAAACTGAAAAGAAGACGTTGGAGATAGGTTGACCACGTTCTACGAATGTAACGACGCAGGCATCCTCAATCTAGCATTAACGCGAACACCATCTGGCAAACGAAGAATATATATATATATTTTTTGGACATAGCGATACATAAACATGATGAAATAAAAAAAAACAGGCAGGTAACAACTTTATATAATAAACTTATGAATGACATATCCATACATTCTATACAATAGAACGTTTCTTCAGAATCCAACACTAATGTTTCCTAGAAGCTATCCACATCACATGTTCTCAGCTCTCGTCTCATAATGGCTCACATCTAATCTGCAGAATCTCTATAATAGCACAATCAACTCGATTTTTCATTAACTACAGTATCATGGCTAATAGTCATATCACGATTCTCACTACTGTCTTATGATTTATGTCCGCATCATATTTTAACACAGCTATCTCCTGAATCTAGCATCTATGGCTGTATTTGTTCTCAGACAATTCGTCTACATCATACATAGTTGTAAGTATAAACAAACCACACATTTACTTCTTTGAAAGTTCATCCACTTTATGGTAATCTCCATCCTGCTGGACAACATCATAACATTGCTCCCCCACTACCTCTTCCCGACAGCCCTGTCACTTGTATAGTCAGCTGTTGAATACCCCCAAAATGTAGTCTCTGTCAGTAGCTGGTGAACACTCGAGGTCCATGATTTCCACATAACCTACTTGAGAATCAGGTCACACACCCACTATCTTGGCATTTCCCTCTAGAAAGACCACCCCAAATCAGTTTTATCCTTTGATTGTCCATGTTTTCATGTAAAAAACCTATTATTTCATTACTAGTTAACGTACATATGATGGTCTCCCGTTCTATTAACTTCTATATAGTTTGCATGCATGTTAACATACACACAGCCACCCGCATATATATATATATATATATATATATATATATATATATATATATATATAGTAAGTATGTGAATATTACTCACGTCCTTCTCCATATGTTGGTCTGTATTCACATTCTAGTAAAACATACAATAAGTATGGCTTTCTTTATAAAAAAAAGATATAATTTCAATCATATGCGTATGTCCGCATTAAAAAACATCGTTCCCTCAAATTATCATTAAGTTAGCAAACAACACTTAGAACCCATAGACTTATCATTAGTCACAATCTTGCTGTGATTCTAAACAATTTATTTTCTTTATAACGGAAGACAGAATAAGAATTATGTAAACCTGGTAGGAAGATATGGCTGTGAGTCATAGACAGGAGATCCAAACAATGCCACATAGATGAGGTTCCACAAATAACAATAATAGTACCAGGTCATGCTTATTGTTGAGTCTTTTCACTTATTTTGTTCTATATTTGTTTTAAAGCAAGATGTGTGAGTGATAATTCACAAGTTACTTTGAAATAATAATTCTGAAGAAAATGAATGACCACATGTAACTGTGGAAATAAAAACATCTTAAACGTAATTGTTGTCATTCAGTTCAGCACGGCTACATTTTACAGGAAGTGGTATTTAGTTCTAAACCTAGATATGATGAATCATTTATGTGTGAAGTTGGGTTTAGTTTTCTGCATTCCACTTATTTTCTCTTGTATTGTTTTTGGGACTAGTCTCAATTTGTGGCGATTCACTTAAATAAAAAAAAAGAAAACTGCGTAATTCACTTACTCTTTGTGTTACCGATATTTTCGCGATTTTCTCAAAGAATCAGAGATTTTACAATTTTCCGTGCGGAATTGAACGTTTTTAACGACAAAATATTAGTTTCTTTTAGAATCTCTAGAAGCTACACTGTTTATTTAGTTCTCTAACTCCTTGGATTTGGAAATAAATAAATAAATAGCTATAGCAACTATTGACGAGATGTGTATCTGAAATGTGTCAATGAGGGAAACTCAATGACAGTATAATCAGTAAACATTTGGATCATAAAGGTAAAGTACGAGACTTGAACCGGCGTCTTAGCACGCGAGTTTTCACCCATACGTGCTCTGCCAGAAGTGTTCGGAGAATTCTGGATAGTGTCGCTTCAAGCATCGAAACTCACGATGTTAGGCGACATTCCTCACCTTCCCGAGGAAATACTCTGGTACCCATTTCTGCCAACGGCTGGGTCGACCGTAGGTGTATTTTTTTTCCAACGACGAGTACAATTCACACTGCTCCCAGGAATCGAACACGGGTTGTCCGAAAGTCGGTAGTCCAGTCGAGTGGTTTTCCCAACTAGGCTACCGATGCCCCAAATTTGGATCATGTTTTTGTTTATGTATTCATATTATTGTATTGTTAATTGAATGGTGGCATTTTGGTACTTTCTTTCAGCTCTTTGTGGAGCATAGGTCTTGAAGAAACAATTTCCAAGCTGTTCTGTTCCTTGCCATATTTAAAAAATCAATCCATATCTTCTTCATTCTCTCTCTGCGATCAGGACTCAATCAGAGTAGGAGTACAGACTCTCACATGAAGGCAGAGTCTGCCAGATCCACTCTGATTGTACAGCAGTTAAAACGTTGCACTGTGGTCTGCGCCAGTGGCCCAGTGCATCCGATTTCAGCAAGAATTTTACTCAGGTTAGCTTTCCTTAGCCTTTTATTGTCCCCAATCTTCCTGCAAGGCAGCAGATGATCTTTTCTGTAGGGGGATTCTGCCCTTAGATGGTCGGCCCTCCAAGTTTTACGAGCACCATCTGCCCGAGTCACTAGAGGTGACTAACACAGACATGCACACAGCGATACAAGGCATGACTAACACTGACACACATCAATATATAAGACATATGACTAACATAGACATGCACATAAAGATATGAGATATGACCAACATATACATGCACACACAAAGATATGAGATGTGACTAACATAGCCATGCACACACAAGGATATGAGATGTGACATATACATACATTCACACACAACGATATGAGATATGACTAACATAATCATACACACAAAGATATGAGATATCACTAACATAAACATGTACACACAAAGATGTGACACATGACTAACACAGATACACACTAAGATATGAGATATGACTAAACACATACGCACATAAAGATATGAGACAGGAATAACATGGCCACACCAAGGCATATGACACATGACTAACATAAACATGCACAAAAATAAGAGATATGACTGACATGGACATGCACGCACAAAGATATGTCACATATCTAACATAGACATACACACATATGGTATATGACTAACATAGGTATGCACACACAAATATATGATATTTGACTAACACAGCCATGCACACAGAAGAATATGATATATGATAAACACAGACATGCACACACAAAGATATGAGATATGACCAACATAAACATGCACACAAAGATATGAGATATCACTAACCCAGACATGCACACACAAAATTATGACACATGACTAACACAGATACACACTAAGATATGAGCTATTACTAAACTCAGACATACATAAAGAAATGAGACATGATTGACACGGACACACCAATATATGAGATATGACTAACATGACACACACCAAGATATGAGTCATGACCAGCACACACAGATACACACACACACACACACACACACACACACACACACACGCTAAGATATGAGCCATGGTTAGCACAGAAACACACCAAGATATGAGCCATGACTAGCACAGAAACACATTAAGATATGAGCCATGGCCTCACGTAAAAGCGCCAAGAAATGAACCAAGTCTAGCACAGAAACACATTGACGTAGCCAAATGCTTGGGTTTGTTGTAGTTGGCAGACTCTTCTTAACGTGGGGATCATCGACATACGAGACGCAGGCCTCGATTAACTGTTCACAGGTTTTGATCAAACTGTTGTCCGGAGATTTGAGAGTGCAGTCTGGCACGTAGAACGTTCCCTTGCATGCACAGTTTTCTTCATCATCATCATCTCTGCATCGACCTGTCTTCTCCAAGTAAATAGTGGTCTTGTTCCATTTATTTTTCCCCGGACATTCCAAAAAGGGGGCATGTCGTGTAATATTCTCAATTAGCTCCTGGTGTCTGTGTACAATCCAGCGCCATCGTCTTCGTTGCATCTCTTTGTCCATTAGTATTTGACTGCCATTTTCCAATAATTCTATGTTAGTCATTATGTGCTATTATTACATTTTCACTATACTGTGGCAAGCATCCATTAATGGATGTATGCATCTTCATGATTGCCATTTTTGTTGTTCTCCATGTTTCACAGCAACATAATAGGATTGATTTAATATTAGAGTTAAACGATTTTATTTTATTGTGGTATTAACGTATAGGTAATTATGCTATATCGTCATCAAGCTACTGTAAGCAAAATAACGATTAAACAAACTCTAAAGATAGGTACTTTAAATGTGAGAACACTCATGCAGAAGGGTAAACTAGAAAATGTCATACAAGAAATGACAAGAATGGGCTTACAATTACTAGGACTTTGCGAAATGAGATACTCCGGATCAGGGGAGATATATTCTGATAAACATAGAATAATATATTCTGGAGGTACTGAACACCAAAGAGTAGTGGGTATCATGTTGGGTGCCGAAAGTGCAAGAACAGTGAAAGGCTTTTACCCAATATCTGACAGTGTCCTTTTAGTGAAATTCAATGGAAAGCCAATAGACATAAATCTTATAAAAGTGTATGCACCAACAGCAGAAAGTCTAGAGGAAACTATTGATAAATTTTACGACGAATTAAATGAGGCACTTCATGAATACAAACCACATGAAAACACCATAGTTCTAGGTGATTTTAATGCAAAAGTAGGAAAGGAAAGAGTTGAGGAAGTAGTTGGTCATTATGGCTTAGGCAAGAGGAATGAAAGAGGTGAGAAACTTATTGAATGGGCAAGAACACACAAAATGATGATAGGAAACACCTGGTTTAAGCAATATCCAAGACGTCTGTGGACATGGAAAAGCCCAAGAGACAACGCACGTAATCAAATTGATTATATAATGATAAACAATAGATTTAGAAACAGTCTGGTGTGTGTGAAAACTAGACCAGGGGCAGATTGAAATAGTGATCATGTACCAGTTGTGGGAAAGCTTAGAGTAAGCTGCAAGACAAATATAAAATCACAATTCAGAACCGGTAAAATGCAATAGAGAAAATACAAAGCATTGATGAACAGTGGGAAATGCTAAAAGAGTCAATGCAACAAACATCAAAAGAGTTCATACCACCAGTGAGGACAAATTCAAGGAAGAAATGGATGACAGATGATATTTTGCAGCTAATGGATACAAGAAGAAGAAATAAAGAAAATAAAGATGAGTATAAGAGGTTAAATAAATAAATTGTAGTAAAATGTAATGAAGCAAAAGAAGCATGGCTAAAAGTGAGATGCAAAGAAATCGAATTGCAACAAAAAGGTGATGCTAAAGCTATATACAAACAAATTGAGGAATTAACAGGAAGAAAAACGCAATCAAAAACTGGATGTTAAGATGAAAGAAAGGAGAACTGTTGATTGATCAAGAAAACATAAGGGAACGATGGACATAATACATTAAGGATCTTTATAATGATGAACGAACGGAAGTAAATATTAAGGATAATGGAGAAGGACCAGAAATACTAGAAGAAGAAGTGGAAGACGTCTTGCGCAATATGAAAAATGGCAAAGCTCCTGGGCCAGATAATATAACTAAAGAAGAGATTGAAGCCATGTGTGATTTTAGAATAGAAATAATAACAACAATAGTGAATGATATCTACAACAGCGGATATATACCAGACGACATGCTCAAATCAATATTCATAGCCCTACCAAAGAAATCGGGTGCGATTGATTGCGATGATCATCGCACAATAAGCGTTATGAGTCATATGACTAAGATATTACTAAAAATCATCATGCGAAACAAAATCAGTCCAGAAATTAGCGATGAACAGTGTGGTTTTGTTAGAGATAAAGGAACAATCAATGCCATTTATATCATAAGATCTTTAGTAGAAAGAGCCATAGAAGTGAAAACAGATCTATACCTATGTTTCATAAATTACACCAAAGCATTTGACAAAGTAAAGCACCAAGAAATAATCAAAATTTTAGAAAGCATAAACATAGACAGCAAAGATCTAAGAATAATAAAGAACATGTACTGGCAACAAACAGCGGCCATAAGAACTGGAAATCAATTGGGAATGTTTCAACAAATAAAACAGGGTGATAGACAAGGTTGTGTGCTGTCACCAGATTTGTTTAATATTTATAGTGAGATTTTTTCAAGATCCATAAGGGACATGCCTGGAAAAAAACTATTTGAGGTCATAATATGAATAATCTAAGGTATGCTGATGATACAGTCTTAATCGCTAAGAATGAAAATGAGTTACAAGAAATGTTGGACATTATAGTGAATGAAAGCAAAAATATAGGACTCAGCCTTAATAGCAAAAAGACAGAGGTAATGGTAACAACAAAGAAAAATACATCACCTCAGTACAAATTAAAGACAAGTGGAACAATATTAAAACAGGTAAATGAATTTAAATATTTGGGAACTGTGTTAACCTCAGACTGAAGATGTACAAAAGATGTGAGATGTAGAATGGCTCAGGCAAAAGCAGTTTTCCAAAAAAATGAGGAAAATACTATGCAATCCATTTGTGACAATTGAAACAAGAAAACTAGTTCTTAAATGTTACGTAGAGCCGGACTTAACATACGGATGCGAATCATGGACAATATGACAACAGACAAGAAAATCACTGGAGTCTGTGGTCTTATTTTGGGTTGGCCAGTAACTCTATTCTCTCGCCCCCTGACTCCACAGAGCGATTGAGAAGGACATCCAGTAATATAGGTTGGGCCCTTTCGAGGCTGAGGGCCCGGCGCTGCACCTGCCTGAGTGTCCATCACAGGGCGAGTGCCATATCGATTTGCAGTTATAGGCATGCTTCCCATTGGCGTGAGTGCGTGGCATCCTGATTTTTGTAGTGCGCCTTTTGGCTGGTTGCCTCCGACTTCAGCACTTAAAATTGCTAGAGCAGACTGTGGTCTTGCACGGGTGTAGGAAGGCCTGGCCAGTCTTGGTTTTCAGTCCCTGGTGACTGTTAAGCCCCATCCCCACGACAAGGAGCTGGCCAAAATAATGCACTGGAATGCTGAAGGCATCAACAGCAAAAGAGATGGGTACAGTAAAAAGATAGAATTAGAAAATATCCTGCATGAAGAACAAGTAAGCATATGCTGTTTGCAGGAAACCCATCTAAACAACGACATAGCCTTGAAGATTAGGGGATACCAGTGCTACCGATCTGACAGGAAAAACAGACAAAAGGGCGGAATACTGACTCTTGTAAGGAACAACATTAATGCATGTCAGATTGAAGTGTATATGGATGGGGCGGAATATCAAATACTGCACCTCAGGACAGGAAATACAGACTTCCATCTACTTAACTATTACTGTCCGAGTGACCGCCCACTAGCACTAGACACAATTACATTAAAAGAAAGAATAATTGTATGTGGAGACTTTAACAGCCATTCACAGAGCTGGGGCTATGAAGATATGGACAAGAGAGGTGAAGAACTTGAAAATTGGCAGGATGACAATGGGCTTATACTATTAAACCAGGCAACAGATCCACCAACATTCTATTCCAGATCATGGCATACCACATCTACACCAGACCTTGCTTTCCATTCACCAGACCTGGATTGGAATATCACACGTATTGTTGGGAAACAACTTGGAGGCAGCGACCACCGACCTGTCTTTTTAGTGGTGCAAAATGAGGCCGTCAGGGAGAGCAGCACTCTCTCCAGATGGAATTACAAAAAGGCAGACTGGAAAATGTATCAACATTACACCAGTGTACTGACTAAAGATCTAAATACAGACAGAGACATCAACAAAATAGTTGATGAATTCAGTAGACTAATAATACAAGCTGCCAGTGAAACAATACCCAGAGGGGCACGGAAACACTACAAACCATACTGGAATAGTGAACTAGAGCAACTGCACAATGACATGGAAACATCTCGAAAACAAGCAGAAAATAACCCCTGCCAGGAACACCACAATAACTATCAGCATGCTAAAGCCAAATTTCAATGGGCTAAACTACAAGCCAGACGGAGAAGTTGGAAAGAGAAAACAGAGTACATGAATCTAGAACGAGACACAAGAAAAGTGTGGAAGCTTGTAAAACAGCTGAATGATGAGGGTACAGAAGGGAACACAAAAATTACACTGAAGAAGGATGGAAACATTCTAACAGGTAAACATGCAGCAAATCACATTGCAGACTCCTTTGCAAATGACAACAATATTGAAATTAGCCTAGAGAAACGTCAAGAGACCCGTCTAAAACAACAAAATGCAAGACAAGAAGAGACTGCACATGAAGTCATGGAAATACCCATTACACAAAGAGAGCTAGAGCTGGCAATATCCAAATTAAAAATGAAAAAGTCACCAGGTAGTGATGGAGTGTCTAATGAAATGATTAAGAACTTGGGAACTGCAGCTAAAGCAAAACTACTGCAGATCTACAACATTTGCTGGATCACAGGTAAAGTGCCACAGGCATGGAGAGAAGCAATTATGATACCATTACTAAAGCCAGGAAAAGATGGTTCAATGACATCCAGCTATAGACCAATCAGCCTTACAAGCTGTTTGTGTAAAACAATGGAACGTATAATCAATCTCAGACTGCAGTGGTACCTGGAAAGTGAAAATCTCCTTGTCCCACAACAAGCAGGCTTTAGACAGTGTTACTCTACCGAAGATCAGGCAACCTATCTTTCCCAGGAAATTGAGGATGCGTTTCAAGAAAAGAAACTGGTACTAGCAGCATGGATAGACCTAAAGAAAGCATTTGATAAGGTATGGAAGGAAGGGCTTTTGAAGAAACTGAGAAATTATGGAGTAAATGGCAGGATGTACAAATGGGTCAAAGCATACCTGCATAACAGGAGAGCCAGAGTGCAACTGGATGGTCTTAAGAGTAAGAAGGTCTTACTGCGCCAGGGCGTTCCACAGGGAGGGGTACTATCTCCAACACTTTTTCTGATCTACATCAATGACCTAGTTACTGAACTACCACATGGTATCAAAGTGGCAATGTATGCAGATGACTTGGTAATGTGGTGCACAGAGGAGTATGCAACAGTGGCCTCCAAATTGTTACAAAGAGCTATGAATGCACTGAATTCATGGACAAATAGATGGTGTATCAGCATCAATACAGACAAATGCAGTACTACACTTTTCACTCTTTCCCCAAAACAAAAAGCAGGAGCCATCTATATAAACAATGAGCCTGTGAAAGAAGACATACAGGCTACGTATCTCGGAGTTACATTTGATAACAAACTATCTTGGAAACAGCAGATAAATAAGGCAACCCAAAAAGCAAGGAGAAAATTGGCTATTCTAAGAAAGCTGTGTGGAACTACGTGGGGTGCGAGTGGGAAAATACTCAGTAAAGTTTACCAACAGAGTATACGCCCACATTTAGAATATGGATCATCTGCATGGTGTTCAGCATCAAACACCACACTTCAAGAACTGGATAAAGTACAAAACCAGGCACTTAGGGTCATCACAGGAGCAATGAAATCAACACCAATATTAGAGATGGAGAAATTGTGGAGGATACCAGCACTGAGAGAACGGAGGGACACAAAGGTGCTGATACAGGCAGAAAAATTTGCTTGCATGCCGAGACATCCAATGAAGGACCGATTCCAAAATCTTGCATTGGGACGACTTAAGAGAAGCAGTTTTATCCACCAAGCCAAGCGTATTAGTAGACAAACACCAGACATGCCAAGAGCTGTTAACCCCCTACTGCCCATACCAGAACAGACTCCCTGGACAGAGGAATCTGGATTATCAGTTCAAATACGGACAGAAGTGAAAGGAATAGTTGATAAAGAGAAACAGAATAGTCTACAGCGAAAAACAATAACTCTCAGTTTCCTGGATGAAGAATACCCACAAGACCTATGGATTCGTGTGTATACAGATGGATCAGCACAGAATGCAGTAAAAAATGGGGGAGCAGGTGCATATATAGAATACCCAAATAACACTAGGGATATGAATAAAATAGCAACAGGGAAATATTGTCACAATTATGATGCAGAAATACAAGCAATAAAGTTAGCAATAGAAAAACTGCTGAACATTAATCTTAGCCCGCAGCCTGTAGTGTTTTTGACAGATGCAAGATCAGTACTCAAGGCACTACAATCCAGAAAATTACCACATCTGCAGACCTTATTGACTGAACTCTGCAAGCACCACAGGGTTGCCCTGCAGTGGATCCCATCTCACTGTGGAATACCAGGAAATGAGAAAGCAGATCAGTTGGCAAAGGAAGGTTCAACAGGCACACAACTAGATACACCTGTTACATACCATCATAAGAAACAGATAATCAAATCAATCAGAGGACCACAAGCCCCAAATCAGGATGCCTTTTATAATATGAATAGATATGAACAAGTTATCATTATACGTCTCAGAACAGGACACAATCGACTCCATAGTCACATGTATACAAAATTCAAGATCGGCACCTCAACTACTTGTACATGTGGACAGGCGCCCCAGACTGCTGAACACATACTTCAAGACTGCACTGAATATAGTAGACTGAGGAAAATCCATTGGCCCATAGATACAACACTACAGACAAAACTATATGGGCCACTGCAAGAATTACAAAAGACAGTAACATTTATACAGGAAACGACATTGCAGATATAGACAATGCTTCAGGCGAACGAAAGATAGATAGACTGGAGTCTGTAGAAATGTGGTTTTACAGAAGAATGTTGAGAATACCATGGACAGCTAAGAAAAGTAATGAAGAGGTTCTGAGAAAGGTCAAAGCAAAAAGAGAGCTAATTTCCAATGTTGGGAAGAGACAATCATCATTTTTTGGCCATGTAATGAGAAGAGACCAACTTGAATATATTGTAACAACTGGAAAAATTGAGGGACGAAGAGATAGAGGGGAGCAAAGAGAAAAAAATAACAGACAGCTTAAGAGAATGGCTTAGCAGATGGTCAACAACAGACATGAAAAGAACTGCCGAGATCGAATGTTGTGGAGAGATATGATCATCTACGCCACTAGGCCCGGTACTTGATGATGATGAATTTTGCTGCACTATACATTTGCTGATTTACTAAGCCAAATAATACAGTTAATTATGAAGTTAAGGAATATTTGCCTGAAAAGATTTTCATATTGTGAAATGTATTTTGGATTAACAGATAGCAGAGATAATTAGACAGTCGCAGATCAAAGCGGCGTTCTTTTTTCTTCTATCGTTTAGCTCCCAGTGGAGCATAGGTCTTCAACAAACACTTTCCAAGTCGTTCTGTTTTTTGCAATTCTTTTAAGATCACTCCATGTCTTCCCCATCATCTTCATCTCTGCTTCGATCTGTCTTCTCCAAGAATTCCTTGGTCTTCCTCTTTGTCTTTTCCCCTGGGGATTCCAAAATAGGGCCTGTTGTGTAATACTCTCAGTTGACTTCCGTAGTGTGTGTCCTATCCATCGCCATCGTCTTCGCTGTATCTCTTTATCCACTGGTATTTGACCGGTACATTTCCATAATTCCACGTTAGTGACTTTGTCCTGCCATTTCCATCCCTTTATTCTGCGCAACATTCATTAATGAAAGTCTGTACCTTCGTGATTGTCAATTTTATTATTCTCCATGTTTCACAGCCATATAATAGGACCGACTTAACATTTGAGTTGAGCATTTTTATTTTGTATTTAGCCCAATTTATTTGGATTTCCATATGTTTCCCAGTGCAACGAAAGCTCCTCTTGCTTTTGATATCCTTATTTTGGTATCATTTTCTGTTCCTCCCTCTTTATCAAAGCGGCGTTGCTACATATGAAATCATCAACTAGTTTGTTTTGTGGAAAGTTGAATCTATGTAAATCTCTTAATGTATACGTACGAATCCTTTCCTGGCCATTATCATATATATCGGGTCATTAATACATGTTATACCTGACAATTATCCAATATATTCGATATTGGATCTGATGTATACATTGTAATGTTTGTTTCATGCAGCTGGACTATCTGCTAACTGGTTACACCATAAAGTCTTTACAAGTAAAGTTACACATTTCTGCCCTAGAAGGCAGTTCGTCAGGAAGAAGAACAAATCTTACTTCAAACCCCTGCTGTAGCTCGACTATAAAAGCAGACGAGAAACGCTTTCTGACTGACTATTGAGACCAACTGATATTCGGAAAAAAAGAGTAATTGAATTCAATATCTTTCTACGAGAGCACAGCTATCCAGAACATACATAATATAAATAATTAAATATAAACATTCACTAATGTCTATTAAGGCTAAAGCTTCAATAGTCTAGATTTGCATCGTTTTGTGCGTGTCTACGAAAGAGGCGCAAAGTAAATACATTAGTGTACACAGCTAATGTTTCAGCGCAAATTTATTATTATAGTCTGCATGTAAACTTAATTTCTTTTTTTTTACTTGATCTTATAGCTGTGTTTCCTCGTCGATTCGGTGTTTCTCTGCACACAATAACAATATATGGCCTCTTTCGTCTTGTCAGACGGTGTATTGTAAGTTATTGTGCATTTCTTTTGTTTTTGCGTTTGTCGAACAGTTTCTTTCGTGGCCGATTGACAAACACACTGGGCCACAGAATTAACAAGTCAGGCCAATTGATCCACATAGTTTTCTATTTTTTTTCGTGAGTCTTTTATCATCCATGTTTTGCCATACAAAAGCCTCAAATGATGTTATACCATTCCTAATACAGTATCTCCGTGATTTTCGATCTCTTGCCGGATGTTTCCTGTCATTTTCAAAGATGGAGAAGTCATTTAGAGACCATTTACATATATCTCTATAGTGTAGTATAGATCTGCCGGTTTCTTTCTTTCCGTGTATTAGTTCACCATGCAGTATTTGCTTAGGGATGCGGCTTTCTTCAATTCGCTGGATATGCCCCAGCCATCATAACCTTAGTCTGCTGAGCATTGACATGATTGTTAGGGCTTAGTACGTTGCAGGACTGTTATATTGGTTATTTTGTTCTGCAATTTGATGTGCATTATTCAGCGGAGACATCGCATGTGGACAATATTTAGTCTTTTTGCATTAATTGTGTATGTTGTCCAGGTTTCAGATCTATATAGCAGTGTGCAAAGTACACATGCCTAACATAATTAATTTCGTGTTGCCCCAGCCACTTTCTGTGAGTTTGCTGAAAGTCGTAGCTGACTTACCAATAATGCGGTTTATTACATCCTCAAGAAAAATGGTTGACGCGATTGTGGAACAAGATACATGTAGTTCTGAACTGACTCAAGTGGAGAATCTTTCAAAGTGATTAATATAGGCTGGAAATCAATTCGAAATGTTACAACAAATTAAACTGGGTGTTATACAAGGTTGTGTGTTGTCACCAGATTTGTTTAATATGTATAGTGCGATTATTTTAATATCCATAAGGGACATACCTGGAACAACAATCAGATGTCATATATAAATAATCTAAGTTTTGCTGATACAGTCTTAATCGATAAGGGTGCAAAATGAGCTACAAGAAATGTATTATTATAGTGAAAGAAAACAAAAATAAAGGACTCATCCTTAATAGCAAAAAGACAGAAGTAATGGTATCAACACAGAAAAAGACATCACCTCAGTGCAAAATAAAGACTAGTGGAAAAGGTTATTAAAAAAGGTAAATGAAATCACATATTTGTGAACATTGTTAATCTCGGACGGACGATGTACAACAAAGGTGAGATGCAGAATGGCTCAGGCAAAAGCAGCTTTCCAAAAAATGAGGACTATATTATGCGATCCATTTTTGACAATAGAAACTAGAAAAAGAGTTATCAAATGTTATGTAGAGCGAGTCTTAACATATGAATGTGAATTATGTACAATTGGACAACAGGCAAAAAAACCACTGGAGTCTGGAGAAATGTGGATTTACAGAAGAATGTTGATAATACCATGGGCAGTTAAGAAGAGTAATAAAGAGGTTCTGAAAGTGACCAAAGCAAATAGAAAGCTAATTTCCAATATTATGAATAAACAATCATAATTTGTTTGGCCACGTAATAAGAAGAGAACAGCTGGAATATAGTGTAACAACTAGGAAAACTGAGGGACGAAGAGATTGATGGAAGCAAAGAGAAAAGATACCAGATAGCTTAAGAGAATG
The DNA here is from genome assembly GCA_032433765.1 of Megaustenia siamemsis. Taxonomy (NCBI): domain Eukaryota; kingdom Metazoa; phylum Mollusca; class Gastropoda; order Stylommatophora; family Ariophantidae; genus Megaustenia; species Megaustenia siamemsis. The sequence continues at coordinate 49,879,269 of JAVIAB010000101.1, read as the reverse complement.
GCTTGGCAGAAGGTCAACAACAGAAATGATAAATAACTGTCGAGATTGAAAGATGTAGAGAGACATGATCACCTACGCCAGCATTTCGGGTACGTGATGATGATGATGACTATGAGCGTGATATTCTTTGAATTAGAAGTACTGCTTGTTGAACACTAATAGATAGTGAAACAAGTCGCATGCTTTGTCAAGGTTGTAGATCAGTGATTGTAGGGTGGCTTCACTATGAGCGACTACGGCTGCATCGCCAGCAAATAAACGTTCTTTAAAAGCAGGGTAGCATTTGTTTTGAAAGACCGGATTGAATAAAGCATGAGGGCACCATGAACGCCTGACCTTATAACTTGGTGATATCCGCTTGAAAGGTTGGACGTATGGTAATCACAGAGAAGGAGAGTAACTAGAAAAAATAATAATAAATACACCAAGGGCAGTAAAGAAAAAGATAAACACTAGCAGACAATCTTTGGGCGCTGAACAGAACAGACACACATCCGAGAGAGAGAGAGAGAGAGCGAGAGAGAGAGAGAGAGAGAGAGAGAGAGAGAAAGAGGAGATAGCTCATGAATCGATTGAGTTTCGACGAGAGAGAAGACATAGTCATAGATGTCTAGAGAATTGTCATGGATATGGCGGACAGATCAGTGGATGACATGACGGGGTTACGGTTAGTTGAAGGAAGTACAAGAAAGAGCAGATCTGAGATAGTACAAAACTGGAGGATATCATACTAAAAGAAGTAAAATTAATTCGTGGTGATGAATAGAATATATTTTCTTTTGAAGTTTTAATAAGAGAGAGTAGAAATGCATATTGCCTATAGATTAACCAGCAGTAACAATAAGAGTACATTTGATACGAAGTATAAAGTGGGTATATGGTGTGGGGGGGAGGGGAGATTAAAACGATAATCATCATCATCATCATGTGCAATACCAGTCAGCGTAGGCGATCGTATCCTTCCACAATCTTCTATCTACAGAGCATTGTATATGTTCTGTTGCTGACTGCTTTCCATGCCATGACACGAAGCTATCCAGTATTTTCTATCTTTGTCGTCCGTGATCTATCTTTCATTTTATTTTGCCAGTTGTAACCAAGTATTCCAACGTTCCTATTCTCATGCTGTGCCAGAAAAATATCACTGTTTCTTTCTGATGTTTTTAGGAGCTCCCTTATTTGTGTCGGCCTATTAGAGAATTTCTTCTTTGGTCATTTTAGCTGTCCAGGGAACTTTCAACATTCTTCTGAGAAATCCCATCTCTGTGGCCTCTAATCGTCTTTTCATTTGTTTGTCTACTGTCCATGATTCGCTTCTGTAGATCAGAATTGGTTCTTTTTAGCACCGATGAACTCTCCTTCTCATTTCTATTGACACATATTTGTTGCATAATATATTTATCATTTTATGAACTGTTTTTTTGGCCTGATATATTCTGCTATAATTACTGGGGTGCATCTTCCATCCGATGTTATTATTGCGCAATTACATTAACTTCTACGGTGAAGAAAGCTAACTCAAAAATGTCCTTGTAGTTTGTTTAAAATAAAGTATAATTATTGGTGGAAACATCCGAGGTAAATCAAAGAAGAATAATAGTACAATTAGACATATATTTAACACTCGGAACACTCTAGTAGTTAGTTTAACGTCGCCTTCCTGTCATTCCCGGTCCATTTTTTTCCGTTTGATCATCCTGCGATTGACTGAAACAAAGGAAGAAGCCGACGAATGGTTCTAGAACCGAATCTTGGTTCGGCGAGTTCCAACAGTTTCCGCCAAGAAATACTGTCAGTCAACCACTCTTCATCCACAACACATTCACCCCATAATTAGTTTGCTTTCAGTTTCTTTCTCTCCAATCCACTTTTCATAAGTTAAAATATATATATCCGATCTGATCATTCTGATTTTGTCGAGTTACAATGAACAGTTTCATTTTAACAGGAAACAGTGATGTTGTTGTAATCTGTGTTTTCATTTTCTGTTGCTTCGATCGTGGCAGAATATGAGCAATAAACGGCAATTAAATAAAAAAAAAGATTTTTTCATGAGAAATGGGAACATAATTTTTTTTTTAATTTAGCAACAATAAGGATAGCAAACCGCAGTGCCTTGTGTGTTTGCAAGTGTTGTCCGTAAATAAAGAGTATAATCTTAAACGGCATTACACACAGCACCACGCCGCAAAATACAAGGATACATTGGTACAATACGTTCTACACTTTCTGCATTAATGTTAGACAATCTATTGGAGCAATTCAATGAACGATTTTCTGACTTCAGTGGTATACGACAAGAACTGGCATTGTTTAACAACCATTTGAAGTGTGACATTTTCCAACAACATGACACTTTTCAGTTGAAGTTATAGAACCTCCAAAGTATCCCCTTTTTCAATCAAGGATGGAGATAGGAGTTGACTTTTGGAAACTTGTGCCACGGGAAAAATAACCCACATGAGTGATTTTAGTTTGAAAATTACTTCTATGTACGGAAGCACATATATATGTGAATACGCGTTTTTTCACCAATGAAGGCGATTAAATCGTCACAAATAAATCGACTCACTGATGGCCACCTTCAGAATTTATTACCAATATCATCATCATCTTTACACATTGACTTTGATGAACTTGTTGCTGCACATGAACGTCCACATTGTTCTCATTAAGGTTTGTTACATGTCAACTTTGAAATGACTTAACTAAAACATGTTTTTTTTTAAACAATATAAATAGCAACTTTTATTCATTTGTATAAATCAACAAGGCATTTTAACTCTGTTGCAACACAATGATTTATGTAAGCAAATAAAGCCGATAAATAACAAAAGTATTGCCTTAAAACAAATGCCATGTTTAATTGTATTGATGTTGTTATATGTTTGGCCCGCCAAAAAATATTTAAAAGTTGGTCCGCCATTTGAGAGAAATTGGCCATCTCTGATCTACTTCGGTAGTTGTTTGGAAGGGTATTTAATGTTTTAGCATTGCCATTTTAACTGAGATAAAGTGATAACAAAAGATGTGTGAGATGTCATAGATATAATCAATACACCCCATCAACATAATCTGATACTACGTCATGAGTGAAGCTGAAGCAGATATGACTCATTCATTGTATTTAGAATTGGGTGCAACCATGGGCAGACATATCCGGCATAAACAATCCTGGATGGCCGAGGCGTCCATAAGGAGAATGACACTACATCTGGCAAGGATTGGAGAGAAGTTACATCACATAAAAAAATAGGCTAACTAAAGTAATCATTCAGCTACACAAGGATAGCTGAAATTAGGTCTATGGAGCAAAGGGAAGTCATAAAAAAGTATCCAAGTCAGAACATATCATCTACATTGGTTTAGAATTGTGTGACATCAAGAATGGCAGAGAAGGGGCTTAGGAATCTGGCAAGTGTAGCATTATTGTGTTCAACACGAGAATGGAGATAGAAGGACGGCGATAACATAGTTGGTTACATAGAACGTGGAACACGTAGTCTTGATACTTAACTCGCAAAGTATGCTACAACAGATTGACAACTTCTGCACCTGGAGTGGGTACAGCTCTTGGATGACTCTAAAGGGAGCGGGTTAACTTTGGTGCACTGTTTAGGACACGCTGGTGAACACTGCAATGATATAGCCTGTAAGTTCTCTGGCAATTCTGTCACTGACTGTGGCCTTACTCTGGGCAACGAGACATCGCCAAGTTTGTTCTTCTTGAGAGAAGACGATGAGAGTGTGTGTAAAGACAATCATAATGAGTGGGACAATGAAGTATATATCAAGAGAATAGGGAGTCTAGTGGTGGAAAAGGTATATGGTTGATCCGGAGTGTTTAGTGGGAAAAGCAGATGTGTCTATAATCAGTACCTTACAGGGACAGTCAACCTGCAAACGTTTAGAGAAATGCTGAGCCGGGAGTTGGATTCTTTATGGGGATGCATGCCCTGACTGCAACGAAACTGATTCATTAATTTAAATAGAATGGAATATAATAGAATACATATAATAGAATAGAATAGAATAGAATAGAATAGAATAGAATAGAATAGAATACATCAAAATTGTCATGGTAACGACCAGGGTGATAGGTTGTTTAAAATGTGACTACACTTTGCTACAATTGTTGTATTATCATCTCTTTAATATGATCCTAACACACACTTACCTGATATAAGTTTTCGTAGTCTTCATACTTTATATGTGTTTGCTAGGAATACATTGAGAAGTAATCAATTAATTAAAATAGCTCGCTGCATTTTGTCCTCATTATAGGGTTATTGATTATCAAACATATGATATATAAGATAAGAGACGATTTTATTTACTTTGCGTGTCAGGCACTTTTATTTACAACAACAATGATGCAACGTTCGATTTATGTATGACACATTCTGACATCGGATTATACGCGCCTCTTATAATGTGTTATTATTTTATCGCAATTACTTCGTGTGTTTACTTGTTGTGACTGTCAATTTCTGAATGGCTATCCAAGAACATAGTAGCCTGCATCATCAAGCGAATCACATACTTTTATTTTATAAATTTCCTTTTTAATTGGTCCATGCATCTGATTTGTTCAACTAGAAGATCATTGACAAGTAGTAAATTATAACTCATATAAAATCACAATTCCGTTAAAGTTTTGGTGTTAGAGCAATATCAGTTTACTTACTGTCAATATTAGACTGAATGCATCGAAAATCTAGGAATACGTAAAGAGTTAGATCGCAAATAGTATATATCTCAATACTGATACAAATGCCTACATTTTTGAAAATTATTCGTAACATTTATTGTTTAGATCATAATTTTGGTTTCATTTGCATATTCATATTATGTGCAATGTCTCTAGTAATCAATCACTACTAAATGACGAAAGAGAGCCAGCTATTTCAGACTTGAACAGAGGTATTCTAGTGAAATGAATGTGAAGTATAGTTACATTGAGAACGTTGAAACGAGTTCATCTCACTGAGGTATAAGTTGCCAAGCGATCTCTGAGGTGGTCCTCCACCAGAATCTTACTGACATGATCTCATGCTTCGCGGATAAACCCGACTAGTCTGCTTCGAAGAACCGGCACGTAGCTCCCATTACTTCAGTGAACCCAAGTGGGATTAACTCTTTTCACTGTTTAAATAAAATCATTTCTGTTGATTTCTTTACACTCAGTTTCCATATCTTCAGGCGTGTTTATTATTAACTTTTAAGCCTAAGGGCAGACGAGTTCTGAGAGATATGGCTGTTTGCAGGGCTTCCTTGAGGGAATTTCTCTTCAGAGAAAGAAACTGGGAGAATGTGGCTGCAGATCGTATCACATGGAAAAAAAAATAAATAAAATGACACTGCAACTTTCCAGACAGTGCTGATATCAATTTCAGAAGACAAAATTCGTAAGAGAAAAGAGACAAGAACAGATACCGGTAATAGATGAAATGATTCCATGTACCGCAAATACAATGCAATGATTTGCTAGTTATCGCCTCGGAAGTTTTACTCTATAATAATCATCATGTATCTATTTGTCTCCAGTCTTAACCACTGGAAACTACTATTCGAGCTGTGTTGTCCTATAAATGTTTGTCTGCAACGCAAGTATACAGCCATAACCATATCCGGGAGATACTTGTTTTAATAGGAAAAATAGAGTTACACAATTTATTCCCGAGCTGTGATCGTTGCCATGAGAACAACTGCGTCATGTTTTAGTTCATTGAGTTGCCATTGTTTCCTATCGTTTGGCTTTTCGTGGCAAGGCTCTCTACAACTGAGTACCGTTTCGATTCTGCTTCGGATCATATATTGTTCTTTGTTTTTTTTTTTTTGGTTGTTGTTAATTATTTGTCATTTTTTTCGAGTGCTGTAAACATACCTCTTCCTCTGAAATGATTCGCTGATTATCGCCTCGGAAGTTTTGCTCTATAATAATATCCATTTATTATTATTTGTCTCCTACCGTAATCACACCTTGTTTGTTCTGCGGTGGGATCTGTCTGTCCAATATTGGCAAATTCAGCCACGAGAGAAGCTGTTCAGTGTAGCAGCACCCAGTATGAGACACTAATATTTTGCCAAACTACTGACTTATCATGTCCTGTCATCCATGGTTAGAAAGTCAAGAAGATACCTCATTACAACACAAGGAATGTCCCTCTTACACTCCAAGATAATGTGCATTGCTTCAACCTGTATTTTATCCAGCCTGTCAAATTGCGTCTTACTGACTGTAAGAATTGCTAGGGTATACTCAATTTTGCGACGACTAATCCCTGGAACAGAAGAGTAAGTAGCATCTGCTCGAGATGTTGGCAGCTGACATGACCTTCAAGGCGGGTAATCCTTGGCGGGATTTTGTTATCACATAGTCGACATTGTCCCGAAAACACAGGCTGCGATCAAACTTAACTCCGAGGTATGTCATCAACCTGTCCTTGGTCCCCTCATCAGGTCTCATTAGTACCACCGGTGTTTCCGTGTAAATGATATGATTGGGAAGGGAGAAGCATGCAACTGATGCTTTATTAGGATTAAACAATACATCTGATACTCCACACCATGAAGAGATGCGATCCAGTTCGTTTTGCATTGTGGGGGCGATTGCTTTTCTGTCTCTTCCCTGTTCATAAACTAAGATATCATCAGCAAAAGTCATAGTTATTCCCCTCCCATCCAGCTGTTGTTTCATGATCGTAATGTGTACACGATAGTTTTATTAAATATAAATATCACCTTTCTCAAAACCGAGTACACACCTTTATGATTAAGTGATAAACTCAGCCAAAGTCTTGCTTTGTTAGCTTATGCAAACCTGTGCTACTTCTGTGGGACAGTAGATTAAATGGCCCTCCCATTTTGTTTTATTTCTTCGTCCAGTTAATACCCCCCAGTGCGCTTTAAATTTGTCATGAATGTTAAAAAAAACAACAACACAATAACATATAACCTATTCTCAATGTCTCCTGTTAATTTTATTTTCAACTTGACTTACCTTGTCTAATCTTTTTACCGTTTTACCGTCTGAGCTAATATACTGTACACAATGAAAACTCAAGTTTAATATAATAAGTATAGAAGTTAATATTAATATAATTATTTTAAGATAATTAAATTATCTTTTAGAACAAGGATACATATATTATAAAATGTAAGCCGACATTATAGTCTACCATTGGATTATAACGAAATCATAGAACAAAGCGTAGGCCACATTTGGCAAAAGCAAAGCAATGCACACATACATATAAATATATTTAGACACAAGTCCATCTATGCACCGGCAGTAGTGAAATAAGTACACTGACCCGTATGACGTAACAAAGACAAAGTGCAAGGATGACCCTACAACGTGCATTACCCTATTAGTATAAGAGTTATATAGACACTGCGCCAAAGCCAGACTAGCGCAATGATATATATGTATAGGACGTAGAAGAAGTATGGTGGGTGTTAAGCTTATGAAGGTAGTTGGGGAATAATTGGTTAATGAGTGATGGACATCGCTGTTTCCCGCCAAAGTGACAACCAATAGGAGCGAGTGTATGTTGTCCGGCTATAGAACACGCCCATCCGGAAGCGAAACTACCAAATTAGGGACTAGCGTTACGTTAGTTATTTCATAGATATATTGTGCATACATATTTATAATAATAATTAATTAATATGTATTATATCCTTGCGGACGTATTTAAGATAGATATGGACCATAATCAGGTATATATACATATATATTTAATGGTTACTCTCGCTGACTACATGAACGGACAGTCATATTCTCCCAGGTTTCCGTGAGTACGACATGGATCAATGAACATCGCTCGTACAAGTATAGATTTTTTCCCGCGCGAGCGGAACTGCAACATGTTGTTATATAAACTAATGAGCGGTCTGTCTCGCTACGTGGCTAACAGATAAAAGGCATAGGTTAATAACAATATTAATGGTCTCGAAACGCGTATCGAGTGAGCGTGTGAATTGCGTTCCCAGTGTAAACGTGTGAAGAAAGTTTTGAAGGTTCGACATCGGCTCCACACGGATATTTGTTATTTAACCTTGGACAAGAGACACCAGATAATCTAAGACTCCGCACCAATATATTTCCTAAAGAACTTCAGGTAGTCTACATCCAAAGTAAGGAACATGGGCGATTCTGTGAAAAGACACAGCGAGATGTTGCGTTTTCTGTGCTCGGCTAAACCACCAGCGGTAAAGGCCTTGATGGAAATAGCATCTCCTGCTCTCATAAGAAATATGTGCGAATGGTGCCACAACGTGTTAAAAGGTAACGCTCGGCTCACACCGGTTCAGAAGAGACGATTGCGGCGCCATAAATACGACCTGAGGATTCTCGCTCGAAAAAAGACGACCGTGAAAAAGAGAAAACAGATTGTGCTAAAGGGTGGAATGGTGCATTGAAAAACAGTTATGGGTATCCTGAGCGGTATTCTAGGCGTGTGAACGATGGCCAAGACAATGATTTTGATCGATCCTCGACTGCTAGAGTGTGTAAATCACCAGCAAGCTTCGTAAACACCACCAGCGTCACTAAAAGACAGCCTGTTAGATTTGAAAACGTGAAAAAATGCAACCTTTCCTGGAAAGAGAGGACATGTTATCACGCGACGAAGCCAGATTGTATCAGCAGACTTTACCACGGTATCGGAAACGTCTCGATCAGTACAGACACAAACCTCTAGTCGTAGTTGGCATTAAACATCCCCCGACTCGATTATAACACCACCAACCGCGGTACTTAAAGATGAAGACGACGAAAAAATACATCAGTCAGCGCCAAGCGCACCTAGGCCGAAAAAGAAAGTCGTCACTCACAAAGAATGTGCGTGTACGTTTAGACTCAGGAAAAGCAGAAAAAGTAAGATTCCGACACCAAACTTGGTGACATGGCCAAAGGAGTTGATAATATGTTAAGAAGCCGTTACTACGATCCGAAACGACATGGTGCCCACGGGGGTGTGGGTGGTTTACAGCGTAGTACAAAACTAAGCTCTGCAGAGTTTAAAAAATAGCTGAGTCGAAAGGATGCGTATACTCTACACAAAACTGTTGTTAAAAAATTTAAAGGACGACCCATTAGCGTTTGTTGTATGAACCAGCAGTTCCAGGCTGACCTGACTGATCTGAGACAGTTAAGAAGATACAACGATGGGTACTCGTATCTCGTTACGTATATCGATGTTTTTTCGAAGTATGCGTGGTCAGTTCCGATACGGTCGAAGACTGCAAAACAATCTAGTGAAGGCAGTGAGTGAAATATTTGCCGAGCGCAGTCCGATACATTCTCAGACGGACAGATGATCCGAATTCGTCAACAAAACTTTCCTATAGTTTCTCAAAGAAAATCGAGTTCATTTCTTCACTATCGAGAACGAGGATATAAAGGCAGCCGTTGTGGTGCAATTTAACAGCACGTTAAAAGAGAAAATGTGGACATTTGTAAAGAAAACGAACAAATTCAGATATGTGGATGCGTTATCCCACTACTCAGAAAATACAATAATTCGTGTCACAAGAGTAATAAAATGGCACCGGTTCATGTAAACTCGGCCAATCAAGAACATGTCTGGAACACGTAGTATAATAAGTTGTTTCTATCAGAGAGAGACAATAGGCATTCAGGGGCGATCAATAAACGTTATAAAGAAGGTGATCGAGTTAGGATAGCTCAAGCCAGAGCTAATTTCAAAAAGGGGTATACACCATCGTGGACAGAAGAACTGTTTAAAATTAGTCGTGTAAACAAAAACACTAACCCGGTTACCTATGTTGTGAAAGATGATTCTGGTGAAGAGTTGAAAGGGTCGTTTTATACAGAAGAGCTTCAGAAAGTCAGCGATAAACGGGTGTGTCAAATAGAAACCATCTTAGAAAAGAGGAAAATTGGTGGTACGGTTACAACTCATCATTCAACAGTTGAATTTTGAGCGACCAAGTATCCAGATACAGAGATTGACAAAATGGAGGGGGGGGGAGACACGTGCAAACCTTTCTGAGTACGGTCGTTGAAAGAGAGGAAAAGAAGAATGAGGAATGGACCAGTCACGATAGCAGAGCCTCATCTGACCTGTTTTCGGTTAATTGCTTCCGCGAATGGAAATCGTTTTTATCTGCGAAATGATCATTATATATGCTGTCATCGGCGTGGCTTTATTTAATCTGACGGGTGGAAACGGTGAGTGTCAGGACGGAAAAAATTGGATCGCGCTCCTGAGTAGTTGTCTGGGACACATGCTGCCTCACCCCAAACTCGGGACAATTCGTTATAGAAGATGAGTTTTACATCACATCCCCCAGCAATGCGTCGATGCAAATTTATCCTGAAAATAGTCCGGAGAACTTCTTCGTCAAACCACCTCAAACTATCGAACTGAATGCAAACGTCTTGCCAGGTGATATCTGGATCCGTTACGAAACTTCGAGGAACGGAGACAAAACCTCTGATAACATAGCATTAAAAATGGAATTGGCGCCGGGGTTATACAAGACAGCCAATAATTTTATCGATGTTTTAAATAAACTCATATTGGAAAAAACACCCGGTGTCAATATGCGATTTTGTAAATAAAAGAAATGAAAATAAGGCCACCTTTAAGGTCGCTGAACAAGTAGCCTCGGTTAGCATAAGCGAGGATTTGAAAAATATCTTAAGCTTCTCATCGAATCACGGGACAGACGCTAAAGTGGTCATGAACAGCGAGAAATAAAAAAATTTGGAAGCTCAAAATATAAACGTGTACGTCTATAGCGATCTCGTGTCACCCAGAGTGTCCTGGTAACCTTACTGAGGACAGTTCCTATTTTGGAGAAAGTCACCACATCCATATTTCGCATTTACGACAAACCGCACTATGTCCCCCTCAGCAGGTTCTCCTTCGACAGGTTAAAAATTCTTTTAACTAACGACATGGCAGTTGCGATCCCTTTTACAACCGGAACGTCGGTACTGAGGTTATATTTCAGAGCGCGGAAGCACTTCGAGCTGGAATAATGGTGAAACACCCACCGCTTCATCGATATGCTAAATTATACGAAGAGTTTTGCTTTAATCAAGCTGGCCACGGCCTCCCGGTATTTGCCGGAGGTAGAACTCAGCGAGGGCGCGGTATCGGTAGTTTTTTCAGAGGCATCGGAAGAGCAATTTTACCGTGGCTAAAAACAGGAGGTAAGGCTTTACTCAGAGAAGCTGTCGGCACGGGGCTACATGTCGCGCAAGACTCATTGGCGGGAAGAAGCATTGGAGAGGCATTTAAAGAAAGAGCCAAGGAATCCGGTCAGCGATTAAATCAGGGAGATATCGAGCATCTGGCCGGTGGTGACACAGGCCAACAAACCGGAAGCGGGTAAAGAAGGAAAAGGCTGGGGTCTCCACCCGGGATGCCCATTGGGGAAAAAAAGAATAAAAATGGCGAAACGACGCGCTCATTCTAATTCCGCGCGCAAGAAGTATGAGGACAAAGTATTCGGACATATAAGGTTAAGTAATATAGCTCTAGTGCACCCCAAGTCTTTCGAATGTTTCCATTCTGGACTAGATTTGTTTAGCGTTCCACCGACTCAGACATCTGTTGATTTAGGCCAATTTGTCGAAATTGGACCCTTGGCATCTCTGATATCTGGAGCCCCTATAGAATTTTCCTTCAGCTGAAATTCGGACGAATACATCGATTTTTCCAAAATGCACCTGCATATGAGAGCAACAATTGTCCAACGTTGTCCAATGATGACAATTTACCGACTTTGCCTACTTGGCCTCCGTGAACTACTACATGTACAGCAAAATCTCACAAGTCAACATATATCTTAACGATACTTTGATTTAAGCTTCTGAAAACACCTACCCTTATCGAGCATACCTAGAAGCCACTCTCAATGGTAGCAATGAGTCTAAGAAAGGTTATATCACGAGTGCCCTCTTCTACACCGATACTCCCAAACACGCGGATGACACCCAAAGAGACTCGAATGTTGGTCTGAAAGCGCGGCGAAATTTGGCATGAGGTAGCCATGAGCTGGATATGATAGGTCGACTTCACTCTGATATTTTTGCTACGGAGCGTTACATGCTTAACATGGTTGACGTGACAATTAAGTTGACCCCCTTAAAGGACATTTTTAACATCATTGCACACGACAAAACTGGTGGTTATAAAAGTGCCATCACTTACGCTACTTGTTGGTGAGGAAAGCCGGAGTTAATCCAGCCATCTCGTTGGCTGACGAAATGCTCTCTTACGAGGCAATGCGCAATACCCCATTAAGAGAGTTTTGATTCAAACATTTGCCATTCTTAAAGGCAAATCTCATTCCCAAGACAAACTTTTTCTGACCCAAACACCAACCCTACTATGTCTCGGCTTTTTGGACTCGTCTGCATTTAACGGAAGTTACGACACTAAACCTTCAACTTTAAAAAACAAAAACTTTGGTCTTATCTATTTGAACGTCACCGTCGCCGGTCACAATATTTGGGGTAAACCTCTATCATAATTTATATATATAAACCTATATAATTTGACTGCGGTCAGTACGCTCGTGCCTACTTCAAGTCCATGCTGGCGTTGGGTCTTGTGTGAACAGACGCTAGTAACGGAATAGATTATAACGACTTCAAGAACGACTACACTCTATTTGCATTCGATCTAAGCCTTTGTCTCTTGCATGTACTACAATTTAAGCTAGCAAAATCAAGGCCCATAGCCATTGAGCTCAAATTTGCAACGGTCACGCCTAATCCTATATAGGTCCTAGTTTACGCAAAACTGGATTCCGTGCTGGAAATCTCTAAAACAAGACAGGTTCTTACAGATTACACAGCGTAAATACGTCGGCAATGAACACGAATGATATTCTCAATGTACTTATGTCTGACATTTGTGTGAGGCGTTGTTCCATTGTTAGTGTAGTGGCTAGCGATCGATTACCTCGCTATATTGATCCTACTAAAACCGCAGCCTTTATGATCAATACCAATCAGAGTTGGAGAGCCGGCTCTCACTGGGTCGCTCTCTACTGTAACGGTGTTGGTCAGTTTGAGTATTTCGACAGTTTCGTTTTTTTCCCAGGCATACCGAGGTCATCGATTTTATCGAGAGGAATTCGAGCAGACCTTTCATCTACAACTCGCGCCAGTTAAAAGACCTGGTCAGTAACGCGTGTGGACTGTACTCTGTATATTTTCTACTGATTAAAACTCGAGGAGGATCAATACAAACTGTCTTAATGCCGTTTACCTCATCCACCAGATATAAACGGTCGAATCATGTATCGCCTACTCGCACCAACACTTTTGGCGCAAAATTTAAAATTTCGAGAACAATGACGCAATTGCTACAAATTATCGCAGACAAATCTGGACACGTGTTTTACTTTTTTTTTTTTAAACCGGACTAAACCAGATCTATAATCAGATCTATATAAATGTCGCGGCTGAGAAAGTTCCAGTCACACATTGTTCAGTGCTGTGATACAGAAGATCACTCGCTGACAATCACTACGGCTGTACCGGTTGTCGATGTACGCACTAGTAGGGTCTACGTTACAGGAGATCGTGAAATGGTCAAACCATTGGCTGCGGGACTGAAATACGTCGAAATACGTAGCATCAGTGTCTTCACACAAAGGTTTGACTATGATCCATATTCGACATTTTTTCGGGGCATCGAATTTAAAATATCCCACCAAGTTTGGGATCACTTTGAACAGTTTATAATTTGAACAGCTCGTGTCTATGCAAGACGAGTTATTGGTCGAGTATGATTGTGTAGAAACTACTGCAACAACTCCACAACCTCTTCCCTTGAACGACACGGCGGTCAGCCTAGATCACCGACCCACAGTATCTACGTTACCAAGCAACGAGTCTTATTCGATAAATACTGGTTCTTACATGGCTCCTGTCTACAATACTGACAACGATGCAACATTCAGCCACTACCAGCGATAGTACCTATCGAAATCTGCTTTGTTATTGATAACCATCAGAGTGTGGAGTAGACAACTATTATTGAAAATACTATGGGACCAACGAAGGTCATTGTTCGCTTTCTTCAGGACGAAATTGTGAGAATAATTTATTTTAAATCTCCGTGTTTGGTTGTTAAAGATTGGGGTGAGAAGACTTGGGTCAGTTCGGCGAAAGCGATGACTTTGGTTTGTGAATCACAGTGTGCACCGACATATATATGTTGTCATTGGACCTTATCGCCGGCCAGTTGTCGACAATGACCTGTCTAACATCTGCCGGTGAACTAGCTAAACTGTCTAAATACATATATATCCGTGCTTTCATGCTGTGTTGACTCTCTACCTCCGTGCCCCTCCACTTCCGCTTATTTGTTGGTGCATCTGATGACTTTGAACAGGTCCGAAGAATCGAAGCTGATGAGTCGGAGGAGGTTGACGCTGATGAAGTTGATGGTCGTGTCGAGGATGCTGAGCGTGTAACGTTTAATATCGCTTGTTTATGTTTATTTTTAATATGCGTACTTAAATTTCCTCTCTGTTAAATTCGCATGGACATAGAGGACACGTGTATGTATGTTTATTGTGAACACTGTCTATATGTCGAGCAAGATGGCTTTGGTTGTAAACGTTTGCTCGCAGTCTGTACACGTGTATTTAATATTATTGTGTTCGCTGTCATGAAGGTGTACATATGAGTGGTGCTCTGTGCTGTATCTAGCAGTAGAGTGCTCACTCCCACAAGTGTTATCTACTCAGGATTTCTTTCTATGGTGTTGTTCTTCATCCCCAGTCTCTGTAACGTCGTTGTCTGTTGCAGAGAACAGTGTTGGGGCCCCTGTTGTAGCCGTTGTTGGTATCGCTGATATAGTCGCACATGTTGCGTGTTTTTCAGCCATATGTTTTGTACGATTGGTGGTTCTTGTGAATATGAAACCACATATAGGAAACGGGTATCTTTGTTGGCTGTGAGCACTATTTGCATGTCTGGCTAGCCCATGTCGCCGTGTAAAGCTTTGCCCACACGTTTCACACACGTGGCATGGTCTGTTTGCAAGTTCATTACGTGAGTCCATCTGTCAACGAGATAAAACCTACTTTTAGTATACATGTCAAAAATACATTGAAATAGTATACATTTATATATAACCCACGCGCGCACACAAGCACACACACACAGAAACAGACTCGGTACATACTATATGTTACTTGTCGGTTATTCGTTATCCACCCCATCGTATCATTAGCACACCTAACCTCACAAGATCGCATCCCTTACACTATCCCCACACTGACCAACACTCATCCATCACTCTTTATCTTACTATCATTAAGGCTTTAGACAGTTGTTATGACGTATTACTTCGCTTTCTTGTGTATATTATAACTGTCTCTCAGCGTCTACCACTGCTATATCAGTCCCTTTCAACTCTTTCTTTCTTTCTTTTTCTTGCTTTCTTTCTTTCTTTCTGTTCTTTCTTTCTTTCTTTCTTCCTCTCTCTCTCTTTCTCTCTCTCTCTCTCTCTCTCTCTCTCTCTCTCTCTCTCTCTCTCTCGCGCTTGCTCTCCTTATCGGTTGTTTAATATGTCCACTCAAAACACATAACGAACATATACGTGCTTCTCATTAAATAAAACATGCATGTACTAATATCCATTAACAGTTGCTTTTAGATATTATATTTTTGACAGTAAGCGGTTATCTTATGAAGTAAATCTTGCTGATCCAATTGTAACTCCATCTAAACGTCAACCATTGCTATATCAGTCCGTTTAAACTCTTTCTTTCTTTTCTTTATTTATATTCAGTTTTTTTTTAATTTCGGTCTTAATATGTTCTTTCTTTCTTTCTCTATCTCTCTCCCTCCCTAGCTCGCTCTCTCTTATCAGTAGTTTAATCTTTCCATACAAAACAGATAACGAACAACTACGTGTTTCTCATTAACTAAAACATGCGTCCATTAACATTCCATTCGCAATTACTTTTAAAAATTATATTTTTGTCAGTGAGCGTTTATCTAGATGTTTACTAAAGCTTTTATAGACATCTTTGAATCACTATCCCACTCATGTTCATATCACTATTATAACAATACTAGCCATTTTTTACAATATTAAAACATCCCATTCAGGGCACCAGTCTGTTATGTCTCTGTATGATACACCGCTTAGTTATGCGTCTTTTTTAAGAACTCTCAACTATGAGTCTCTATTAATAACACCGTTAACGTTTACTTATGAGGTTTTACTATTTCTTTTGTTCAGTGTCTTGGTTTATCTTCTGTATGTGTTTGTACTAACGCAGCGAGAGTGGGGCTATAAGAGTCACTAAAACTTAACACGTCGCTCAGTTTGTTTGTATGACTCGCGCCATGTTTCACTTTATTGATTCCACATACCACGTGCGCTTCTGAATTTGTCTTACACGTATTCGAAAATGGCTAGTTCTGCTTGTAAAATGTTTATGGCTACACTTGCGAACGAATTTGTAGTCTTTGGTGTTGACATTATCCACATCTATGATATGACAAATAAGAAGCTTTCCACATTTTATAAGTCAATGACTAAACTAGTCTATACAGTATCAGAGAGATATGACTCGTTATTCGCTGGTATAACCCTGGGAGTCGGTGATAAGTATATTTACGTCTCGTTTGCAACTATTGTTGATTATATGCTTTCAGATGGAATTTAAACTTTGGTCGCCTCGTGATAATTTTTACGCTGGCTTATCGGCTAAGTAAGAGTCATGTCAATGACTTGTACGATTCTGATATCGATATATCTTCTCTGGAAAAGAAGTACGCAATTTTTGCCGGATCAATTATTGGTGGATTATTCGAAGACAGCCTCGGAAAAACGGAGGTTGGAAAATATTTATAGACTTTTCTAACGAAAAGGATACAACACTGTGTACTCTATTTCGTAACACTTTTGCTCTGTTAACGTTACGAGATTTACCGAACACATTCATATATGTTACGTAATTCATTTTGTATGTTTCCACTAATAAACTACGATAATAAACACGCATTATTATGTATTTTATGCAATATTTCAACTTACCTATATTCTTATTTTGTTGGTGTTTTAAAGTCTGCTTCTCCGACGGTATTTTTGTGTTGTATTATATATTGTTAGATTTACAGTTTTGGTAGAATAATATCAGTGGGGCTCTGCTGGTAGATTTACAGATCTGAAATCGTATCACTTATATTAAATTCTTGCGTTTGTGTTGGTCAGTGTTTCCTGGCTGCTGTCTTGTGGCTGACTGACCGACGGTATTCGAATGAATATATTAAATTGCATACGCTCCTTTTTTTTTAAATATTGTTTCAGCAATCCCTCGCGCGGGGAAAAAAATCTATACTTGTACGAGCGATGTTCATTGATTCATATCGTACTCACGGAAGCCTGGGAGAATATGACTGTTCGTTCATGTAGTCAGCGAGAGTAGCCATTAAATATATATGTATATATACCTGATTATGGTCCTTATCTATTTTAAATATGGTCCTTTTACGTCCGCAAGTATATAATAACTATTAATTAATTATTATTATAAGTATATATGCACAATATATCTATGAAATTGTAGCAGGGAGTGAGAGAAAGATAAGAAGAAAATAGAGGAAGAGAGAAAGCGAGAGAATGGAGGTCAAATGACGAAATAAGGGAGATGGTAGTGATAGGGGCTAGGCAGAGAGGAATGACAGAAAAACGTGGAAAGTGAATAGATAAGATCAATTCAAGACGAAGCATGTCGCACAAAAATGTGGAGAATCAGGGGGAGAGAATGGATGTGAGCACAGGTAGTGAACAAAGGATTCAGTCTTCGGATAGCGGTGGAGACGAGAGGTTCTTTTCCGGAGGGCGTTAGCCATTAGAGCTAGCAACCCTTAAAATTAGTGTACATAGTAAGTTTAGTTAGTCGCAATGTGATTGCTGGTCAGTAGACAGCAAAGTGTAATAACGTTATTTAGTTGTGAGTTGATAATGATGTGTCGTCAATGTTGTTAGTGAGTTGTGGACTGGCTTTCGCCGATGAAGGTTCTCCATGTCAGGAGAAAGCCAGGCAGTGTAAAGCAGCCATAGATAGCATTAGGGACTTAGTCTTAAGGGCTGATAGGTACACCTGCTGAGTAGCATGAAGGCAGTGACAGTTAGTCACTAAGCTAGTGCGAGTAGATTAAAGTACTGTTCCATAATTACCGTGTGATTCGGTGTAACATGTCTACAGCAAGGAATTCTGTGTGAATACTTGGTGAGTAGGAAACACAACCATTTCACTTCAATGTTCTGTCAATGCTGAATGAATTTCAATGTTCTTAAGATGCGGAATAAGGCACAAGGACGTGTTTTAACCAAGTGTTGTCAATCAATGTAAAGCGATAGAAACTCAATGTTCTCTATTTGCTGACTAAAGTTCAATGTTATGTCAATACTGAATGAATGTCAATGTTCTTGATATGCTGCGGAAGGTACAAGGCTGTGCCTTAACCACGTTGTGATTGTTCAATGTAATGTGAGAGATAGGCAATGCTTTCTCCATGCTGAATGAAATTCAAGATGCTGTCAACGCTGAACGAGATTCCATGTTCTTTACGTGATGGAGGCACAAGGCTGTGCTGCCATCAAGTTATGGTATGATCAATGAATGTCAGCGAGAAGTTGTCTATGTAATATGCATATATATTTGTTGTCTGACACCGACACTTTGGTGATCGATGGATGTGGTGAATGCAATAAAGTTCATCAATTTAAAATAACGAGTTGTCCTAATTTGCAGTCATCTAACTGTCCTTAAGATGTGACGAACGGCTTGGGGTGTCGCCTAATTACACAATAAACGAAGTACTTCAGATCACTGGGAAATCACAGGCTTAGCGGTATGCAACACGGTCGCGGATTTAGGTCAGGTAACGTTGTCGGCCTGACCCCTTGGGTCAGCTACTAGGCGGCAAATGTAAACAAAGCCGTAATGCAAGGCATCGAGACATTGAGAAATAATGTTTATTGATTTGAATGGGACAATAACATATAGACATATACATATATAAAACTGGTACAAAATAACTAACGCAACGCTAGTCCCTAATGTGGTAGTTTCGCTTCCGGAGTGGGCGTGGTCTATAGCCGGACAAACATACACTCGCTACTATTGGTTGTCACTTTGGCGGGAAACAGCGATGTCAATCACTTTTTCCCCAACTACCCACTTCATGAGCTTAACACTCACCATACTTCTTCAACGTCCTATACATATATATCATTGCGCTAGTCTGACTTGACGCAGTCTCTATATATCTCTTAAACTAATAGGGTACTGGACGTTGCACGGTCATCCCAACACTTTGTCATTCTTACGTCATACGGGTCAAGTGTACTTCGTTCACTGCTACCGGCGTTGTAACGTGAGAGAGGTTGGACACTTGAAGACTAGTTTCATAAAACATAAAATATAACGGAAATGTAAAATCTAGCCTCGATTCACATGAAAACTAGTGGAACATATAACGTTGGGATGGACGAGTATTCAAATCCATCTTTGAGTTGAAGAAAAGAGAGTGGAAAATGGCTTGATGTCAAAAGTGAAATGAGTGACCTACAGGAACACTTAAATAGATTCAACAGCACAGGCACACAGTAGAAAATGACAATCAACATAAACAAAATCGAAGTCATGAATAAAGCAAAAGAGAAACAAAATTTCAACATAACTATAGAAGGTAGACAATTAAAATAAGTAAAGAAATTCAGTGAGAAAGCACAGTTCAAACACAGCAGAAATAGACTCAAGATGAAAAAAAGCTTGCCACATAAGTGGACAGCTGCCGCCATATATTGTCCAAATGAAATAACTGTAGAGGCAAAACGGGCAATTTACAATACAATCTTCATCCCAACGTTGTTTTACTAATGCCAATCCTGGAACTTTGATGCAAAAACAGTGAGAAAAATAACCTGTACTGAGATTAAATGTGTAGTCATTTAACCATGACAGGAAAAAGTCTGAGATATAATATCAGAAATGAAGACCTGTGAAAAAAAGCTAGGGATAACTCCCGCCATAGTATATACCAGGAAACAACAGATACAATTGTTTGGTCACGTGACATTGCAGAATGAGCAATCACAACCAAACTAGCCTTGAATAAACGTTACGAGAACACAAGAACCAAAAGTCGACAACGAAAAAGATGGATTGACGAAATATTAGAATCACAATGAAGCATAACAGCAGCTGAGGCGAATAGAAGGGCAAAAGACCTCAAATTGTATCTCCATCCTGATAAAGGGCAAATAAGGAAGGAAAGAAGAAGGGTTGGTAATTCAAATCATAAAATCGTTGCTACGTTTATTATTGAACATGTCCTGAGAAAATTATATTCATCTCTATCTTAAGATTGATATTTTGTCATTGAGTGTTTCAAACTTGAGACACAGCAAAGATTTTAATATTCTAGAGAGTTAGTTTTTATGTTGCTGATATTTTAGTTATAAAATGTTTATGAGAATAAATATTTAAAAATTTGACAAATGTAACCTTTTCTTTGCATTATATTTCTTATTTAATTTTCTTTAACTATACATTACATTTCTTTGGCATTAAAGAAGAAAACAAAACAGATAATGCAAGGCTTTGAAATATATATTTATAGAATAATAGGTAGAATTAGATGGAAAAAAAAGAGAACAAATGATGAAGTTTTTAAAGAACTAAAAATTAAAATACAACTACTAAACACAATTAGAACCAGACAAATGAAATTGGGCATTGTTAAAAGACACAAAAGACTTCTAACAGTACTATTAGAATATAAAAAATCAGGTTAATAGAGGCAGAGGCAGACCAAGACTAACATGAATGTGTAACATCACAAGATGGACAAGTCAACCTATGACAACCATCACCATCAATTCAAGAGACAGAGCGGGATGGCGCTCCATGGCAGCCAACCTTCGATGCGGTGGATGATGATGAACCTTTCCTGGTTAAAATAAGAAGGTGACCATTCGTCCCGGATTGTCCGGGACAGTCCAGGAATTTGACATTTTTTGAACCTTTGTCCCGGATTAGCTGCCGTACCGGTTTTGTCCCGATTTTGGCATATTTTTAAGCTTTTGTCCCGGATTTGATAAAAAATAATTTGGGACACAAACGTTTACCGATTTTGCCATTTTGGTATACGGCGTACATTTCTTCAATTAAAAAAAAAATTATTCCGTTGCTGTGTAGACAATTTTGTTTAATATCAAAACAGTAGAATGCGCTCCTAGTTGTAAATCTCGTAAATATTCGTAGTGTTACTAACTTTTACTTTCACTTTCGCAAAAAATGGCACCGAAGCGTAATTGTAGTTTTCATCAAGATTTACAAAAGGAATACCCTTTTATAAAAAAAGTCTACATCGTCATCAGACTTCACTGTAAGTTGTAATATATGTTCATCCGGGTTTACTATTAACCATAGTGGACGTGGTGATATTAAGAGCCACATAAATAGTGATAAACATAAGAGAGCCGTCGCTACTGCTGCATCAAGCTCGTCGTAGACAAATTTTTTTCGAGCTGAACAGGTTGGTGACAAAGAAGAACAGTTAGCTGCTACAGAAGGTGCCTTTGCATATCATACAGTGATGCACAATCACACGTTTACATCTATGGACTGCACATCAAAATTGCTTCAGGTAACTTTAGAACCAAAATTTGCTTGTGCACGTACGAAAACAGAAGCTATTATTCGGAATGTGTTCACACCCCATGCTCTAAACGAGTTGAGATGTGACCTAGAAAAAGTAACATTTATCTCCATACTGACAGATGCCTCCAACCACAAAGAAATCAAGATTTTTCCTTTGCTTGTCAGATACTTTGATCGCAATAAGGGACTGAAAGTTAAAATATTAGAGTTGAAGTCATTGCCGGGTGAAATATCTGATATAGTAAGTAGTTTTCTTATTGACTGTCTAACTGAAAATGGTTTAGAACTGAAAGTAGTTGGATTATGTGCAGCCAACACAAATTCTAATTTTGGGGGCGCTGAAAGAAAAGGACAGAACAATGTTTTCACAAAACTAAAAGAAAACCTTGGACATAGTTTGATAGTTGTTGGGTGTGCTTGTCATATTTTCCACAACACTGTTCGAGCAGCTGCAGACGTATTGCCTGTTGATGTTGAAATGACTATTGCAAACATTTATCTGTACTTCAAATCATACACAGTTAGAGTTGAAAGTCTCAAGGAGTTTTGTCAGTTTGTCGACAGAGACTTCCAGATGATTTTAGGTTATGCACAAACTAGGTGGCTTACGCTCTTGCCTGCTGTTGAAAGGGTTCTTTACATGTTCCTGCCTCTAAAATCATATTTTCAATCTCATGACAGATGCCCAGTTTTTATACAGGAATTCTTTGAAAACCCACTGTCTGAGGCATGCCTTATTTTGGTTCACAGTCAGGCATCCTCTTTCCACGAAGCAGTGCAGAAAGTAGAGGGACAGATGGTCACTGTATTTGAAGTCATTGACAACATCAATAGGTTAAAAGCTATCTTGGAGTCCAAGCTGGAAGACGGCTTCTTGCCATCAAGAGTTCAGATAATCCTTAAAAAGCTGGAAATGGAAGGATTTCCACGTGATGATGTGAACAAGTTTAACGCCAGTGTTTCTTCATTTTATGAAACAGCTTTAAGTTATTTGAAGAAATGGGCTGCAAATAATTTTCAAAACCTAGAGTCTTACAGCTGGGTAATGCTGAACAGAACACCAAATTGGGAAGATATTGAGAAGTCTTCATCATTAGTGAGTCAAACAGTGCCTTCAGTCGACTTTCCAGAAAATGAAATGTATAACGAATATGTCTACATGAAACAGTTCGTTACTTCACAAAAAATTAGTGAGTGGAGTCTTAATAAAACATTACCAGGGCAGCGTTGGGTTGAACTAGCTTCCCACTTCAGAAACAATCATGTGCCCGTTTCACATATTCTGAAGTTGGCAGAGTTCTTTTTGTGTCTACCTGGAACAAATGCTGCAACAGAATGAGTGTTTTCTCTGATGAACAATTTGTGGACAAATGATAAAACACAACTAGGTGTTGAAACTGTAAAAGCCATGTTGATCACCAAAGTGAACTATGAGGGAACATGTGTCGAATTTTATAATATGCTGCATACAAAGGACATTTTACATACAATTCACTCATCTGAAAAGTACAGCATCTCGGTTTCACCTTCAATTTAAGTGAGTATCACTGTTTTTTTTTTAATCTCCTGATTATCCTGATAGCGTATTGTAGGTCTATATTATTAGATGTTTTAAAATGTATGTATTATTCACTTGAAAATGACAGCAAGAAGAAATGTAATTTTATTGGTGGAAAATTGAAGTAAAATTATTCCGTCCCGGAATGGGATTTCAAAAATATGGTCACCTTAAAAATAACCATAATTTAACTACAAATGTTCCAACAATTTAACTTATCGCGTATTTTGTGATCATTGTTACGGTTTTGTAACAGAATTATACTCTAGTCATGTTTCCGAATTGAGAAAATTTAAAACTAATACTAAAATAGCTTCAATAAACAGCCGTGAAGTAGACATAGTCAATTGTTAATAAATGCCATCAGCGGGAAAGCAAGACAGTCGAAGTAACAGCTTGAAAATACATGCAGAAAAGGAACGGGAAGAATTCTCTTGTTGGTAACTGAACAAATAAAAGTGCCTGACCAAGATTCATAATTAGATTGTTTGGTGTAAGTGTCAACAAAGTTGGATAGTATCGTTTAAAGAATGGAACTGTGGAGGGTTAGGTCGAACAAACTTGATGTCACTGTTAAATAAATAAGTGGATACATAGTAGAAACATTATTATGTTCAAAGACAATATGAATTATTAGGAAACACAAATATATATAGTATAGACTTACACTTATTAAGTAATAATGAAATGGAATGGATGAAACCGAATAGACTTGAATATATAGACATATATAACAGACGAAAACTCGATTGAATGATTACTAAACATTAATAGTTTTGGATATCAAGACCGATGTGTGAAATGGCATGCCCTCACCTGTGGTGTAGACAGTAAAAAGTTATGTGTACGCGATACTGACCATTGAAGATACATTCTACAGAATAAATGTAGCACAGTCCTTGCAAAGACGGCCTTATATAAAATGTAGGCCATTTTGTGTTACCTACAGCTGTTAACAAAAAAGTAAAAACAAAATAGTTCCGATGGTACATAGAGCCGCCAATTTTATTATTACTTAGAAGTGAATCAAAGGTAATACATACAAAAATAAAAAGGTACATATAACCGATAGTGATTTAGATGTGCATATAAATGAATAAGGAAGACGTTCACAAAAGAAAACTAAATGAACAAATAAACGCATCGTAATATGTCAATATATAAGGACAAAAATATCAATCGTATGTACAAAGTAGTGAACGGTAAACAGCAGAATATTAATATATTTTTAAAAATGGAAATGAAAGGCAGAAGAAAACAAAAGGTAAGGCACCAGCGGTTTTAGTGAAAGGTTTGGTAAAAAGTTATATTATATTTGCTAAATGTTAATGTAGAAACTTATGGAGAGACATGATCGCTTACGCCAGCAAACACATTTCTTCATGGTGTTAATATAGCAACATCATTGTCCCATTTAAGATGTTTAATGGAGGTTTACCTTCTTGGTTATCATAGTGTTAACTTGTACATCAACATTTCCCTGGTACCGCTAAATGGAACTAAATGAATCGACATTAATATCTCGTGACGTGTCCGCATCTAATGTTGACTATAATGACTCGCCATTTCACTGTTCACAAATAACTCAGATACGTCATTGTCCAGAATGTAATATTGTATTTAGTTCTAGACCATATTACTTACTTTCACGTTTCCCTTCATTATATGTACAAGCTAAGAAGTAAAGCGACGAACAATTAAACATATGTGTTGACTTCAGAAGGTTACAATAATTTCACTCTGACACGTGATGAGAAAGAAAAAGCAAAATCATAAGCAAGAATTGCAAAATCTCATGGACGGAGATAACATGTATAAAGCATAATAATAACCAAATGACAGAAAGTTAACAGTTAAACTGATAATCAACGGAGGTGGCAGATGTGTTTGGAAGACAAGACCTCATACTTTACGGACCACTGTACTTGTTACTGATCAATGTCATTACAAATTTCCTCATTTCTTCGACAATTTTTCTATCGCAATTTCCTTCGCGAAAGCAAGACATTTCACTCATTAAAATATTCATTTGAAATAATCTGTTAGTCTTAGTCAATATTTACATCTTCACTGAGTTAGTGATGTCGGTAATCATATGTGCCTATTTATATCATTGACGCAAACAATGTTTAAATATACCATATTTTATCATCCTTCTGTCCCAGCTATTTGTATAACACTGGCTTGCACGTGAAGAAATTCGTCAGCAAATATTGAACATTATAAATCTCGAAACAGCGTTGAGTAACGACGTTGAGTAAACAGCGTTGAAGTAAAGTATGCGCTGTCCAAGGCATGAACGTGAAGTCACATGACAAGATACCTAGACAAAGAATAAATATGGCACAATGATTCGATGTATATATATATATTACCCCTTAACATCCATGTATGTTTTGTTATTTTATAGGTACAGATAAAACACACGAAACAAAGGAACATATTTAAGTTATACAAGCATAGCAAGATGTTGCCTTTACTTCATATTCTAGTTAATGCAATATTGCATCCCCAAAGTTCTAAGCCATAGACGCACTTTCATTGTTTCTTCTGTTAATGGAGATTTCGTTTTTATTTGTAAGGACCATCATCAACGTACTCTGGACACACCCATGGGTGGTCAGATCAACTTCAGGAAATATTGAGACATTCTGAGTACCACCACCCACGTACACAAAGTCCGTTACAAGAACTTGGATCCACACATGTCATAGAGTTACTGGACTGATTGTAATGCATGTGCATTCTGTCAGAACGTCAACGACTGAAGTACACTGTTCCATTTTTTTACAATTAAGAACAAAACTTTTATCTAATCATATATAAATCTAAGATAAGTCTTCCCACAAAGCAAAGACCCAACTCTAAGAAATTGAATTGAAATGGTTACAGACTATGAATGTCAGGGATGGATTATAACTGACAATGGGGCTGCTAGAAGGATATTTTTAAAAGTATAACATTATCAATGCAAACACTAAAAGAAGCGAAATAATATATGGCACGATACTAACAAGGCAGTAACACTAAAACTACTGAGACAATTAATTTCCCGATATAAGCATATAATAGCATACCATAGGCAATTTCTCTCAAAAGGTTTCTTGTATCCAGAAAAGTCCTGTTCGGATTGCCATGCATTTTTTTGCATGCGGTCCTTGATTTTCATTGTATTTATGACTTTATAATTACAATAGCACAGGTACTGCAGTTTTCTTCAAGCGTCAAATTCTGTTGATCTATGTCGAACTAGTGTGTCCATACGAATGTAATTGTTGGTAATTGAGTAGATTGCTCATTTGTAGTGAGCCACAGGTGCATCATGGCTATCCTGTATTGCTAATGTATAACCTGGAGCGCAAAAATGTATTGCTTCCGCTTGCGCCATCTATCTACTCGATGATTTGGATATTCCTGAAAAGAACCAAACTTGCAATTGTATGGTACAATTTTGGAAATCAAAATTATTTAACAACTGTTTCACTTGGGGAATTATTTTCATTCAGAATTGGAGGCAACTAACATTAATGTTGGCGCTAGGCAGAACAATCGACAAACTAATCTTGATTTCCCGTGGTCTCTTATGGTTGGTCCTCATATTTCGCCCAGTAGTCTGTGCACATTGTTGAGTGGGCGAGATGTGTAATTGCCTTAACATCGTACAATTTGAAGGTTTTATTTTTAGCTTCTACTTCAGTGTCTTTTGATTATTTTTGCTCAAAATAGTTCTGTTTGGATTTAAACATGGATAGTAAGGTGGCACTCTCAACCTGCTGTGCCCATGCTATTGTTTTATCTCGTTTATATGAGAAATATAAGTCTGTTGAGTCTGCTTTACAATAGAGATAGCAATACAGTTTTCAGTGTATATGTTGTCAAGTGATTAAATGGTACGTGTTCTAATATGAGTCAGATATTATATGATATGTATTTGTAGTATTTTATCTGGGAGTAATGGTCTGTCCCAACTGTTGGTGGGCTATAAAGGAAAAAAAACAACAACTAAATATCAATGTTTTACCAGTCCATTATATCTGCTACCTGCAGGTGCATCCATTAAGGGCTGCCATTTTCTGTTGGATACCAATCTCTGTATCGTTTCATCTCATGGTTGCTATTTCTTGCACTTTTGTGGTGAACATTTATGTTTCATCCAGAAAGATATTATCATACGATTATTTACACATTTCGTTGACTTCCACTAAATACCTGCTTCTCAATAATTCCTAAATACCTACTTCTCAAGAATTCCTAAATACCTGCTTCTCAAGGCTACTAGATGACTCTTCTCACAAATGGCGTTTCTTGCTACAGCATACTCTCAAAAAGTGAAGATTACACTCATTACAGTTCTCCGCAACGTAGATTTTGAAACTGCAAATCCGTTGATCGTTCTGAGTCAAATTTTTCTCAGTTCGACTTCCTTCTTTCAATGCAACAAACACCTCTTTTTTAATGTAAACTGTAACAAAATGTCTAACATTTGCATCCATGCGATCTTATATTCTTTGAAAATGAACACGTACATTGCTGGACCCAGCAACCAAAAAAAAATATCACTGACTTAAACTAAATGTGCTATCTTATAATGTTTGATAAACAATAAAAACCAAACGGTTTATTTTCCTCTAAAGAAAATAATAAATATACGCAATGTTTTGAAGGGTAATGATTTTCATCTTAGACTGCGTGTAATGACACACATATAAAGACAAAATATTGGTATGCACACTTTTTAAATTAATGTAAAATGCACACGAAGTGTCCATGACTCTACTAAATACCATTTTGGCGTGATTCGTTAGCGAGAACAACTAATGGGAATGTGTGCAACGTCATCATCAGGTTGTCGCATGTCGGTTGTCGAACATTGGCTTCAATCTATCCATTTCAAAAGAATGTATGTATCTAGCGAGTTCTCTCACTTCATGTTCTCAGTTTCAAAGTTTCTTTGTTGTCTTGTGAAATATCTTATTCTTTTACAACTAGACATTGAGGCGATTTTGCTGTATTAGTGAGGCGGTATTAATGAGGCGACCTAACTTGTGCAAATGGATGACATTGGCAAGGATCATTTTGAATCTATGAAGTGGGCTCATTGTGTGTTTAACTCAAAAGCATATGTGCTTTTTAACCAAAGACCTTTTTTTGGGGACTCAATGAAGATATCCCCGATGGAAGAATAAATTGTACTATTAGTCCCATAAATGATTCCCTTCCAGAGGTTTATGATGTAAACAAAGCAGTTTTGTCATTGCAAGTGAATAATGTCCACACCTATAATTGGTCAGGATTGTGTAGCAGCAGCTTTATAGCGAACACAGAAAACATCATAGGATTGTGCTGTTCTGAAACAGCTATGCCATGCTACCCTAGAATTGCCTTTAATGGGATTCTGTGACCACAAACCACTCTCCATGTGTGTGCCACATATTTACACCCCAGAAAGGAATACTGAATATAACAACATCATGTGCCGTCTGTTATATTAATGACCACAGACCAGGAGCCTCCAGTATGATTGATACAACTGTTGCACCAAGCATTTCATCAGCAGAGCCATATCTATGGAATGTTAATCTGACATTGTTCTTGAATGATGTCCAAGTTAATGAGACATCAGAATCGTGTGGCGGCAGCTACAAGAAGGGAGTGGAGAACATCAAGTTCTGCTGCTATAAAGGAGACTTGCCTTGCTATCCCAGAATTGACTTAAATGGGATCACTGTAGTTGAAAACTTCTCCTCTTGTGTAAACTACACATTCACATCTAAGAGTGAATCAGTGAAGGTCACAAAATCATATTCTCTCTGTGGTTTTACTAACTACAGGTCATGTGGCTTCTGTTGGATTGGAAATGATAACTTACCACCACTGTGTGTCAATATATTTGGAATTGGAGTCATCAATGACGGCCTAACATCATCAAGTGCTATGACGATCATCATTTTCGGGAGGACGTGAACTCCCATGGTATATGGTGGATAGGCGGCAGGAACCATTGAAGGCTATGCCTGAAAAGTGTTCCTTCTTGCAGTTTCCTCATATTCCAAGTCCGGCTTGTTGCAGGAGCTACTGAGTTAAGTGCTCTGTGCACACTGTGAGCTGTGTGTCTCATCCGTTTTGATCCTGCTTCGATATCCCGCTTGTTTACGATGAATGATGATATCTTATGACAGGGAACAGTTGGCTGTGTTCACTTTCTGCGCGGTTTCGCCTTATGCCTTTTGGCGTGTGCTGAGACTGCTACGATGGGGACTACAGTTACCTTTCCTTGTTTGGGAGATGAGTTAGTAATTCGGATGATTCCACTGGCCCGGGCGGTTGAGCAATTATGGATTTTAATTCGTTTGCTGTGATACCGAGGCCTTCCATAACCAATAACCAATAGCCAATATCTTATTCTTGATCTGATGGTGATATTGGTTATGATATTCACGATAGTGACGATAATAAAGGTGATAATGCACTTTATGGATATGATTGTGATAATGCTGATGATCTACATGATGTTTTTGATGATGACGATGATGATGTTGATAATGTTTATGATGCTGATACTGATGATGAAGTTGGTGAGATGAAGGTGGTGATGATGATAGTGACGATGTTGGTGATATTAATAGTGGTGAGGGTGATGTTGGTAATATTAATAGTGGTGATGGTGAGGGTGATGTTGGTGATATTAATAGTGGTGATGGTGAGGGTGATGTTGGTGATAACGGAGACGTCGATGATGAAGAAGGTGGTGCAATGAAAGTGATGTTGATAGTGGTGATGGTGAGGACAATTATGGTGAATGTCCTGACAATAATGATGGTATGTTAGAGGCAGTGGTGATGAAGATAGTGATGAATGTGTTGGTTTTAATGATGCTGAAAGGTATTAATTTGATGATGATAATGAAGATGTTGTTGGTGGCTATCGCGTTGATAGCGATGGTCTTGAATGTGTGTGCGGAAACAACGGTTAGAATGATGATGGCCACGATAAAGTTGATGGTTATGACACTGACTTCTTACATGTCTTGCAAACTCCACCACCTGAAATATAATTTCCCAGATTTCTGTCAGGTTAGCTTTTTTCAACAATTATATATCTAGTCATAATCAATCTGCCCGGTTAATCAATGGAAACATTACCTGGTGATGAGCTTATGTAGAGTTACTGATCTTTGCTTCATTGAAAATGTGAATAGATGTGACAGTAGAAGTGGATGGGGTTTTGTTATGCCCACATTTAAAACCAGGTCTGACTTTAAAGACAATTAAACAGTGGTATGACAGTGCCATGACAAATAGAGTACTAGAGTAGATAGTTTATTCACAAATAAATAATAAGAAGTCATGCCTGTCATACATAAGTTATGTTCTGTTCATGGAGACAGTATAATTGTAGTCGAGAATTCCTCGTATCTGCTTTACTCATGTCACATCACCCGCCTAAAAGCGGTGGCAAATTTAATGGCATGGTCGACTACCGAGTCTACTCGCAGCATTTCTACAGACTCTAGTGATTTTCTTGTCTGTTGTCCTATTGTCCATGATTCGCATCCATATGTTAAGACTGATATATATATATATATTTTTTTTTTTTGGGGGGGGGGGGGGAAATCTGATTTATGACTTGAGTACATTCTTCAGAATGTGTATTTTCTTCATAGTGTACACATTAAATTACACATGAAAAAATGTCTGTTATTCTGATCATTGCTCTACTATATGTATCAACGTGATTGATCGTCGACGAATAACAAACATGATGTGCACATATCGGGCACATCGAGTATTTTAAATTCTATCCAGTCAAAATGATTTGTAAGATCTTATTTTCACATTCCAATAGATTGTATTATATATTTGCCTATATGTGAGATTATTGATTTCAGTCCTAAATGTCAAAGTTCTATTTTCGTTTGCATTTGTTCGCTCTATGTCCGACATATTCGATGACATGGGAGATCTCATCCTCAGGAAGGTCAGACAACCCAATGCAGTCATTGATGTACCTACGATACATAAGAGGAAGAAGGCCCTGGTAGGTTTGGATGATTTTGTGCTCAAGGTAACCCATGAAGAGACAAGCATAACTAGGGCCCATTTTAGTGCCGCTCACTCTGGAGCACCGTCTGATCGCTCGTTTGGGTTGCCTCAGCCCTCGTGGCATCAATGTATCATTGTCACTCTAGCGACCCTCATTCCTCCGACTCCATCCTCCTACCTATGGACTTCTCTTCCTATTTCACTTCTTGGGTCTTCTACTCCTCGTCCATCCTTGTTCTCCATATCCGGTTTGAGTTACCCTTATCTTGCCTGCTTCATCCTAAACCCTTTTTTTTCTCTTCTGACTACCTCCATGTCCTTCCCTCCTTTATCACTATATTACCTCTCCACCTGGACTGTACCATCTCTCTGCCCACCTCTATTGTTCCTCGTCCTTCCCACCACCTCTCTGCTGTTCCACTCCTAACTCACCCCTTTCCTCTCTATTCATTTGTAGTCACTACTCCTCTATATCTACTATTCCAGTAGCCCCCTTATCCTGATGCCCACTTACATTTCTCTCCTAGGACCCTCATCATCCCACTTTGTTCTATCATTTCCCTACTTCTTTACCTCCTTTGGTTTATACCTCTTGCGCACCATTCCCCTATTACTCCACTTCATCCAGACCCCCTCTCTTTCTATTCACTTCTGACCTACCGCCTCTCCTCCTATCCACTTCCCACATACCTGCTTCTCATCCCTCCTCTCCATTCCTCCTCCTCTATACTTCCCTACCTCTCGAGTGATTTACTTCATCTGGACCATAGACCGTCCCTCTATCACTCTACCGCTCATCTCCCTACCTTCTGATACCGGTTTTCTTATTCTTCCTCTCCTCATCCCTTCCACCGGTACTCACTCCCTGTCATTGTTGACCTACCTTTCTACTCTTCCAGTTCTAGGCCTTCCATTATGTAGAGTCTATCTCTCACCAATCTCCCACTTCACTACTTTGTCTTTTCATTCACTCTTTCTGTTAACCTCTCGAGGCTTCTCTCACTTGCATTGTTCGAGTGATTTATGGCATCCGGGCCTTTGGTTTTAGGCCTCTAGCTTCCCCTGTACCATTGACCATCGTTTCCCATTAGTTTACCAGCTTCGCCTATCTTTCTTCCCCCCCCCGCCCTTCTCTCTCTGATACCCCGCCACTTGTCCTTCCACCCGCCTATCTCATCACGTGTTACTAAAACATTCTTAACGCTCCTAGTTATTCTGACTTGTTTCAGCACGGAGGACTAACTTGCTGCTCGATGCTTAGTGCATTTTATGATACATATGTTTTTTCTTTTTTCTTTTTCTCTTTCTCGTTTTCCATTTTATATATATTGACGCCCTTCGTACCTCTCCTCATGTAGTATTTATTTCTCTCTCCTTTCTTATTTCTACATCCTACTTTCCTAGCCATCCACTTGTTCATCTAACATGTTGCTATATATTATTGTGCTTCACCGTTTGTTGTCGTTGTCCCTGTATTCTGAAGAAGGCCATATGCCGAAATGTCAGTACTGTGTTGTGTTCCTTCCTTGTAAAGATGTCATCGTACTTTGGAGTGTTTAGCACACCCTACCACTGGCCCTTTGCTACCAGCTTTACCGCAGCATTGCAATTATTTGCCTGTTCCCTACTCGATTAATATCGCTGCTACTTTATGTTTGTTTAACGTCATCCATCTCTGTGTACTTTAGTTAGAATCATTTCCACTCCCCATTTCCTACCTTCCCTCTCTTTATTTTTGGCTTCATCGTACCTTCACGTATCCTCCTTATCTTCATCTAGTAGGTTTATACCCCATTTCTTTTCTCGATCACTCTACCGTCCTTCTCCCTACCTTCTTATACCGGTTTGCTTATTCTTCCTCTCCTCATCCCTTCCTCCGGTACTCACTCCCTGCCTTCGTTGACCTACCTTTCTATTCTCGTCTCCTCACTATGCCCTCCCTCAAACATTTATCTCATTCTATCCGTCACTCCATCATCGCCTCTTTCTCCACTCTACCCCCTGAACTCTCTAATATCTCCAAGGACTTTGCCTTCACTACTTTGAAGAAAACTAAATTCACCTGTCATCTGAACTTCTTGAACAACTGCCTCCATCGCAAAATTCTTCCGTGTAGGTTCCGATCTCACTTCTCACCTCAAGTCGGCCAACCCCAACTCTCTAACTATCTTCGCCGCCAACTGCATCATCTTGAACTCCAGCATGGCCTGAGACGTGTTCGTCTTGTCGCTTCTAGCCACTCTTGTCTTATATCCCACCTTCACACCCGCCAACAATACCTCCTACCCCAACTCCATCTACTCAACTCTAACTTTCCTGGCACTCTTCGTTTCATCCGCTATACTATCCACCACCACAACCGTTATATGTATGCCTTTTTGTCCTCTCACTACAAACGTAAACACTTGAACCTCCGTCCACCTCCTCCCTCCTTACCTCCTCGTCTCCCGAATGTCTCTGACTCTAGCTCCATTGTCGTCTGTGTTCCCCCTGATTTGCCCCTTTCCGACCACGAGCGCTCTCTTCTCAGCAAGACTCTTAAGTTTGTTCCTCTTCGCCCCTCGATTGACTCATTTTCTCTCTTACAGGACATACATGATTATCACAGACGACTACGACTCAAACTCTATCACTTTCTTCATCCGAACTTTTCCTCTCAACCTCCTCCTACAGACGAATTTGCCCGCTTTTCCTCCCGTAAATCTGACTGGACGCCCTCCTCTGGCGAATCACAGGCTTTGGACCAGTTCATTAACAGTACCTACCGGAAGATTAAGGCACTTCGTCCCCATAGACTTCGATACTCTAATCTTAGTAGTGAAGAGTACCAAGCCCTCCAGGATCTTCGCCGACGTGATGATGTTGTCATCAAGCCGGCTGACAAGTGTGGCTCTGTGGTGGTATGGAGGAAAGACCTTTATATCCGTGAAGGTGATAAACAATTATCCGACTCGACTTGCTACCTCCCTACCCCGACGACACTACTGTGTCTAACAACGCCGTGGTGCGTCGTACTATCAACCGTTTCGTTCAGGATGGACTACTTCCCTCTAGCTCCTTCCTGATCACTGCTTGGGTAGACCCTCGTTCTATATGCTGCCTAAAATACATAAACCTGACTCTCCTGGATGACCAATTGTCTCTTCCATCTCATGTCCTACGGTTCTCATTTCTGACTTCCTCGACAGTGTCTTTCAACCCATTGTTATGGGGCTCCCTTCCTATGTTAAAGACACTAATGACGCCCTTAACATCTTTTCCTCTATCACCCTCCTTCCTGATCGCCACTACCGCCTCTTCGTTATGGATGTCTGCTCCCTGTATACTTCTATTCCCCACTCTGACGGCCTTCGAGCTCTTCAGTTTTTCCTGGACCGTAGGATCCAACCCTCCATCGCCCCTGGCGTCCTCCTCCGTCTAGCGGAATTAGTCTTGAACCTCAACTCTTTCGAGTTCAATGGCAATTTCTTCACCCAGATCAGCGGTGTGGCTATGGCACCAAAATGGGCCCTAGCTATGCTTGTCTCTTCATGGGTTACCTTGAGCACCAAATCATCCAAACCTACTAGGGCCCTCTTCCCCTTATGTATCGTAGGTACATCGATGGCTCTATTGGTTTGTCTGACCTTCCTGAGGATGAGATCTCCCGTTTCATCGAACATGTCGGACATTCCCACGCCTCTATCCACATCACCTTCCACATCTCCACCTCCTCCATACCTTTCCTGGACATCCTAGTCTCATTGGGCACCTCTCATCTTCATACCTCGGTCTTTTACAAGGCCACCGACTCCCACAGATTCCTCCGCTATGACTCCTCTCACCCGACATCCTGCAAGAACTCTCTTCTTTATTCTCAGCTTCTCAGACATCGTTGCCTTTGCCAAGACGATGAAGATTTCCTTCACAATGTTTCACACCTTCATTCACAACTAATGCTTGACATTTTCCGCCGACGCCTCTATCCAGAATCAGCTCTTCTCCCTGCCCTGCGTCGAACTCTCCACACTTCACGTCAGTCTGCTCTTACCCCCTCTACTCATCCCCCCTCGGACAGAGTAGTGCTCGCTCTCACCTATCACCCTCACCACTTCGCTGTGATTAGGACCATCCACCGCTACCTCCCTATTCTTCGATCTGACCCTACTACTCGTCTGCTCTTCCCCGACCCGCCAATAGTGGTCTTTAGACGTGGCCGGAACCTCCGAGACCTTTTTGTCAGGGGCCGTCTTCCTGCCGCCCTCTTTTGCCATCGTGGTACTATCCGCTGCAACCGCAGAGTATGTAAAACTTGTGACCACGTTTTCCAGACGGACACTGTCCTCTTCCCTAATGACCTGTTTGAGATCAGAGAGGGATTCACTCGCTCATCTCGTAACATCATTTATGCCATCATTTGTAAGCGATGCAAGTTGACCTACATCGGCCAATCTGGTAGACGTATCGGTGAAAGGTTCCGTGAATCTTTGAATGACATCACCCGAGAAAAGGACATTCCTGTAGCAGTCCACTTTAACTCGATGGGCCATCGAGGTAAGACTGATGTCTTGGTAACTGACCTAGTATCATGTTCCTCTGATCACCACAGTCGGCTTACTCTGGAGCACCGTCTGATCGCTCGTTGGGGTTGCCTCAGCCTTCGTGGCATCAATATATCCCTGTCCCTCTGAGGACCGTCCAACCTCCGACTCAATGCTCCTACCTATGGACTTCTCTTCCTATTTCGCTTCTTGGGTCTTCTACTCCTCGTCCAACCTTGTTCTCCATATCCCTCTGAGTTACCCTTATCTTGCCTTCTTCATCCTAACCCGCCCCCCCACCTTTTTTTTTCTCTTCTGACTGAATATTTTATGCAACAAATCCATGTCAATAGAAGTGAGAAATAGAGTTCATCGCTGCTATATAGAACCAATTCTGACATATGGAAGCGAATCATGGGCAGTAGACAAACAAATGAAAAGACGATTAGAGACCACATAGATGGGATTTCTCAGAAGAATGTTGAAAGATCCTTGGACAGCCAAAAAGACTACTGAGGAAATTCTC
The DNA here is from genome assembly GCA_032433765.1 of Megaustenia siamemsis. NCBI lineage: Eukaryota > Metazoa > Mollusca > Gastropoda > Stylommatophora > Ariophantidae > Megaustenia > Megaustenia siamemsis. The sequence continues at coordinate 49,842,930 of JAVIAB010000101.1, read as the reverse complement.
AAAGAGACCAGCACAAAAAGGGAGCTTCTAAAATAGTCGTGATAAAGAAACAATCAACACTGTTTTGGGCACATCATGAGAAGAGGAAAGCTTGAATAATTGGAATACATGGTTACAACTGGTAAAATTAAAGGAAAGAGATTTCGCGGACGATCAAAGAGAGAAAATACAGGATAGCTTAGTGTCATATGACATCTAAAACAGTCACCAACAGAAATGATACGATGCACAGTAGATAGAAGATTATGGAAGAACATGTTCGCCTACTCCAAGCGGTATGGTACATGATGATGATGATGATACACTACACGTAAAGAACACAAATCAGAAACGGCAATGACAATAGACTGATCAGTACAGAAGAGAAAATTCAGATGGAAAAGGTACATTGCATTGGAAATGCAAACAAAAAAGCATACAAGTAACTTGCGACATCTTATACAAAAAGGAAAATGCGCTAAAAGGCAAACGAAAATCTGTTCCGCCAAATATGTCTGGAAATTGAAATTATGATATATAAACAGGATATAAGAAGAGGGCACATAGAACAAAAGAGAACGACTAAGAAAAACTGTAAAATGAGGCACAGAAAGTGGATATATTGAAGACAAAAAGGGAAATAAATGCTAACAGAAAATAAAGACATAATCTATAGATGGCAGGAATATCATCATCATCAACTACGGGGCCTTCTGGCGTAAATGATCATGTCTCTCCACAACTTTTGTTATCTCTTTTGCTATCTATCCAACAGTTATTTATCTGTATTTGTTCTGTTGTTGACCTTTTGCCAAGCAAATATATTAAGCTGCCTGATATCTTTTCTCTTTGCCTCCTTCTATCTCTTCGTCTCTCAATTTTACCAGTTGTTACACTATATTCCAGTTGCTCTCTTCCCATTACGTGGCCAAAAAATGATGATTTTTTTTCTTCCTAATATTGGATAATAGCTCTCTTTTTGCTTTGGTCTCTTTCAGAATGCTTTCATTACTCTGTTTAGCTGTCCATGGTATTCTCAGCATTATTCTGTAAAACCACATTTCTACATACTCCAGTGATTTGCCTGTCTGATGTCCTAACGTCCATGATTCACATCCATGTGTTAAGAAAAGCTCTACATAACATTTAAGAACTCTGTATCTCGTTTTCTGTTGTCAAAAATGGATTGCATATTATCTTCTTCATTGAATCGCCTCGACAAGGAAAGAGGAACTCGATCGCATCTCTTCCTTGTACGGAACATCACGTACATTGGTTAATCGTAAAAGAAAACACCAGTTGCATGATTCTCCCTTAACAACCATATCGTTAACACGGATTACCGGTGGTTCGAATGGTGTTGTTGGTGTGACCAGGGACAAGGTGATGACAGACCTCGGAGTTAAGTTTGGTCGCAGCCTGCATTTTTGGAACCACGTCTACCATGTGATAACAATATCTCGAAAGGGATTAACTACCTTGAAGGTCATGACAGCTGCCAACATCGAGCAGAAGCTACTTACCCTTCTGTTCCAGGGACTAGACCTCGCACAAATCGACCATGACCTGCCTGGCTGCTCTTACATTCAGTACGACGCAAATTGAAAGGCTGGGTAAAATACATAATGAAGTTATGCGCATTATCATGGGGTGTAGGAATGGGCACTCCCTGTTTATCAATGAGATTTCTTCTTGACTACAAAGAGGTCATTTCATTGTGTTCATTGGACTTTCCAACCATGGATCAAGATCTGGAGGGCACGAGCATACATGAAACAATGTGCAGATAAAGGTCGCCCATTTCACCATGAGCATACCATAGGGACAGGTGTCAGGGTAAGAAGAGACAAATCATGGGTGGGTCGAGCAGAAGATGTCATCATGTGGTCTTATCAATATCAACGCAGGCGTCCAGTGGAGACAGGTGCCTATGTCATTTAGGTGGACATTTTAGTGTGTTCTCACACTCGACAGGAAATGCAGGGAACATAACTCATTTGTGGTTAATGTGCAGGTCGACGGTCTCAACTGGGATAACAGTGGCGAGAAAATTCAGTCATCAATACAGACGGATCTGAAATACGACACCAAGGGAGTGCATGATCATTTGATGCTCGATCGACAGAGAGAATACTCAAGGAAGACAGTGGTACATATGTTATGGCCACCAGTAGCACTACAATGAAGGTGATGTAGATGATGACACTGACCAGAGCAATCATCTGGATAGAATCACAAAACTACACCAACGCCTGCATACTGTGATTCGATGTGTATGACAAAAAGGTGGAGAGGGGATTTGTCAGCATGCAATGAGTAGAGTCAGTGCAGAAGTCAAAAATACGAAAGGTCACCTTTGTCTACGTCCTAGGGCATACGGGAGTACGGGGTATATGGAAAAGCTGACAGGTTGGGTAGCTGCGCTGTCGCATCATCAATAATCTCCGAGATGTAGGGAAAGTACTGGACTTTGACATCCATGAGTCCATGTCACTCCTTCGGATCATAGAGATGGGAGTTAAGATGGGCACAATCAGAAACGAGAAATTTAGTTGGCATCTTAGAAGATTTATCAACCACCACAGAACTGGAGTCGTCAGTCGCTGGATACTGAGGGACTTGATGAGGAGGGGATCATCTGAGCACGTATTGACATGTTCGGAGTGCAATTATGATGACGACCCGCAAATATCTCAATAACTCAAAGTAAAAGTTTCATGATTGTTTTTATTTTAGTTCAAACGACTCTGATGACTAGGTAATGAACACAATGAGCCCATACATAAAGGTATACCAGAAGTACACCTGCCACCTGCAGTTAGACTTCCTGGAACTTGATAAATCTACATGACCATTATCTTGGTCTCCATTATTTGACTTCCAATCAATGTTTTTTTTTGGAACATTTAAAATAAGGACAGGGGTAAGGTAGCGGTCTCTCCAGTTTCATTTTATGATGGTCAAAGATATAGATTGTATTATGAGAATACCGCAGAAGAACAAAAATGGAATCAGCTGGCCACTGAAAAAGCAACTTGACGACCTAGACGTATCTAATGACACAGCTCTCCTATCACATAAATCAACAGATACAACATAACATATATATATATATATATAACACAACAGCTGGAACTGAAAATAAAATGAAATAAAACTAAAATAATAAGAATAAATCAAGTGGCAATAACCAAATAGAAAGTGGAGAAATATGTCCACTAGAGTATAATTCTAAATATATGCGTGCAGTAATATAAACAAAGAAGGAGGAATAGACAGGTATACTTTAAAAAAAAGGAAAGGCAAAAATGGAGTAGCCTACATTCCACTAGGAGACATATTGAAATCCAAAGATATTAGGTAACATACTAAAATAAAAATGTTCAACTGCAATATAAATTCATATCATAATGTTTCATAACTCATTCATCATGTCACATTATGTGGTACTTAAACATGGAGAACAACACTCATGACAACCACTAAGATACTACAAACCTTCATAAAAGGATGATTGAACAGAATAAAAGGATATACTTTGCAGGCTAAAATGATTAACGTAGAAATTAGGGGCAGCATCAGTCAAGGACTGGTGGACACAGAAATACAAGAAAACGATGGCGTTGAATAGGACACACTGCGGACGCCAACTGAACATATTACTCGACACATTCCTTTTCGCTTTGTGGTATCGCGGGCTGGGGGGGGGGGGGGCGGGGGCAGACACAGAGCTAGACTGCAGAGTTCTTGGAAAAATCAGATGGGACGTGGGATGAGGGTGACGGAGAGGACAGATGGCTTGAAAAGTGTTTGTCTCCAGTTTATCCATTATGTTCCTCCCACTGTGTATACATAATGACATTGGTATTGTTATTTACAAAATGTGATATATTGATAACATTTTAGTTATACAAACAATTACTTACATCAAAAAGTCTACGCAGCGAAATTCCAGTCTAAAGACACCAAATAGGAGTCCAATTCATTTTCCGAATAATAAAAATAAAAATCGTAACTTTATATGACTTGCTTGTCATATGGGCTTATGTTGTCAAAATGCAAAGCAGGCCATTTCCCATACTATATCCATAACACGACGTGTGCATATCTATCTATGATTCAAAATACTTTATCTTCACAATTGTTAGAAACGAGACACAAAACTAAAATAGCAAGAAGAGCCATTCCTGACGAATGAAGGTAAATAATGGTAGTAGAATTTGATGATGGTCAATTAGCATAATGTAAAAATCATGCGCAATATACTCCTACAAGCTAACATAATTCTCGCGCTTACACTAAATCACACTTTCACTAACTATTCTATTCTATTCTATTCTATTCTATTCTATTCACGGAATAAGTTTCAATGCACTCGGGGCATTCCCATATCCTCTCCACCGCTCGTCTCAGTATTTCTCGAATCGAATGGTGACTGATTGTTCCTATAAGGTATTGACTATTGAGACATCACTAATCACTCCAGATAGACCAATTTTTCACTTTTAGACCCCTCACTATCGCAGTATGTACATCATTGCCCCACCAATTCTTCTAGTTCTCGTTTAAGAAATGAAGAACAATTGTAGCGATGCCCTCAATGTCCAATGTAAAGCCACACTCAGCGCAAGAGCTTTCAACGAGCATACTGACATTGCCATATAAACTATCATGCGCAGGACAGTACACCCAGTTTAACAAGCACACTGTTGGGCCATCCAATAGCTACATTCACTCCTGCCACAGGCACTGTCTGTCAGTCTTCAATGGCATACTTTGTGAATCAATCACCAAGACGTTGAGATCCGTGTTCCATTCAACCAGCTAATTCAGGCTACCGTTGCTGCTTCTCATGCTGGGCACTGTAATGCTACACTTGTCATATTCTCTTGGTACTTCTCTGCCATGTTGGTACGCCAGAAAGCCCCAACCACTGCGCTGTCCACGAGATTCAGAATCATCAGTGTAGACGATCGGATTTTGAGGTTACGACGTCCCATAGACCCAAATACGACACTGCTTGCTGAGCCGAATGATTTCTTTGGTTAGCCACCTTTTCTCCGCTGTTAATGCTATTTAATCCTTGTTAGTCCTAATGTCATTCAGATCACATACTCTCCTTAAAGAATAAAAATACCCCCACGGCCGACACTATACAGCAATTTACGAACATTTCTGGATAGGCGGCCGAGCACATATGGGTGGAAACTCGCGTGCTAAGACGTCGGTTCAAGTCTCGTACTTTACCTTTACCTTTACTCTCCTTATAGACTCCTCCATCTTGGCTATCCAGGATTATCCACGTCAGATGCACCTGCGCTTGGTCTCACCCAATTCTGAATGCAAGTGATGATTAATGTTTCTTACCACGTTCAAATAAAATCAGACCTGAGCAGATATATGTCGCACTCTAATGATCGGTAAGTCAAGTGAGTGCCTCATTGAACGGAAGGTGTATCTCTGGTGCATCCGAGTATTCTGTTGTTTAGCGAACATCACATTACAGTAGCCTTGTTTTGGTTAATGAGTTCTCTGTATTTATTGCACAAATAGGTTATCTAAACCTAACATGTGTACGCCGCGTGTAGGTACGTCATAATGTAATTTGCAAAGGCGAGATTGCGACCAGGTCCGATATTGCTCAATTGCGCTATCCTGGCAGTCTATATATTCAGCAAAGCAAGTGATAACGGCGATCATTGAGGCTATCCGGCCCACTATATATATATATATATATGCTATACAACATACCACCAGGCGTGGGTCAAATCTTGTCAAGCAAAGTAGGTGCATGAGTCCAAGTCATAGCCCACTCGAATGTATCCATCCACAAGATGGAAGGTAGCCAGTGCAGACCCTTCCTTCTTCTGAAAGGTTTGGTAGACGTCATAGGCAGGGATGGAAACATCAGCAGTATTATTTCTCTCCTGAATATATCCTCCTGGTGCTTGGCAATCCGTTGTTTTCATCAGCATATCTTTGGTTATTGATAATTTTTGCATTAATGTTTAGGTATGGCATCTTTATGATGTTTTTTTTTTTAATTTCCCAGTGCATAGATTGAACATTCTTGGTGATGGTTTGCATCACTGTCTTGCTCCTCTTTTTATATCAATGGGTGTAGACTTCTCTTTTTTATTTTTTTTATTGCAGTTGCTCCGGTATATATTACATATAAGTAGTAGGTCTGTAACATCTATATGCATTTATTTTAGACATTGATAAGTTGTTTATTGGCTATTCTATCATAAGCATTGATTTAGTCTATAATGTAGATATATATTGGTTTGTTTACTTGTGTGTACTTTTCGATCAATGTTCTCATGTAGAATGACTTATTGTGTCCCACTAGTTTCTTATATCCAGATTGCTGCTCATCAAAGTAAATATCGATATTATTTTGAATCCTTCCTTGTTTAACTTTTAACAAGATTTGTATAACATGGTTCATTAGGCTTATTGTTCTAAAGTCACCGCATTCAACTGCACCATTAGGAGTCAGAATTCAAGCCCCAAATGCAAGTACAGACTCCTTGTCCACCTATGGACCTAGGGTCAATGAGACCATACTAACAAAGGTGCCGTCGTAATTGGTGCCATCATTAGGTTTCTGTCCGTGTGACGTAACTGGTGACATAATGGCACTGTATAGAGATGGGGGGACGGCACTGAAGATGGATCTTAGGAAATAGTTATTTTTTTAAACTTTGTTTTTAAAGGGCGGGTCCTGTTGTGAGGATGACGTGGCCTTGAGCTCGACAGTTGGTGATGGTTGTTGGGTCCCTGTGTGAAGTCACTGCTGTAGTTAGTGACGGCACTGAGGATAGGTGATTTTTTTTAGGATATAGTTATTTAGTAATGTTATTTTAAATTTTCTTTTAAATGGGTGCTGTCGAAATTTAGCTGGCGTCATTTCTGTAACTTTTCGTGACCTGGTGTAAGGGGTAGGTCTTCTTATGGTCTCCTAACATCATGTGTTTTATAGAGGGGACTTGTTATGCAGGTTTTTCAATGCTGTTGTAATTTCCTGGCCATGAAAATAATGTTTATAAAGTATTTAGTATGTTTTTTTTAACCTTGTATATAATGGGCGGTTCCACTGTCCTGACGTCATGTTATAGCAGATAATTTTTTATATTTTGTAATTTGACTGAGCTATCGGTACCGATTGATCTCCGGTCGTGAGATTGATTGTAAAGAATTTAGTAATATCGTGTAAGGGCCGGGTCCTGCTGACATCGCTTTGGTCGGCATCATGAAACGCCGACTCATCAACAAACCCATTATTATAAATATTTAGTAAAGATGTTATACAATATTTTTATGGTTGATTTTCTTGTAGTGATTTGTATCTATATATAGAATTATCCCGACTACTTTTTGACCATCTAAGTGTTTTGGGCCTGGCGTGTGGTGTAGTGATGGTGACCCGTTGATCTCATGTGTGTGTTTATGTACTTTTAAATGGCGGATTGTGTTTTGAGGGTTACATAATTCGTATAGGAAAATACAAAACAAAATGACGAAAAGTGGTCAGAGATGGCTATGTCTATTAAATGTAGGAATCATTATGGTTATCCACGGTGGGGAAAGGATGATGGGTAATTGGGTAGTTATGGTTGTGGCTATTAGGGTTGATGGAATAACTGTTTGTGTATCGAGTAAAGGTAGACAGTTGATGAGGCGAGGTATGATTGATTCTATTTAAATTAGTATCCTACAAATATGTTAACATACTAAAGGCTACCACATATGTTCATTGAAGCTACCCGGATATATATATATATACAGCATATCACCAGGCGTGGGTCAAATCTTGTCAAGCAAAGTAGGTGCATAAGTCCAAGTCATAGCCCACTCGAATGTATCCATCCACAAGATCGAAGGTAGCCAGTGCAGACCCTTCTTTCTTCTGAAAGGTTTGGTAGACGTCATAGGCAGGGATGGAAACATCAGCAGTCGTATTTCTCTCCTGAATATATCCTCTTAGTGTTTGGCAACAATCCGTTGTTTTAATATGCGCCATATAGCATTTTGGAGATGACTGTTTCGAGAACTGTTCCATAGACTTCCTGCATAACAATAATGCGCTATTCCCTCAGTGGAGACTTATCTTTGCCCGGCTTAGGGAGCGGAACATGTTAGCTGTGTAACTATCTTTCTGGAACGTCACTTCTGATGCTCACCTTGACGACTGCATACACTATTAGGTTTGGTCTCCTTTAAATCTGTATCTGATACCATCTGACTCTGTGACGCTGATTGTGACGCTGATTGTGGCGCTGATTGTGACGCTGATTGTGGCGTTGATTGTGACGCTGATTGTGACGATGATTGTGACGCTGACTGTGGCGCTGATTGTGACGCTGATTGTGACGCTGATTGTGGCGCTGATTGTGACGCTGATTGTGACGCTGATTGTGGCGCTGATTGTGACGCTGATTGTGGCGTTGATTGTGACGCTGATTGTGACGATGATTGTGACGCTGACTGTGGCGCTGATTGTGACGCTGATTGTGACGCTGATTGTGACGCTGATTGTGGCACTGATTGTGACGCTGATTGTGACGCTGATTTTGGCACTGAATGTGACGCTGATTGTGACGCTGATTGTGACACTGATTGTGGCGCTGATTGTGACGCTGATTGTGGCATTCTACATGCAAACTACATTCTCAAAACGGATTGGTTCCTCGGGGAGTACGTGTCTCAATGATATTTAAAGTGATATCCTAACACTATGGTGCATTTCGATGTTGTCATGATATGTTTGTGTTATGTACCTCTCCAGCAAGGCCCATCATTTCTACTCATCTGTGAGCAGTATTCTGCCCTCACTGACCTTGTTTACATTGTTTATTCCAGTGAATGCATTTACCTTCATGTGAGCAGTGAGAAATTAAACCTTATAGAGAGTTTTGTCTGTTGCCACTTTCTTTGTGAACCGATTCCATCTCTCTCATTTAACATCCACTGCCAATTGTTGGAAATTATTTGGTGGACTTCTTCATTTCCCGCTGAAGGCTCATCATTCTACCAGTATAGCAAATGTTGAGTTGTGGACAATATTGTTATAGCTTCAGCATCAATCGCTTTTTGAGCCACATCTGCCTCATATGTCAACCACGGGGGTCTAAATTATTGGACTCGTCTTTCCCTAGGTCCCTATGCCCGTTGACATAGTTGCCCCAACACAGACGATTCCGATCGATTATACCAGGAAGGATGCGTTATTCGTTTGTGTTTCCTCGGTGCTCCATTATAGACGCCAACAGCGCAGGGTAGATGATAGCTGTCATTTTAGCTTAAGCGATCCCAGTGGATGTCCAATTCAGAACTTTTAATCTTTTAATCCGATTCATTTGTCCTGTTTTCGATCATCTCGTTCGTGCATGATCTAATTCGTGCAAACAGCTTCAGTCCTCGGCCATCTTCAGTAAAATCGGTCGGGCATACATGTTGATGATGTCCCTTGTGAACGGGATTGTGCTCCTGATTGTGCCCCTGATGTAAACATAGCGGTGTCCACGCTTCTGATTGAAATGAGTGTCACTGTTGTTAATGCTGGGGACGGTTTCGTCGCTGTTCATTCTGGAAACGGTGTCGAACTCAGAGCACGAACAAATCGTTAGCACAGGGAACAATTCCGTGTGACTTCCATAGAATCTACTTACAATCGCATGTTCTCTTCGAATACAAAAAGCAAACTGACTGATGTGATCACTTATAAATAGCACTTATATGTGAGTCTTCGAGAACATTTAAGAACTAGCCGCCATATTTACCGGAAGTCACTCACTCATTCACTCACCCAATCCATCAATCACACACACGTTAAACCATTCACTCTATTCTTACTAATGTAGTCACCGAGTAATGTATTATCATCTCACTAACTGTTAACTTGCACATTTGAAAGAGAACATCGATTAACTCTTCCATCATTTAAAAAAAAAATGGTTGTATACATCACATACTCACTCAGTCTTTCATCACCTAACAGTGTAATTGTGTTTGTACAATGATATCAAGCAACAACGCTATTCACCACTCCTCTCACACAACCTGTAATGTATTATCATCTCACTAACTGTTAACTTGCACATTTGAAACAGAACATCAATTAACTATTCCATCATTTCTTTAAAAAAAATGGTTGTATACATCACATACTCACTCAGTCTTTCATCACCTAACAGTGTAATTGTGTTTGTACAATGATATCAAGCAACAACGCTAATCACCACTCCTCTCTCACAATCTGTATCTCTATTTATCTTGTTCGTAAAATAACTACAAATTAATCGTATTTACAAATCCAGGAATTCTTACACGCACGCTCGTCGTGAAAAGCAATTGGAAAAATCTTTAAGAGATGATGTATTTATCAAAAATATTCCTGTATTCAGTATACCTTTAAGATTTGTATTGACTGTTCTCCAAAGATTAATTCTTTGATATTTATATTGTTCATTACATGTTATCGACGGTGATAGTGCCTTTTACTGAAACAGAAATCCTGAATCCTAAATGACGCCCACATTTACCAATCTATATATGCAGACTATGATGTAAGTACATGGAACATGTGCTCTGAATGTACGAAAGAAGATATTTATGTAGATGTTGGTTTGCAAAAAAAAAAAACATACTGACGAGCAAAATAATATTTAAAAAAAACTAATACAAATAAAGTTACCCTTTACGTACGTTTCGTCTCACTTCACATCATGCCGATGTCGGTCGCGTACGTTTAGCTGCAGAGTGCGGTCACTCAGTTTGATTCGTGTAAACCTTCGTCAAACCGCATTTATTTTGTTTGTCTAAAAATGTATTTCTATTACGGCAAGTTTTAATTAAATGTAAAGCATGTAGATTGAGACTTAAAACCATGAGAAATATAGCTAAAATATGTTCTGTTGCATTGATAAACCCTTTCGGCATTGACAAAAAGAACAAAATAAGCTGTGAAAAGATTAACAGTGAATAATTAAATTGATTCGGTTAATTTTAAACAATTTATAAGTAGCAGATATAGATTCAAGATGCTACAAGACTTGTCAAATCATTGGACAGCTATCATCACTATTGTCCAACAAGGAATAACTTAGAGGCAAAACAGGCATTCTACAATACAATATGTGTCCCAACGTGAGCGTTCAATATCAGACCTGGGTCCTGGATGCAAGAACAATAAGCAAAACCATTAACAAGATTACATGTATTTGACGATTGACAGCTTGACAGATAAAATCATAAATGAAGAACGGAAAACAAAGCTAGGGATAATCCAAGCCATAAAATGCAGAACTGAAAAAGAAACAACAGATGCAATGGTTTGGCCACATAATAAGGCAGGCAGATAAAAAAAAAAAAAAACAGCACAGCGAACCTTGAAGACACGTTGCAAGGGCACCAGACCCAAGTGCCCACCACGGTAACATTCATTGATAGAGTATTAGAAATACTAGGAACCATAACAGCAGCAGAGGCTAATCGAAGAGCAAAATAAGGATTGATAGAGTATTAGAAATACTAGGAAACATAGCAGCAGCATAGACTAATAGAAGAGCAAAATAAGGATTGATCGAGTATTAGAAATACTAGGAACCATAGCAGCAGCAGAGGCTAATAGAAGAGCAAAATAAGGATTGATAGAGTATTAGAAATACTAGGAAACATAACAGCAGCAGAGGCTAATAGAAGAGCAAAATAAGGATTGATAGAGTATTAGAAATACTAGGAAACATAGCAGCAGCAGAGGCTAATAGAAGAGCAAAATAAGGATTGATAGAGTATTAGAAATACTAGGAAACATAACATCAGAAGAGGAAGAGAAACCGATAGGAAGAGAAAAAGACCGCAAATTATTTCTCCCCTTGACTCTGAAAGGTAAATGAGGAAGGAAATGAGAAAATGAATTTCATTTATTTTAGAGATATGTATAAGGTATCTAGCATGACATATTTAGAAGAGAGGTGATGCTGACTGGGATGTAGACTAATATGTAGACAAACACTATGTGCTAGGCTGATGGCAGAGAGACTCCGCTTAAGGAAGGCTACGTATATGAGAAGGATAAACTATAAGATCATTCTTAGACGGGATTATATAATCTCTCAGGCTTGATAGAATCCCACAGCCATTAGCTACCATGTACCTTCCTATGAACAAATGATATATCATCTTCCATGAAAAATTTAGTCCATAAATTGTATTAGCAACAATGACAAGTCTGTGCAACATAACTTACTTTGTTTTTATAAAAATTGTTCTGAAGCAGAAAGATATTAGTTTTTATTAAAGGCATTTTTAACCCACATTTCAATGTTACCATAACTCCACTTTCATCCATGCATACAATATTGTGTGCTGATGCATTTATTCAAAACTACTGACCACTAATCTCGTTGTTCTCTATTGCCAGATCGTTATGTAAGATAAAGTGGGTGTGAAGGGACTTCCAATTTGTCATTTTTTCACCTGTAACTAGAACACCCAAAGATAATTTATTGTTGTCATGACGACGAGATGAAACAATAAAAGGAACAGAGTATCACAATTAGACTATATTATGACATCGCTACATCACTACGTGTAAGCTACAAAAATGCGTAATGGATGTTTATGTAAACAAAAGCATGCCATTTGCAACATTTCCTACAATTATAGACAATGAATACACGTTTGAGTTTATAGACAATGCTGTTTTTATTCATTTTATTTATATCAGTCGACAGACCATCTTTTTGCACAAAGAACAACTCCAAAGTGGTCAGATCTCCTCTTCATTATATATGATGATAGATGATATATGATATATGATATCCTGCAGTATGATACACTCCCTCCACACATTAGCCAAAGCACTTAATATGTCATCAGCTTAGACGCACGAACCCGGAAACATCGACGAATACGTTTACATCATCCTCCGTAATTACGTCCTACAACATGCGTGGAAGCTGACATTATCTCTATTCTTCTCTCCCGTGACCGTTGGCAGGACACTGGTAGATAGACGAGCTAATTCACATAAACTATTTTAGCACTTCCAAATTACCAATAGCATGCTGCCGTTTCCAGAAACCTAGAAATTAAAGAAGTTAATTTTAATGAGTTAGCTACCATATATGATTTAAACGTGATTTATGTCGGAGCAATATAAATCATACTGAAATTAAACTATTTATGAATTGATTTACGAGTGCATATGATAACACTGTTGTGTTACCTTATGTCTGAATTGCAATTTGTTTTTGGAGAGGAATTTAAGAATTAATATGTTTATAGAGTTTAACTTGTTTTGACTATAAATTAATGCGAATCAAGCTTACGTTTGTGTTTACTTTTCTTCAGAAGATACATTTTAACATTCTTACATATATTGTTCTCCACAAATCATCGTCATCATCTAGTGCCGTCTCCGCAACAAAGGTTGGCTACCATGGATCGCCATTCCACTCTGTTCCTTGCTTTGATTGTGCAGGTTGTCATAGACTGACATGTCCATCTGTCGATGTTACTCGTCCATGTTAGTCTTGGTCTATCTCTGTCTCGTTTACCTTGTATTTTCCCTTCCAATATTACTTTTAGTAGGCTGTTGTGTCTTTTAACGTGTCCCAAAAATTTCATTTGTCTTGGCTTAATTGTATTTAGTAGTGTAGTTCTCTTTTTATTTTTAGTTGTTTTAAAACTTCATCGTTTGTTTTCTTTTATTTCCATAAAATTATACCTATTCTGTTATAAATACCCATTTCAAAGACTTCCATTTTCTATTATGTTATCTGGTCTAATGTCCATGTTTCTGCACCATAAAGGAATATTGAGAAGATGTAACATTTTGATATTCTTAGTTTTAGCCCTGGTGTTGTTTGTTTTGATGTTAGTGTATTTTTCATGGCATTAAAATTACATTTTGCCATATCTATTCTTTTGCTTATTTCAGATGTACATTTTCCATCATTGGATATAGTATGCATAAGGTAGTTGTAGCTCTGATCTGTTTCCAGCTGTATTACTTCAATTTTGATATTCATTTGCAGGTTTTGAGTATTTGATTTGTTTAAGATCATAGTTTTAGTCTTTTTGATATTCATTTATAAACCATATTTTTTTGCTTGTCATGTTTATTTTATTAAGTAATTCTTGTAGAAATTAAGGATTTTCTACCAGTAATACAGTATCATCAGCATATCATTGGTTATTGATCATTTTTGCATTAATTTTTAGGGCTGGTATTTATGTGATGTTCTTTTTTTTATTTCCCAGTGTATAGATTGAACATTCTTGGTGATGATTTGCATCACTGTCTTCCGACTCTTTTTTATAGCAATGGGTGTAGAGTTCTCTTTTTATATTTTTTATTGCAGTTGCTCCCGGTACATATTACATATTAGTCGAAGGTCTGTAACATCTGTATGCATTATTTTAGGCATTTTATAAGTTGTTTATGGGCTATTCTATCAAAAGCTTTGATGTAGTCTATAATGTAGATAAATATATATATTGGTTTGTTTACTTGTGTATACCTTTCGATCAATATTCTCATGTAGAATGACTTATTGTGTCCCACTATTTTCCCTAAATCCAAATTGCTGGTCATGAAAGTAAATATCGATTTTATTCTGAATCCTTCCTTGTATAACTTTTAACAAGATTTTTGTAACATGGTTCATTAGGCTTATTGTTATAAAGTCACTGCATTCAATTGCACCATTAGTAGTTAGGAGTCAGATTTACAGCCCCAAATGCAAGGCCAGACCCCTTGTACACCTATGGACCTAGGGTCAATGAGACCATATATAAAAAGGTACCGACGTAATTGGTGCCGTCATTAGGTTTCAGTCCGTGTGACGTAACTGGTGACATAATGGCACTGTATAGAGAAGGGGGGACGGCACTGAAGATGGGTGTAAGGAAATAGTTATTTTTTTTTAAACTTTGTTTTTAAAGGGCGGGTCCTGTCGTGAGGACGACGTGGCCTTGTGCTCGACAGTTGGTGATGGTTGTTGGGTCCCTATGTGACGTCACTGCTGCAGTTAGTGACGGCACTGCAGAATGGTGATTTTTTTTAGAAGGATATAGTTATTTAGTAATGTTATTTTTAATTTGCTTTTAAATGTGTGCTGTCGAAATTTAGCTGGCGTCATTTTTGTAACTTGTTATGACCTGGTGTAAGTGGTAGATTCTCTTGTGGTCTCCTAATACAATGTGTTTTATAGAGGGGAATTGTTATGCAGGTTTTTCAATGCTGTCGTAATTTCCTGGCCATGAAAATGTTTATAAAGTATTTAGTATGTTTTTTTTTACCTTGTAAATTCTGGGCGGGTCCACTGCCCTGACGTCATGTTATTGCAGATACATTTTTTATATTTTGTAATTTGAATGAGCTATCGGTACCGATTGATCTTCGGTCGTGAGATTGATTGTAAAGTATTTAGTAATATCGTGTAAGGGCTGGGTCCTGCTGATATCGTGTTGGTCGGCACTAGGAAACGCCGACTCATTAACAAAACCATTATTAGAAATATTTAGTAAAGATGTTATACACTATGTTTTATGGTTGATTTTCTTGTAGTGATTTGTATCTATATATAGAATTATCCCTGCTACTTTTTGACCATCTAAGTGTTTTGGGCCTGGCGTGTGGTGTAGTGATGGTGACCCGCTGATCTCATGTGTGTGTTTATGTACTTTTAAATGGCGGATTGTGTTTTGAGGGTTACATAATTCATATAGGAAAATACAAAACAAAATGACGAAAAGTGGTCAGAGATGGCTATGTCTATTAAATGTAAATTAAAAAAGGGATTGAAGCCAACGGTCACAACATAACTAATTTGCTATATGCTGATGGCACAGTCTTAAGAGCAGAGACAGAGAACGATCTACAAGAAATGATAGACATAATAGTAAAAGAAAGCAACAAGAAAGGTCTCAGTCTGAATAGTAAGAAAATAGAAGTAATGGTTATATCGAAGAAGCAATCATCACCATCATACAGCATAAAAATAAAGGAGACAAATCTGAAACAAGTGCAACGTTCCAAATACTTGGGCACAATAATAACATCAGATGGGAGATGCACCACAGAAATAAAAAGCGGAATAGCTCAGGCCAAAATAGCATTTCAGAAAATGAAAAATATCTTATGCAACAAATCTATGTCAATAAAATAGAGAAAGAGAGTTCATCGGTGCTATATAGAACCAATTCTGACCTATGGAAGCGAATCATGGACAGTAATCAAACAAATGAAAAGACGATTAGAGGCCCCAGAGATGGGATTTCTTAGAAGAAGGTTGAAAGTTCCATGGACAGCTAAAAAGACCAATGAGGAAGTTCTCAAAGAGGCCAGCACAAAAAGAAGGTCTTAAAAAACATCAGAAAGAAGCAATCAATATTTTTCGGACACATCATGAGAAGAGGAAAGTTGGAATACTTGGTTACAACTGGCAAAATAGAAGGAAAATGAGATCGCGTACGACAAAGAGAGAAAATACTGGATAGCTTGGTGTCATGGCATGGAAAACAGTCAACAACAGAACTGATACGATGCACCGTAGATAGAAGATTGTGGTGGGACATGATCACCTACGCCAAACGGTATGGCCCATGATGATGATCATTATGGGTTATGTCCACTGTGGGGAAATGATGAAGGTTAATTGGGTATTTATGGTTGTGTCTATGGAGGTTGGTGTAATAACTGTGTGTGTATAGAGTAAAGGTAGACATTTGATGAGGCGAGGTATGAGGCCTTCTGTTTAAATTAGTGTCCTACACAGATTTTACATACAAAATACAGGCTACCACATATGTTCTGAAATCATCAGTTAATTAGTTAACTTTCCTTCTAAACATTCTTCACTAGTAATTCGAGTTCCTTTAGTTGTACTTCATTTAACCAACACGTCTGTCCGACTTGGCACATTTATGATTACTTCCTACTGTGACATGGTTGTGTGAATCATAATAGTAACGTTCCTGGTTCAGACAACTTCACATGCATCATTATAGTTTTTAGCTCTTCCTACCTTTGTATCGTCAAATACTCTATTTTTTTTCTACTTACATGATTACCCTGTTATATGCAATGTTGTGCGATGAATTTTTCCATCAATGAATTTTCTAGTAATTGGATTTTTCCGCGGTTAATTTTCTTGTGATAACATTTACCTATGATTTTCTCGGAGATGAACTTTCCTGCAATGAAATTTCTTGCAATAAATTTTAACCGGGATGTTTTTTTTCCCGATTTTTTTCAGCGATGTTATTTCCGTGAACCCCTAGTTAATGCAAAGTATGCATGGTCATTCTGTTGGAGCTTTTTCATCTGGGTTTTCTCTTCTGTGCTGCTCAATCTTCTTCCTCTTCTACCTTTTCAGTTCCCACTTGAGCATATGGCTTCAACAAACGTTTTCCAAGTCATTCTGTTTTTTACCATTCTTTTAAGATCATTCCATGTCTTCCCCATCACCTTCATCTTTGCTTCTATCTGTCTTCTCCATGAATTCCTTGGTCTTCCTCTTTGTCTTTGCCCCTGTGGATTCCAAAAAAGGGCCAGTTGTGTAATACTCTCAGTTGGTTTCCGTAGTGTGTGTCCTATCCAGCGCCATCGTCTTTGCTGTGTCTCTTCATCCACTGATATTTGACTGGTAAATTTCCATAATTCTATGTTAGTGATTTTGTCCTGCCATTTATATTCTTTTATTCTGTGTAAGCATACATTAATGAAAGTCTGTATCTTCGCGATTGTCAATTTTTGTGCTCTCCATGTTTCACAGCCATATAATAGGACCGACTTAACATTTGAGTTGAATTTTTTGTATTTTTGTATTTAACCTAATTTATTTGGATTTCCATATGTTTCTCAGCGCAATGAAAGCTTCTCTTGCTTTTGATATCCTTATTTTGGTATCATTTTCTGTTTCTCCCTCTTTATCTATATTACTGCCCAGATATATGCAAGATTGTACGTCTAGTAGAGGTATTTCTCCTAGTTTTATTTGGTTATTGTCAAATGTATTAATTCTCATAATGTTGGTCTTATCTCTAGTAATCGTCAGTTTTAGCTGTTGTGATCTATAATCAATTATGCTCATTCTATCCTGCATGTGTTGATGGCTGTGTGATAGGAGAGCTATGTCATCAGCAAGGTTTAAATCATCAAGTTGTTTGGTCAGTGACCACTTGATCTCATTTCTGTTGTTTTGAGTTATTTTCATAATTCATTCTATGACCAGTAGAAAGAGAAATAGAGATAGAAGGCATCCCTGCCTTACTCTTGTTCTTATTGCAAATGATTATGTAAGCTGTCCTTCATGCACCACACTACATTTCGTTCCTCCATACATTGTTTTTATCAGGTCAATACACTTTATGGGGATTCCATAATGACTCAGCAACTTCCAATACATTCTTCTGTCTAAACTATCAAATGCCTTTTCGTAATCTATGAATCCAATATAAAGTGTTGATTTTAGTTCTAAACTTTGTTCAACTATTATACGTAGAGTAGTTATTTGATCAGCACATGATCTGTTCTTCCTAAAACCTGCTTGTTCATCTCTCAAATGTTTCTCTATGGCATTTTTTAGTCTCTCCAGAATGATTCTGCTTGATATTTTTCTTGGCACTGATAGTAGCATAATTCCCCTATAATTTGTGCACTCCTGTAAACTTCCTTTCTTTGGTAGTTTGATCATATAACCTTCTTTCCAGTCTTTAGGTATTTCTTCCCTCTCCCAAATTGTATCTAGTAGATTATGTAACATCTTGGTAGAGGTGTTAATATCTGCTTTGATGGCTTGCGAAGTAATGTCATCTGGTCCTGTGGTTTTACCATTTTTTAATAGCTTGATGGATTTCACTATTTCTTCTTTGCTTGGTTTTCCACAGTTAACGTATAACTCTTCCTCTGCTGGTACTATATCTGGATGATTATTTGAGCCGTGTCTGTTCAAAAGTTCTTCAAAATGCTCTTTCAATCTCTGAATTTGTTCCCTTATATTACTAAGCAGATTTCCTTTCTTATCTTTAATAAAGGCATTGATCTGTTTGTATTTTCCACTTAATGTATGTGTTCTCTTGTACAGTTCTTTCATATTCCCTTTATTTGCTGTTTTTTCTGCCTCTTTAGCTAATTCATATATATGTATATATATATATATATATATATATATATACACATATATATATATATATATATATATATATATATATCCTCTAATTCCTTTTAATGCATCTTCTCACTTCATTGTTCAACTCTGTGTAAGCTTCCTGTGTCTTGGCTCTTTTACTTTTATTTAAGACATGGGTGTCACCAGATCATAGAACGGACAATCAAATTGATCACATATGTATTAATAATAAGTTTTGGTCATTCTTACATGATGTGAAAGTATATAGTGGTGCAGATGTAGCTTCTGATCATCATCTTCTGATAGCCAAACTTAAAATTAAACTAAAAATGTTTTGCTCAATCTCTTTATATAAAGCTTCTGATATTGTTTTTTTACTTGTGTTGTAAAAGTATCAGTAACATCTTGTTGATTTAAAGCTGTTATATCTAGTTTTATTGTTGATGAATTAGTCTTTTGCTTGTTTCTCTTTAGTTTGATTTTCATTTGAATCCTTACATGATTGTGATCTTGACGGTTCATTGCGGAACGTATCTTTTTTCCATTATGTAGTTTATTTGATTCATCTTCTTATCTCCAAGGCTTTTCCATGTGTTTCCTTTTCTCTTGCTCAAAGTAGGTGTTACATATTATCAGCCTGTTTTCTTCACAGTGTTGTATTACTCTTTCTCCTCTGTCATTTCTTTTTTCCTAAACCATTATTTCCTATAATGGTCTTAATCTCTAGCTTTTCCTTCTTTAGCTTTCATATCGCCTATTACAATCAAGATGTCCGAAGGTTTTACTTGCTTTATAACTTTATTTAGATCTTCATATATGCCTCTATTTGTTCATGAGTATAGTCTTGTGTAAGTGCCTATGTCTGTACTATTGCTATGTCAAATGGTGTGCTTACAGTTTGACTAGTAAAATTGTATATCCAGTGGTTACTTATTTATTTTTGGAGCCCTATTTTTACTAGTATACCTATCCCTCTTTGATGTTCTGTTGTGTTCCTGAATATAAAATGTATATTTGTCGTTCTCTGTGTATCAGATTCTTCGACCTTGTTTATGATGTGCCTAAAATATCTATGTTTAATCGTACTGATTCTTGAATAAGATTTTCTATTTTTTTCCTTCTTGGTACAGAGCCCTAACATTCCATGTGTTTATTTTTACATCTTTCCGCTGACATAGGTAAGAATTCCTCCCCATGGCTTTTCTGGAACAGTGCGTGATGAGGCTCGAATCTCTTTCATGATGGTCAGCCACATTCGTCTTTCGTATCGTGAACATGCCTCTTGTGTACCACATACATGCTGTTTTCGCTTTCTTTGCCGTTGATCTTTTCTGACTTTTCCGCCCATCCACCGTCACATACTTTGTTTAATTCGGGACGGACATTCCCGTCTCCCCGGGTCGACAGTGAAAAACAATAACCTATCACCTATAGGTCTGTTTGGATGAAAAGAATCTGTATATTCTCTTAGCAATGAGAATGTTCACCGTCCACCAGCCTGTCATAAGTTAAACAATCACAGTCGGCATGAGCAGAATATTAAGCCAAGAAGCACACACCGAGTGTTACCGGCGTATTTCGAATAAAAAAACACACACTGTAACAGAAAACACTGTCCACATACGGGAGTCAACATGTAGATTAAACTTTATGATTTATCTCCCCTGTTAGTGAAGGAGTTCACCGACTTTACTGAGCATGATACTGTTATCCGCCTGAAAGGCAAACGTCGAGTTTGTGTCGTTCTGTAAACCAATCCTCTGTAATAGCTTCAAACATGACATATTGTTGCCAAATTATGGTTTATCAATATTTATTGTTTATGGTGTATGCTTCAATGTTTTCTCGTCTCGAATAAGTTTCTAGTCTTTCCAAAGTATGAAGGCATCTAACGATTATATTCGTAGAGGCAGCTAATTTTATTCTAAATGAAAACATCTAACAATTATATTGGTGTAGGCTGCTTATTTCCATCTAAATGAAGACATTTAAAGATTATATTGATTAAGGCTGCTTATTTACATTTTAAAATTGGTGAAGAATAGAAAACGGAATTTAGAAGAAAATAGAGCAAAAATAGGTCCTCGAGTGGAACAAAATTGTGTTCTTTACTGACAGCGGATGGGTGTCATGGCGACTTTGTGTTATCGTTTTTATAATTCGGCTCTTGGTGAGATATTTAAATGATTTACGCGACAGTCTAGTTGTGAAATTATGTGTTGCTATTCCCCGTTTGGTGCAATGTTTTACTTCTGACTGGAGGATGGACTGTGAACTTTATCGATATTTAAGTGGAATATGATTTATTCTACCTTTGAGCGTGTGTTCGCGATTCGATAGGCAAGCACATGGTTCGACAACAATGTCGTCGGTAGTCGGATGTGTTCAACCTGTATGTGAAAAGTCTGCGATGGTGGATGGGGCGGAAGAATTTGAAATAATAAACGGCACAGAAAGCGAAAACAGCAAAGTGTGTGGTACACATGAGGCATATTCAGAACACGAAAGGCGAATATGGCAGACCACCGTGAAAGAGATTGGAGCCTCATAACGTAACAATCCAAAGAAAGCCATGGAGAGAAATTCTAACTACTGTTTTAGGAACGATATAAAAACAAACGATGAAGTTTTAAAACAACTGAAAATAAAAAAAAGAGAACTACTAAATACAATTAAGACAAGACAAATGAAATTTTTGGGGCATGTTAAAAGACACAACAGCCTACTAAAAGTATTATTGGAAAGAAAAATACAAGGTAAAAGAGGCAGAGGCAGACCAAGACTAACATGGACGAATAACATCAACAGATGGATAAGTCAATCTATGACAGCCTGCACCATAAATGCAAGAAACAGAGTTGAGTGGCGATCCATGGTAGCCAACCTTCGTTGCGGAGAGGGCACACGATGATGATGATGATGACTGGCAGTGACTTGTAACAAAATGTCACCCTCATAATCTTGTTAAAATGCCATTGATCATGCGACACTTTCTTACTCCCTGATATTATCCAATGTGACTACACTGACTTGCTGTGTTTTTTTTTTTTTTTTTGCTTTTCTTCATAAATGCTCAATGAAAATCTGATATACAAAGGTTGACGCTGAGCATTTGAATTATAAACCAGAAAAGTGGAAAGATGTATGGACTATACCGCTGAATGTTATAATTTCACATTTTAAACTGAATAATTTAATTACTGAATAAACCCATAGACAGAAAAATATAAGCACACATTTCTAGCATAATTATAATGCGCACAATATACTAAATGTTATGCGAGGCCGAGAGCAGAGCTGCAGGATATATATAAAATACATTTTTAAAAAAGTTTTTGTTAAAAAAAAAATATATATATATATATATAATTAAAATAAATATATAAAATAAATAAATATAAAAATATAAAATGGTATTAAACAGCTGAACTTAATTAGACATTAGACAAACTACAACGTGTCGACAAAAATAATTCATCGGGTACAATGTAACAAATATTAAGCGGCTCATTTATCTCTCTCTCTCTCTGCGATCAGGACTCATTCAGAGTAGGACCCCAGACTCTCACACGAAGACAGCCGTCTGTTTAAGCCTTTTAGATCCACACCGATTGAATACCTGTTAAAACGTTGCACTGTGTTCTGCGCCAGTGGTCCAGTGCATCCGATTTCAGCCAGCATTTTTTTCAGGTTTGCTTTCCTTAGCCTTTGATTGTCCCCAATCTTCCTGCAAAGCAGCAGTTGATCTTTTCTGTAGGGGGATTCTGCCCTTAGATGGTCAGCCTTCCCAGGTTAACGAGCACCATCTGCCCGAGTCACTAGACAGCGGCTCATTTCAAATAGATATGTACTGTGTGTGTGTATAAGTGTGAGTTTTGTATTGGTAAAGTAAAACGTAAAGTACCCCAGTTACGACAAGTGGCGTATAGGGAATAAGGTGTTGGTGACCATACATTTTACAGACCTTCGACACATGATTGTTTGGGTAATGTGGTAGGTATTACGCCCGTGCCTCTTTACTTTCCCAGAAAAAAAATCCGGTACCCATTTAAGGTTGGGTGAACCCGGAAGCCGTCGGTTGGGATCCAACCCTAATTTGTATTGGTATTTGTTATATATTTTACACAAAGATAACTTTTGCCGAAACGTCGTACTTTGTCTCGTCTCTTGTTAGATTTAGTTGTTTAATACAATTGTAAACATTTTTAAAGAAACATTTATTAAAGCAATAGCCAGGTAAAAAAATCTATTTAGTAAACAAAATCATAGACGTCTGAAAAGATGAATGATTAGACAAAATCATAGACAACTGTAAAGGTTAATGCGCAGACAAAATCATAGACTGCCGAAAAAGTTTAATGAGTAGATAAACTCATTTTTAAAAAAAGTATCTTTACGACACCAAGTACCATTGCTGGTGTATATCAGGGGGCAACGATAGAACCAGAGGGATAAAGGCCACTTGGTCAAACAGTCGCCACGACGTGTGCGACTCAGGATTGTTATTTCACCCCCGATAGAAAAAATCCTCTCTGTCTACCGCGGGCTTTGAACACCGTACGTCAGCTTTTCAGCCAGCGGAACAGTGGTTTTAGACGACGGGCATCCGCTATAAAATCATTGACTGCTGAAAAGGTTAATGAGTAGACCAAATCAAAGACTGCTGAAAAGGTTAATGCGTGGACAAAATCATAGACTGCCGAAACAGTTTCATAAATAGATAAAATCATTGACTGCTGAAAAGGTTAATGAGTAGACTAAATCATTGACTGCTGAAAAGTTTAATGCGTAGACAAAATCATAGACAGCTGTAAAGGTTAATGAGTAGACACAATTATAGACTGCTGAAAAGGTTAATAAGTTGACACAATTATAGACTGCTGAAAAGGTTAATGAGTTGATAAAATTATAGACTATTGAAAAGGTTAACGAGTAGACACAATTATAGACTACTGAAAAGGTTAATGAGTAGTTAAAATCATAGACTGCTGAAAAGGTTCATGAGTAGACACAATTATAGACTGATTAAAAAGGTTAATGAGTAGACACATTCATAGACTCTTGAAACGGTTAGTGTGTAGTTAAAATCATAGACTGCTGAAAAGATTAATGAGTGGACACAATTATAGACTGCTGAAAAGGTTAATGAGTAGACAAAATTATAGACTGATTAAAAAGGTTAATGAGTAGACACATTCATAGACTCTTGAAAAGGTTAATGTGTAGTTAAAATCATAGACTGCTGAAAAGATTAATGAGTGGACACAATTATAGACTGATTAAAAAGGTTAATGAGTAGACACATTCATAGACTCTTGAAAAGGTTAATGTGTAGTTAAAATCATAGACTGCTGAAAAGATTAATGAGTGGACACAATTATAGACTGCTGAAAAGGTTAATGAGTAGACAAAATTATAGACTGCTGAAAATTTTAATGAGTAGACACATTCATAGACTGCTGCAAAGTCATGCATAGACACATTAAAATAAACATGAAATGGGTAAACTTGCAAGTGGAGCAAGGACATACTGTGGCAATT
Organism: Megaustenia siamemsis; assembly: GCA_032433765.1. Classification (NCBI taxonomy): domain Eukaryota; kingdom Metazoa; phylum Mollusca; class Gastropoda; order Stylommatophora; family Ariophantidae; genus Megaustenia; species Megaustenia siamemsis. The sequence goes on along the minus strand of JAVIAB010000101.1, from coordinate 49,818,265 downwards.
AGAAAATAGAATGGAGATGAAGCGAGATTTAGAGAAAAACAGAGATTTAAGTTACCAATTTGACAGTTCAAAAGTATAGCATTGGGGAAAATAATCTGCTGTCTCTACAGACATGGTAGAACAGCTTGATGCTCTACGGCAACGGTCTTGGTATTAATGACAATCTATTAAACCAACACCTGTTTTTGTAGTCTCTATCTTATGTATAATTTTTAAAATACCCATTGTAAAACATGTTATAACATGTTGACATATACTCACCTCGACACTCACTTACTTCATCACGCATTCACTCACGCATGCGCGAAAACATTCCCGTAATAACTCGCACACAATCACTCATTCACTAGCCTGGGCACTCTATTTATCTACCCAATCCACTTTATATTCTAAACACTCTCACGAGTTCACTAACACAATCACCCACTTATTTCTTAACTGTTCAAGTATGTTTGTGCATGGATGTCAGCATCGACGTTTTAAATACATTCTTATTAACATCCTAGACTAGGATTTCTTTGACGTAAATGTACTTACAGGGAATTCATATATTGTGTGCTGAAATAGCAGAGATGTGATGTTTACTAAGCGATCATGCTTCTAACTTGCTCTTCTAGGTTCTAATTATCATCCACATAATGATCACATGCGTGTGTGTTGACACATATGTTTATCTGAACCTACTAATAGCTCACTATGTTGATCTTAGCGTTACGTGTTTTAATGTAGATACGGAATGAAGAACATTTGTCATGCCCTCACTAGCAACTAGCATCAATGACACACATTTTAATTTTGTCAAGGTCACTAATGGAAATCCAAGGTTATGGTTAAGAGTTAGACGAGACAACTGACAGACTCAGTTTAAAAAAAAAAATACTGGAGAAGGACTAACCATTATCTGCGCATACAGACAATTATGCAACTGCCCATCGTAAGAAAGAACATCATTATCTAGGTGTACATAAATACTTTGCTAATGTCCACCGTCAAAGGAAAAACCAAACCCAAAATCATCATCGACAACGATGAACTTGAAATAGTAAAAAATTATGAATATCTGAAATATGTAAGAACTAACACTGGTGGCTGCCAAAGTAATGTTAAAGACTAACTGTAGCATTGCAAATATTAAGTATATTGAAGAACAAGTAAACAAGTCATAACAATTAAAACTAATGTCTAAATGTACCATCTTGTTAACAACACATGTTTGTAAGTAAAGGACAATGTTGCTAACATCAATGAAGAAAATTTTTTTTTCAAATAACATGAAACATACGATCCAGATACCTTGGTAATTGAAAAAAAGGAGAATGCATTAAAAGACCTAAGCATTAGATGAAACTGGTTTGTGAAAAAAAAGAAACATCTTACTGATGGCTCAAAAATGGATGTCTAGGTACCTGTAAGACGAAATAGCTCAAGAAAAGGTGGCTTCAAGGCATCAATGAGATCTTAAATTTCACATCATAAGAATTCCAGAAACAAATTATTTCAGGAATGATGTGATGAGAGCAATGTTCCGCAGAGGACACGCAGGCCCATGAACAAGAGAGATGAGAAAACGGTTTTATCACAAATATACAATTTACTGGGTTTGATATATATTACGAGGGAAGCTGCCAAAACAAAAAAGAAAGATTATTCTAATTAGTGCAAGCGATCGACAACATCGGATAATATCCAAACAGTATATGGGGAGAAGTTGATGGCACCAAGAAGTAAAGTCTACACTGGTAACCCGGCCAAAAGAGATGTACGGAGCGTTTGAGGTTTTGTTGTGCATCCCAATGGAACATAGACAGGTAAATTGGAATGCCTTTCGGTGCCGCTAGGTCGAACTAAATACTAAAGGAGCAAAGTTTGATCGCTGCCTGTGTTTTAGGTGCCACTTCAATCATGCGATAACAAAAGAGTGCAACGGACTAGGTGTAAAGAATGTGCCAACTGATGCCAACCTTGAGCAGCGGCTGCCTAGATCACTTTTCCAGAAACTGGTCCTCGCACCAATTAAGTCTGCCCTAGCAGTTGTCACTCTAAATACAACAAAGAGCCACATTCTAGATAAAGTACAACATGAAGCGATGGCCAATATGTTGGCGTTTACGAGAGACACGCAATGTGTAGCAATGAGGTCATTTTATGTTATTGTCAAACTAACAAAGACATAATCAAGAAGTCGGAAATACAATTATTATCATCATCATCATGTGCCATACCCGTTGACGTAGGCGATCATGCCCTTCCACAATCGTCTTTCGACAGCGCATCGTTTCAATTATGTTGTTGACTGCCTTCCGTGCCATGACAACAAGCTATCCAGTATTTTCTCTCTTTATCGTCCGCGAACTCTCTTTCCTTTAATTTTGCCAGTTGTAACCAAGTATTCCAACTTTCCTCTTCTCATGATATGCCCGGAACATGCTGATTGTTTCTTTCTGATGTCTCTTAGGAGCTCTTTTTTGTGTCCGCCACTTTGAGAACTACCTCATTGGTATTTTAAGCGGTCCAGGAGAATTTCAACATTCTTCTGAGTAATCACATCTATGTGGCCTCTAATCATCTTTTCATTTGTCTGTCTACTCTTCATGATTCGTTTCCATATATCAGACTTGGTTCTATATAGCACCGATGAACTCTCGTTCCAATTTCTATTGACACAACATTGTTGGATAAGATATTTTTCATTTCCTGAAATGCTATTTTGACCTGAGCTACTCTGCTTTTTATTCCTGTGGTGCATCTTCTATCTGATGTTATAATTGTGCCAAACTAATTGACGTGTTGCCCTTGTTTCAGATTTGTCCTTTTTATTTGTATGCTGCCTGATGGTGATGATTGTTTCTTCGATATGACCATTAATTCTGTTTTCTTACTATTCGGACGTAGACCATTCTTGTTGCTTTCTTTTACTATTATGTCTATCATTTCTTGTAGTTCATACTCTGTCTCTGCTATTAAGACTGTGCCATCCGCATATCGCACATTATTGATGTTGTGACCGTTCACTTCAATTCCTTTATTTTCTACTATTGATCTCATAATATGTTCGCTGTAAAGAGAAAACAATTCCGACGACAAAACACAGCCTTGTCTGACTCCTTGTTTTATCAATTGAAATTGTCCTGTTTGTTACTATATAGCTGTTGTGTGTTGCCAGTACATGTTTTTTTTATGATTCGCAAATCCTTGCCATCAATATTTAATTTTTCCAGCATATTGCTTATTTCCATATGCTTTACTTTGTCAAATGCGTTTGTGTAGTCTATAGAGCACATATGTAGATCTTTCATTTACCTCAATAGCTCTTACTAGCAATGTTCTTAAAATATATATTGTATTATTAGTGTCCTTTCCTTACACAAATCCACATTGTTCCTCACTTATTTCTGTTTTTAGTTTGTTCCTTAAACGTCTCACGATGATTCTTTGTAATATTTTCGTCATATGGCTCATGAGACTAATTGTGCGATGGTCTCCACAGTGCGATGGTTTCCAGTGTTATATATGCCACTGAGCAGTTTTGTTATAACTTGTGCTCCCAGCACTCCTGTTGCATTTATCTCTTCGATTGTTATATTGTCTGGACCTGGAGCTTTGCCTCTTTTCAAGTGTTGAATTGCATCCTTCAATTCACTCTGAAATATATTGTGGTCCTGTGTCTGTGTTTGAATTGTTAAGCTCTGGTCTTTCCTCATCATTTGACTGATATATTATGTCCAACTTTCTATTGTCTTATTCTATCCCATTATTATATTTCCTTCCTTTGATTTCACACATCCTGAAACTTTGACTTCTTTTCTTCCAGTAATTCATTTAACTGATTGTAAAATTTTGTATAAATAGTGATTCTTACTCTTGCAGTTTTTCCATTTTTTCACATTTATGTTTTACCCATCCTTCCTTTGCTTCTTTGCATTTGTATTGGATCTTTTTGTGCAACATTTTGTATGTCCGTTTTCCTTTCTTATGTTGTCGCCTTTCGTCCATTAGTTGTAATATTTGTTCTATCACCAATTTAGATAATTCTTTTAGTCACTGGTATTACTTCTTTTGATATTTGTTGAATTGATTATTTCAGCATTTCCCATTGCTCCTCGATGTACCGTATTTTCTAAATAGCATTATATAATTGTGCACTATAGTACTGTACTTATCACTCATCTGTTTATCAACTCTAAGCATATCTAGTTCTAATGTTATATGTCTTGGATATTTCTGTGCCTTTTCTGTGTGTTTCATTCTTATCTTTCCAACTCCCGTCTGTTACAAAATATTTCAGTTGTTCCCTTCTCATTATATGACCAAAAAATGATGAATGTTTCTTCGTAATATAGGACATTGACTTTCCTTTTGCTTTGGCCTCTTTCTGAAAATTTGTATTACTCTTATTAGCTGTCCATGGTATTCACAACATTCTTCTGTAAAACCACATTTCTACAGCCTCCGTTGATTTTCTTGCCTGTTGTTATAGTGTCCACGATTCACATATATATGTTAAAACTGGTTGTACATAACATTTAAGAACTCGTTTTCTTGTTTCTATTGTCAAATGTGAATTGCACAGTATCGTCTTCATGTTTTGGAAAGCTGCTTTTGAATGATCCAAACTGCATCCCCCGCTGTTCTTTATCTACCATCTAAGTTAACATTGTTCCCATATATATACAATCATTTACCTGTTTTAATATCGTTCCATACTTATCATTGAGTGACGTCTCCGCATCGAAGGTTGTTTACCATTCCTCTCTATCTCTTGCTTTGATGGTGTTGGTTGTCATAGGCTCATTTGTCCATCTTTTGATGTTACTCATCCACGCATATATATATATATATATATATATATATATATATATATATATAATATATGGTTCCACTTATTAAAATTGTGCATTGCGGCGAAGTCTTTTTATTTGCTGCTACCATTACTTATCTCTTTTTTTGGTATTAACGCTGAGTCCCTTTATTTTTTTGCCGTCTTGCACTATAATGTCTAACATTTCTTGTAACTCATTTTTCTTTCTTATCGAAGACGACTGTATCATCGGCATACCTTAGACTATTTATATTATAACCTTCGGCGAATAAATCGATACAGACATTATATACACCTTGTTCACATTTTCCAAACACATGTCCTTCTATTAAATCATGCTAATATATCGCTTCATATTTCAGACTTACAAGACTTGTATTTTCCAATAAAACCTAGACATAGAAGGTGTTATATGTAATGGAGTAAACCACGTATGTATTAACACATTTGTTCAAGAAACAATAAAGCCCATGAGAATGTAAACATATTCTCGTAATCAGATTGTTGTTAAGCAGAACATCACATGTCTGAAGTACAGACTTTTTTCTATAGATGATTTGTGAATTGCTATTTATTGGGGTCATCATTAGGTATCATCTTCTTTGTCAACCATACACTCACGAGCCAGTCTGAAAGATTCTGTCTCTACCTATGCCACCCACTTCTTCTGTTGTCATGTTCAAGACCCGTTAACATCTTAAACCCACTCTCTGTCCGCCCCTGCCTTGTCTTATAGTCTGCAGTGATTTGCAAAATAAAAAAAGAATAACAATCTTTAAAACATTGTGAATTATCAATTTATATTTTTGTTTTCAGAATCATCCTAAAATGTGTTATTGTTACTTTACAGGAAATAAAGCTTATTATTAATATTATTTTTTTTTTAAGCATGAATAGTCATTTGGAAGCACCACCTGTAAAATAATCTTGCTAAACCGAAATAGACTGCCTTGGTGTCTTACTATTATACCTATCATCGCACAATTTATAATCAGAATTAACGATAATCTCTAACCAGCTAGACTGTCATTATGCCAATGGTCCATCCGTGAGGACATTCAGAATGACAACTTGGTCCATTGTTTTTCCGCACTCAACTTCAACGAACGAGGCAAGACAGCCAGAACGAACGACCATTACCAACTACAACCGAGAGCCCTAGCACAACAATACAGGCTCTTGTCAGGCTAGACCTTCACAGAGCTTCTAATTACTGCCGTGGACCCAGCCAGCCAAATGCAAAATGCCATTTTCTGATTACACTCACTAATGGAGTCACTAAGAAGCCACACATGCGTAAAAGTTTGTGACTCAATCCATGACAGTACTTTATTGACAACCATAATTCCCAGAGTTAAACTATATGTAGTCAGTGTGAAATCACCAGTCTACCTCCACAGTTCTACCTCCAACATGAGAAATGAAAGTTAATGAGCGCAGAATGTAGCCAATAACAGACCCATTTGTATAAATGTTTGTGTCACACGTAGAAGAGTCCAACATTAAGGAATGCCTTTCTGAATAACGTTGTTTTTTTTTTTTGTATTCTTTATCAAGCGTGATGATTATAGCGAAAAGAACGAAACGGGCTACATCGACACTCGTATCTCCATTCATCAACAAGTAATATGTCCTCAACTGAAAACAACGTTAATATATAGCCACAGCCAGACTTATATATGGTTTTACTTCTTTTACCCACTACCTTTTGTACTCATAAATTCACTGTATACCCAACTTTTTGTGTCTGCCCTTACATCAAATATTGTTACCAAATCATGCCGACGTTTTAGGATTATGGTGTATATCTCATTATCCTAGGCCTCGAACAAACTTCTAGTTACATGGTCAAGCCAAAGCTAACCTGTAGAGAAAAACAATTACTTGACACAAGTCCTTGTATTTATGAAGAGAGCTAACGTCTATATTTGAGAGACCTCTTGTTTTTTCAGTAAGATTTCTTGAAGAATAGAAACATTAGTCACGCCAGTGGCGTATACAGGTTTTGGGGGTCTGGGTTACCGCTGACATAATAAATAAAAACATACATTAAATTCAGTAGGCTAACATAAAGTAATATTTTCTAATGACTTCACTACATTTTAAATTATTTACTTAATTATGGTAATTATATCCGTCTTGTTTGCGACGAAAATGTATTGATGACTTTGTCATTGAAAGTCATGTTGGGTTGGTTTCTAAGTTTCTGAAGGAATGATTTCTGAATGGACATACCTATCAAACCAGATAAGCGTTTTTGTGTCTGAGTTGAGCGACAAAAAGATTTGATTCTCTTGAGAGCAGATAAAGTTATTTCTACAGATGCTGATACGCATAACATAGTTATAAATAGATAAGGAAATAGTTTTACTTTCACTTTGTGACGATTCTGATTGGCTAGAGCTAAAAGTAACCCATGAAACCGCATTCATCTAGCGACACCACTCCCATACATTATTTTGATTCCCATTTTTGAATGGCAAAGTCGTTATACTTGGTCCGGATAGAGGAACAAATGTACCGCTGGCTCCTAGAAATTCGATGTAGAATAGTTATAACATTCACAAACGTTATAGTGGCAAGAGGAAAACCTTGCTTTAGTAAATGCAAATCAAAGCAAATAAATCATATTGGCTTACGAAATGTGAAATAGAATATTCAAAAAGGTATAATATAATTATTTTTAAAAATATAATAAATTATCATTTCCTTTTGTGTTTCGTTAATATGTTCAGACTACTGGCGGTAGCTGCGGTATCATAGAGAAAACGCCACTAAGTAACACTTGAGTGAAGTTAACAAATAATAATATTATAGTATATAATGCTAATTGTCTAACTCGTGAAGCTAAATGACCGCTACGACCGAGTTTAACTTAGGTACATTGTGAGAGAAGTGTGTTCTTCCATTGTCCTAAAAAGAGTTTGTGCTCATTGTAGCACACTAGTTTTTTCCCCTAATTGTTTCTTTACATGTGGTTGTTATTACTTATTTTTTTTTACAAAGTTAAACTTCTTTTTATTTATTTCCCTTCAACTTGATAGTAACAACTTGAGGCTGATGTTGATACGCGTCTTGTCTCCACATTATAACAACCAACATCCGGATCAGATCGACTACCAAAAATTGCTACAGTCCAAATCCGCAATTCAATTTTTAAATACGATTCCAATAGCACAAACCTCTATGGGCCGATCTTTATAAATGGCATACGTTTGGTGTTGTAAACAACGTGAAAAATGTAATAAATGGTAACTCTTATAAATGATATTATTCGTTATTCACACCCATCCGCATTCTATAGAACATTGCTTACGCGTATTGGTAATTTAGCTCTATCGACAATCTGGAAAGATTTGAGGATAAATTCAAGGAAACAAAATTACAATATATGCACATATTTTTATTTTTTCCACGAATAATTTATGTTGGTTTTACATTCTACTTTTTTGAAAGAGTTACGCAGTTCTACCCTCCCACTTGTAGGTGTAGCTGTAGTTAGTCGAAGGCCCTGGTATCACTTCAAACACATTACAATCCATAATTACTCAACGGCTGGTGCCAGAGGAAAATTCCGAATTAACATCTCATCTCATTGAAGGATCGGAAAAAAAGAAAGGCTGCTGCAATATTTATCATATCAGCCACAGCACACGTCAGAAGACATAAGGCGTAGCCGCACCGAAAGTGAACGTAACTGAACTGTTCTTTGTCATACGGTATCATCATTCATCGTATGTAATTGGAGTATTGAAACAGGATGTGGATAAATGGAGTATTGACACACGATCTGGATGAAAAACACAGCTAACGGTGAGCACATAGTATTAAACTCAGTAGCTCCGGCAGCTAGCTGGACCGGGCGTATGAGAAAACTGCAACAAGGAACACTTTTCAGACTGAACCTCAATGGTTCCTACCACCTGTCCGCCATATTGACAGGCAGCCAGTACTCTCTCAATTTCGGCATTCTACCATTATCATTTAATGCACTGTCAATTAATGCAGTGCTTCTCAACCATATCTCTACTGTAGCTCTCTTTCAACCATTCTTTCTTCCCTTGCCTCCCCCAGGTTTGCACATTCGTAGAAAAGATAAATATTTAAAAGTTATTTTAGGATAAAGGTTGTGTTTATAAATATACGTAGGGAGGTCAAAAAGTAATGCACACCAATTTTTTTCTCGGAAACTATTCGGGCAAAATGTGTGAAATTTCACAGATTGTAGCTGAACATCCCCTTTACACTACGTATTTTTCAACATAATCTCCGTCCAAGCGTATTGCCTTACGCCAACGCGAAACTAGGTCATGAATGCCTCGTTTGTACCAAGTTTTGTCCTGCTCGCGTAGCCATTTTTTAACTGCACCGATCACATCCTCATCATTGTCAAAGTGTGTCCCACGCAGGAATTTTTTGAGTGGTCCAAACAGATGAAAATCTGAGGAGCCAGATCAGGGCTGTAAGGAGGATGGGGCAGTACAGTCCAACCAAATTTGTTGATTGCTTCCCGTGTTACCAGACTTGTGTGAGGGCGTGTATTGTCATGTTGAAGCAACAAATCTGCAGATGGCTTATTAGGCCGAACTCTGTGGAACCGATTTGTGAGTTTTGTCAGTGTATTGATGTAAGCTGTCGAGTTGATTGTCTCACCTCTTGTCATTACATCAACAAGAATCACACCATCAATGTCCCAGAAGACAGTGATCATCACCTTTCCGGCTGATGGAGATGTTTTGATTTTTTTTTCTTTTTGGTGACTGCGGATGATGTCATTCCATTGACTGCATTTTAGTTTCAGGCTCATAATAATGTGCCCACGTTTCGTCACCGGTAACAATTTTTAACAAAAAACATTTCTCCTTCAACACCGAAACGCTCCAACAATTCAGAACAGAATGTTTTCCTTTGAACTCTGTGATCATTTGTTAGGCACCGAGGAACCCATCGAGCGCAAATCTTTGAATATCCGGGAGTTTTAAAAATTGCGATTGCACTTCCCTTGCTGACTGTAAGCTGCAATCCCAATTGCTGACTAGTGATACGCCTATCCTTACGAATAATGGCATCAGCCCGGTTTAACATGTCTGTGCTGGTAGCCGAGGCAACACGTCCAGAACGCGGTAAATCATGCAGCTCCACTCGTACACTTTCTGCAGCTTTAATTCTCTGAACCCAGCGACTAACTGTGCTCCTATCGACTGCAGAACATTTGTGCACTGCACACAGTCGTTTATGAATGTTTGCCACAGTTTCTTTTTCCGCAACCAGAAATTCTATGACAATTCGCTGTTTGTAACGGACATTGTTGACAAGCTCTATTTTAACGGTTCATAGATTGCGTAATATTTATCAGAATGCTGTGCAATTTGGTACACATAATTGGAACATGTCATATTCCAAGTGTGCAAAATTTCATATTCCTATCTTTATTATTAGCCGAGAAAAAAATTGGTGTGCATTACTTTTTGACCTCCCTTCAGTAGTTACATAGAATTGTATGCTTACAATATTTCTCCTTTACTGTGACCCTTGTGCTTGCTGACCAATAGCGAGCTTCTAGTGTATCTAGTTCTATTGTCCTGACGGATAAACAGATGCCATACAACTAGACCTTTAATGATTAGTTTCAGGAGATCATGTTCGTTGAAAGAAAGGTCACAATTCATACCCTGTTACTTCTTCTTCTTCCCTTCCTCATCTGCCTTTCAGCGTTGAGGGGAGATATAATTTGCGGTCTTTTGCTGTTCTGTTCGCCGCTGCTGCTGTTATGTTTCATAGTGCTTCTAATATTCCATCGACCCATCTTTTTCGTGGTCGACTCTTGGGTCTGGTGTTCTCACAACGTTTGTATACCCTGTTACTGATTTTTAAAAAAAAATTAATTAAGTTGCTCAAAGACATGACACAGGCAAGATATACAACATTTCGCAGAGGTTATCTTATCATCCATTTCTTTCTCTACAAAATGTCACAATTAAGTCCCACGAGGCACTACAACGACGAAAACAATTACCTCCGGACAAAAAACGGACCTCCATGTGCAATAATACTAATGGAAAGTGTTTGTCATTGTAACCACACAGCTGCTGAAAGATGAGATATTTCAGTGCGTTTAATTAAAAATAATTTACTTGTTTCATTAAACCCCGTAGAGACTCACGCAAGCGCTCTGCTAGTGCTAATGAAACCACCTGTTGCCGGTCGTCTACACGGCGCGTACAGAAGACATCTGGCACAACAATGTTTAGAAATGCAGTAAATCCTATGTATTATTATTTACAAATCTATACCAAATGTATCATAGTGCACGCTTTTCCTGTTTTAAATGTCGTTCTTGTGTCTTTTTGTTCTCATTACATGGCCAAAAAATGATGATTGTTTCTTCCTAATTTTGGAACTTGGCACTCGTTTTGCTTTGACCTCTTTCAGAACATTTTCATTACTCTTCTTAGCTGCCCATGATATATTCAACATTCTACTGTAAAACAATATTGCTGCATCCTCCGTTGATTTTCTTGTCTGTTGTCTATTGTCCATTATTCATATCCATATGTTAAGACTAGCTCTACATAACATTTAAGAACTTCCAATATTAGGGAGAAACAATTATCATTGTTTGGCCATGTAATGAGAAGAGAACAACTGGAATATATTGTAACAACTGGAAACATTGAGGACGAAGAGATAGAGGGAAGTAAAGAGAAAAAAATATACCTGACTGCTTAAGAGAATGGCTTGGCAGAAGGTCAACAACGGAAATGATAAACAACTGTCGAGATCGAAAGTTGTAGAGAGGCATGATCACCTGCGCCAGCAGGGCCGGTGCTTGATGATGATGAATAACAGACATTAACAATTTGCAGGAAACTCTTCTTGGTGATAGAACAGTTAATGCCCCTAGATTTCATTGTTTCTGTAATAGACGACATCTTGGACAGGCCATCCTTGTGCGCAATATTATGGTGACTGCTGAGGTTGAAATGTCTGCTGGTGTAATGCAGATTTGCAGGTACATGCGGTTAGGGTGCAGGCCCCAGTTCATTTCTTTTTTTTAATGTGTACGTCTGTAATGGGAAGGTGGACACACAACAATGGCAGAATCTCTTCGAGGAAGAGAACGTCATTTTCTGTGGCGACTTTAATTCTAGTGGCAACCAGTGGGGTAACGTCATAACAAACAAGTAGAGAGAAGACCTACAGGACGCACTAGTGTCAGTCGATTTAGTGAGCCTGAATGATGGAAGGACACCCAAAATAGCGACTCGAAAAGGGGACTCTGAAAGTGTCCTAGACCTGGCACTGGTGTCTTCTACCTTCGCACCGGTTTGCAAGTCGAGTGCACTGGGGTTCCATGGAAGTGATCACTATCCATGTGTGCTCCTAATTGAGAAAAGCAGAAATAGAAGCCATAAAAGAAAGTTCCGCACATTCCACTACGAGAAAACAGACCAGGACTTCATTAGCAAAATCAGACATAGGAAACAGAACACCCCTAGCAGGAGGCAGGAGAAATGGAGGCAGCCACCCTTGTGGAACGGAGAAGTCGAGGAAGCTTGACGGTACAAGAGACAAACGGCTAAGACATAACAGAAAGCCAGAAAGAATGGACGAACACAACCTGAGCTCTTGAAGCGTCTGAAAGAAGAGGTCGACCAAAAAATGAAGCACTTTAAACTATGTGCTAAGGACGCTAAGGATGCCAAATGGAATGATTTCTGTAAAAATGTGTGCTCAGACAATTCGCTAGCCACATTCTGGCGCCTCCATCAGAGCATGAATGGCACAACACGACACAGAAGCATACCATACTTTCAGAGAACATGCCAGATATGGCACAAATCTGATGAGAGCAAAGGGTAAGCCCTGCTTGCCCGCTACATTAAACAGACTGACCAAAGAAATGAGGCTGTAAGAATGCGGATACGGTGGTCCCTTTCATAAATGTGTAATGATGTAGTGCTGGAAGAAGATCTCACAATCACAAGCGATACCATTCACACACCACTTAAAAGGTCACACAACACTGCTCCTGGTCCAGATGTTGTTCGGTACGATGACATAGGCGATTTATTTATACATTCAAAAATGTCGTACACACAATTTCGCTCCCTTTAGATTCCTAATTACTCTAGTGAAAGCAGCCTACGGCAAACAGAACATGGTGCAAATTCCCTAAACAGATAAAACTGCGGCTGACGAAGTACTTTACATTAATAAGTAATATGGAAATAGCTTCAAGGAATAACGTCAAGGAATTCCAACAACGGACATGAACAGCACCAATGTGACGTAAACGCAAATCAAATCTAAACGTTGGAAGGTCGCATTCACAATACTTGATTTCTCAAAAAAAGGACTGTTGCCAACGCACAACTTTGCTTTCGCCGGACATATGTGATAAGTAGATCATCATTTATACTTTAACGCAGAAAAGTACTACGGAGACCCGACCCGAAATTAGTCAGATTTCGAGATAACGTGACCTAGATCCACCATCTTACCGGATGCAACCCCAAAAATCTTACTAAAAGTTATACCATACAACTAAAATGAAAATAGAACTACTAATCACAATTAAAACAAGACACATGAGTTTTTTTAGGACTTGATAAAAGACACGGCTGCCTGCTAAAAGTAATCTTAAAAGGTAAAATACAAGGCAAACAAAGCATACGAACACTAGCATGGACGAGTAACATCAAAAGAATGACATGTCAGCTTAATATAATCTGCACCATTAAAACAAGAAACACACTGGAAGACGCTAAATGGTAGCTCACTTCGATGCGGTGACGACCTCAATGATGTTAACTTTACCTTCTTTTTCTATGTCAACACCAGCACAATAATTGTTGACTTGACTTTACTCGCTCTTTTTTCCTTTCACACAATGAAACGGCAAAGGGTGCATGTGAACGATATGGTGTGTGACTCGAGAGAATAGTCACCATTTTCACTGACCCATTATCTTCTAGCTCTCCTCTTACTTCATTTTTATTGGATGTTAATAGCCCAAATAATCATCAGTTAGTTTTCTAAATGAGTGCCAAGAAAACAATTTATTAAAATCCAAAAATGTGTTTTCTTTCATTCTCATGCTGCCATTCATTCGTTTCACAGCTTTAGCAAGTCATTATCTTGAACCACATTAGGTTTTTGCCTTTTGTAGTTTCCTGAAAGTCAATATAAGCAGACCTATTCAGTTGTATATTTCTTGTTTAATATATTTCAGTATGTACACTTTGTGTACAAAACAATAATTACATTAGATGGGAGATGCACCACAGAAATCAAAAGCAGAATAGCTCAGGCCAAAATAGCATTTCAGTAAAGGAAAAATATCTTATGCAACAAATCTATGTCAATAGAAATGAGAAAGAGAGTTCATCGGTGCTATATAGAAGGACAGCTAAAAAGACCAACGAGGAATTTCTCAAAGAGGCCAACACAAAAAGGGAGCTCTTTAAAAAATATCAGAAAGAAGCAATCAACATTTTTCGGACACATCATGAGAAGAGGAAAGTTGGAACACTTGGTTACAACTGGCAAAATAAAAGGAAAGAGAGATCGCGGACGACAAATAAAGAAAATACTGGATAGTTTGGTGTCATGGCATGGAAAACAAACAACAACAGAATTGATACGATGCACTGTAGATAGTAGATTGTGGAGGGACATGATCGCCTACGCCAACCGGTATGGCACTTGATGATGATGACACTTTGTGTTCACTTCATCTAAAGTTAACGTAGCGGAGTTATTGTTTCAGCCAGGGTACATTGTCGACACGTTGTGATGAACGTTTCTTCACAACCATAAGGAAAGAACGACATGTTGTTCATTTGTCCGCTGGTTTGTGTTACTTTCTACATTCCTTGGGGGGGGGGGCAGTCTTAAAACATCTCCCACTTCTGTGTTCAGTTTTGATTGTTCGGCAGATTATACTGTGATCTGATCTGCCTCAAAGAATTATTACCAATAATATCCGTTATGTTATGTTAAATTAGAGTGATGTATACAGCAACCCGGACACACCCATAAGTGATCCTGTCTTCTCCACAACAGCACACCGCGACTAGTTGTGTCATTTCGGTGTTTGACATTTCATCTCGTTCATTGAGAATATCGCTATGTAATGGTAGCACCTGTCTTCAACTCCAGATCACATTGTCTTAAATGTATTATATTTAATACATATAAATATGTATTTATATTTATGTCAACGTCATGTGTTTCAACTATCTCCTGTACATTATTTATGACATCTACCGA
This sequence comes from Megaustenia siamemsis, assembly GCA_032433765.1. Classification (NCBI taxonomy): domain Eukaryota; kingdom Metazoa; phylum Mollusca; class Gastropoda; order Stylommatophora; family Ariophantidae; genus Megaustenia; species Megaustenia siamemsis. The sequence goes on along the minus strand of JAVIAB010000101.1, from coordinate 49,803,171 downwards.
TCCTTGGGTTGCCCAGCGATTAATATTGCTGAGCAAGTCAGTATGTTCGCTGTGTCGTTGCTCACAACACCAGCATGGGCGAGAAATATATATCCTGCAAATCGTGGATCTCTAGTGCCTGGAGCAGTGTTGGTGGATCTTAGAAGCGCTGCCTGAATAGAATCCATAATAATGGAGTATTCATTATTCTAAGTGAAGTACTCACACATACCTGATTGTATGTCCATGATCCGTAACTGTGGGTACATGTCTTTGTGATCAGATTATTTTATAGAACGTGAAATCAGGACCTCTCTTCTCATCAGACTTCTGCCATATACGGCCTGCGATCTGAAATGTCGGAATCACTCGGTACCGAGCGGTACCGTTCATTCTTTTAATGTAAATGTCAGAAAGTTGAAAGTAATTTATATGTGCAAAGGTTATTTGTCACCTTTACCCACTTTACTGTTTTTGTACTGTCAGCACGCATTTTGAATAGTCTCATCTTTCCATTAACCTCCGCCTTAAATACTTGTAGCCGCGATAGCTCAGTGGTTAGTGAATTGGACTACAAAGGACAAGAGGTAGGGTTCGATCCCAACCAACGGCTTCCGTGTTGACCCAGCCTTAAATGGTTACCGATTTTTTTTCTGGGAAAGTAAAGCGGCACGGGCGTAATACCGACCAAATTACTCCAAAAATCATGTGCTGAAGGTCTGTAAAATGTATGGTCACTAACACCATATTCCCTATACGCCGCTTGGCGTGTCGGGGCGCTCTACTTTTACTGTTAGGTACTTGTAATATCTCAGTCGGAGATCAGACCTTCACCAGTGTATCCGCCAGATTTTAATAGCTTCCTTTGTTCTACCCAAGGTTTGTTGACCTCATCGTCCCACCAAGGGGAAAGTATCAATCTCTTTTATTTTCTTTTGATTTCATTCTTTTAATTTAACTAATGATATCTTCTCTATTGGGTCTTTAATGACTGTGACTTGCATGGACATTTACTTACATATCTCAACTTTAACATAATCTGAAATTAAAAAAATATTCGATTTTGTCAAACTTGTTTGTCAAATTTGTTATAGTAACTAGAGAAAAGAACAGCGTAGAATGTGGTTTTATATTTGTTTTTCCATATTCTGAAGCCCGATGTACTACAACTAATGTGTTTATTCACACAACTTACCGCTGTCTTCTATTTTGTGCACAACGTGCTTACTTGATCTTCTGCTTCTTGCCTTCCTTGTTTGCATTAAAAGTCGAGGGGAGATATACTTTGCGGTGTTTTGTTCATATCTTGGCTTTTGTTGCTGATATGTTTGCTTATGTTTCTAATATTTAAATATATTCAATCATTCCATCTACATCGTAGTCGAAGTTTATTAAAGGATCGATGTACAATTTTTTTTAGTCTTTCTGTTACCATTGCACAAATAATTGGATCTGTTATTTCTTTGTGTAAAACAAGTTGGAAATTATTACTAGTTTTTTCACTGTTCATCATATATGATCATACCTCTCATGTTGTTTCCTGTTCTTCGACTTACACATATCATTTAGGTAGTTGTTTTTCTTTTATTTTTTCAATCTAGAGTCCACGTCTGACATTGGTAGCACAACGTTGGGATGAGACTTTGCTTTAGAGTACCAGTTTTGCTTCTGGTGTTATTTCCTGGTTGGACATTAGTGTTGTTAATTGTTCGATGATTTGACCAGCTTTGTTGCAGCCTTAATCTATTACTGCTGCTTGTGAGAATTGGTGTTTGTCACCACAGTTCTTAGGTATTTAAATTCCACGCTTGATTTAATTGTCTGCCCTTCATCGTGATATTGATGTTCTCTTTCTCTGTTGCGATATTCTTGACTTCCTTCTTATTGGTGCTGATTGTAATGATGTAGTGGTTGTCTGTGCTGTAACTTCTAATTAAGTGATTGTGTAGTTCTTCTAAATTATCCATGCATTTGTGCGTGATCATACATTTCTGCACCTATACATTCGTTAATCTACTCTGTGTTCGAAAGGGTTGTCTAATGTAGTCCATGTAGGTAATATACATGTTTATTTTATTTTTTTTTTTTGGGGGGGGAGATAGGAGGAGGATAGTAAACACCCCTGTATTACTCCTGTTCCAACTTCGAAATGGTCTATGTAGCCTGCTTCTGTTCTGATTGCGCAGAACATCTTAATGTTGAGATTTTTCATTAAGTTGTTTATATGTTGGCTTAATCCATATGTTGTAAGAATCTCCCATAGTTTACCTCTGTTTAGTGGATTGAATGCTTTTTTCATGGTCTATGTTTCATGCTATATAAACTTGTTGACTTTGTCATGTCAGTTCTGCACGATGTTTTGGTGAATTAGTGCCAAATATCTCTCTCTCTCTCTCTCTCTCTCTCTCTCTCTCTCTGCGATCATAATTCAATCAGAGTAGATCTCCAAATTCTCATACGAAGACATATGTCTGTTTAAGCTTGTTAAATCCACTCTGCTTGAATACCTGTTAAAGCGTTGCACTGTGTTCTGCGCCAGTGGCCCAGCGCATCCGATTTCAGCCAGCATGTTGTTAAGGTTTGCTTTCCTTAGCTAGATTGTCCCCAATCTTCCTGCAAGGCAGCAGATTATCTTTTCTGTAGGGGGGATTCTGCCCTTAGATGGTCGGCCCTCCCAGGTTTACGAGCACAATCTGTCCGAGTCACTAGAGGTGACTAACACAGACACGCGACTTGGAATATGAGGAAACTGCAACAAGGAACATTTGTCATGCATAGCCTTTAATTGTTCCCGCCGCCTATTCCCATATATACCGGTAATTCACGTCCTCTTGAAAATGATGATCGTCGTAGCACTTGATGATGTTAGGCCATCGTTGTTGACTCCAATTCCGAACATATAGACACACAGTTAGTCGTCAAAGTATCCCCTTCATACATCAAACAGCTGATCGTAAGATTAGCGCACGGCCGGTCTAGGTAACCACTTCGATGACGTAGCACACAACAATGCCGAACACAATCTCGCTCCCTTTAGATTTCTGATTACTGTAGTGTAAACAGCATTAGTGCCAAATGATGATAATTATTTCCATTATTTTATGTTCTAACTTGTGACCAGAGTTTATAACATGGTTGTCAAAATTGTCATGATACATTGTGAAAACACAAAAGCGTAGAAAGATGGTTACATTGCACTAATATATTGATAAGGTCAATTTTCCGTATGTTACTACTGATATGCTAGATTATATAACTTACCAATTCCTTATTGCGTTTGTATAACGTCCTTTGACTCTAGAAAAGCAGAAAAAGAACATTTTGTAAATCAATAAAACGAGTAATTTTAAAATCAGGCAAACCACGTATATAGATGAACATATAACTAAGGTAATGGAGGTTTCTAGAACTCGGTTTGGTTTGATTCTAGCTTAATGTCATGTTTGATATAATATAAATAAAGGTTAATAGCCATTTGTACGTGTTGATATATGATGTTCTAGGATTATGTGGTTTTCTTACAATGTGATTATACTTTGTCAGTGTCTTATATTTGTTTAGTGTTTTACTTACGTCAAGAGGACACAAATCTGAGAAAGACAACGTGGTCCACACCCACCTCCCTGGAAGAGAAACTATATGGGGCAATAAAATCACTTAAACTGACAGCTGACTTCATAAAATAGTCTGGAATCCTACACTGATTGAGACTTGATCGCAGAAAGAGAGAGATATCAAGTGGAAAATATTATAGAATGTGTGTGAATGTGAACAGTCAACACACATTAATGTATGTTAGTTATCTAAATATGCAAAAGATCAAGAAATGATGTGACTTATCAACTTCTCTATCTCTATGTATGATTACTATCTTCAACCTCACCATCAATATCGGTTGGCGTAGGCGATCATGTCCTTACACAATCTTCTATACACAATCATCGTATCAGTTCTGTTGTTGACTGTTTTCCATGCCATAACACCAAGATGTCCATGTATTTTTTTCTCTTTGTCGTCCGCGGTCTCTCTTTCTTTTTATTTTGCCTGTGTATATAGTATTACAACATTCCTCTTCTCATGATGTGCCACAAAATGTTGATTGTTTCTTTCTGATGTATTTTAAGAGCTCTATTTTTGTGTTGGCCTCATTGAGAACTTCCTCATCGGTCTTTTTAGCTGCACAGGGGACCTTCAACATTCTTCTGAGAAATCCCATCTCTGTGGCCTCTAATCGTCTTTTCATTATTTTGTCTACTGTACATGATTCGATTCGAATTAGTTCTATATAGCACAGAAGAACTACCTTTCTCACTTCAATTGGCATAGATTTGTTGCATACGATATTTTTTCATTTTCTGAAATGTTATTTTGGCGTGGGCTATTCTGCTTTTTATTTATGTGGTGCATCTTCCATATGATATTATTGTGCCCATGTATTTAACGGGTTGCTCTTGTTTCAGCTTTTTCCTGTCTTTTTTATGCTACATGGTGATGATTATTTCTTTGATATGACCATCATTTCTGTTTTCTTAATATTCAGACTGAGTCTTCTTTGTTGCTTTGTTTTACTATTATGACTATAATTTATTGTAGCTCATTCACTGTCTCTGCTATTAAGACTGGTATCCGCATATCGCAAATTATTTATGTTGTGACCGTTTGACTTCAGTTCCATTAGTGTCTACTATTGATTTCATAATATGTCCTCTGTAAAGTGAAAACAAATCCGGCCACAGAACACATCCATGTCTGACTCCTTGTTTCATATATTGGAATTGTCCTGTTTGGTTGCTAATTCGTACAGCTTCTGTTTGATGCCAGTATATGTTTTTTTATGATTCGCAGATCCTTGCCATCAATGTTTAATTTATTCAGCATATTGATTTATTTCCACAAGCTTTACTTTGTCAAATACTTTTGTGTAGTCTATAAAGCACATATATAGCTCTTTCTTTAACTGTATATCTCTTTCTTTCAATGTTCTCAAGATGTATATTGTAATCTCACCATCATCATTAAGAAAAGAATACAAGTAAAACTATGAATTATACAACAAAATGAACAAATAAGTCAACAAGATCAGATATATAGATACAGAGCAAAACGTCCACATGAGAAGCAAGCGGCAACAAGCATTAATTACACTGATGATACCATTTTTTGACGATGATGACCTCACCATCTCCATCGTCAAAAATGACATTATCAGGGTAGTCAAGCTTGCTGCACTTCCTTCTCTTGTCGACGCTTTTCTTTTTATCTCTTTATATCTGATTTAGTTTTCTTATTTGTTCATTTTCTTTTATAATTCATCGTTTTCCTTTTATTCGTTTCCTAATTCTTCTCATCACATGACGGACAAATGCCCATCTCCTTTCTTGATTGTAAATGAGATTGTTTGCTGCATTGATTTATGTCTGGAATTGTCCTGAATTCATTCCATGATACACAATTATTTTCCTTGAATGTGTTATTGAATCATAACCTTTCAGTATCTTCTCATCTACGGTTAGTGCAAGTGATATTTAATTGTATTATGTCTTCTGTTTTGATTTTTTATGATAAAATACGTTTCAATGACCATCTCTTGCTTCGTCTGATCATTCTAGTCTCTGTCTACATCTATCTCGTTTACCTTGTATTTAATAATCTTGGAGATTACCTTTTAGTAGCTTATTGTGTCACTTTCTGTGTTCTATTTATGTATCGAATTGTGTCCACATTTTCAGGTGTTTCAATAATGTATTATTGTATTTCTCCTCTGCCCACCAACCAGTTGTTCCGATTTATCTTTAATATATATATATATATATATATATATATATATATATATATATATATATATATATATATATGTTTTCAATTAAATGACTTGTCTTTTTTGTTTTCTTTTTTAATATCATCGTCTTTTTATTTTCTTTATTGTCCCAACGCTTTCCTTTGAAATCCTTACGGTGAAAGACTCACGTTTCAACAGTGGCCAGTATTTATAGATTCTAGTTGGGGTGTGCACGCAATCTTGTCTGTGTGTTGAAAACAAGAACACCATCACCGGACGGCTGACAAGGGTTCAGTCTTAGAGCCTACATTAGTTTGTGATGTCGTGTTGGGTATGTCCAAATGTTGTATGGACAGGAGAGAGATGGCGGCCTCATTAAGTAGAAACGTGTATTTATTATCCACCTAAAACGAATGATGATATTAGATACACTACATTATCTTCTCATGGCACAAACTATTTTGTTTATTCTTCGTCATTGATCGATATTCATGTTCGTAAATGGGTATATGACCCTGTCTTCGCAGATTTGAAAAGACAAGCCATTTTTTTTTTCATTTATATACACAATTTTCAAACTCATTAAGAGGTTCTATTCGGCAAGGCCAGTAATTCTGATAAGACTCTGGAGATGTGTTTTATTAGAGGTAAACAGCAACAAAAACACGTATTTTTTATTTATAGAAAAGAAACCGTTTTAATAAAACTGTTATATTTGTCGGGGAATAGGCTAACAATTACGTTGCAGCGGTAAAGCTGTAACAAGTGGTGGGGTGTAACATATGTAGCAGTGCAGGAGACAATTAAATGCGGACTGTACATAGTATAGGCAAGGAAGACAGTGGTGCTTACGTTATGCTCATGAGTAACATGACGATGGAGGTGATGACAGTGAGCAGGGCACGATGGAGGTGATGACAGTGAGCAGGGCATTCATTGCTTAGAGTCACAAGACTCTTTCCACGCCTGCATACTGAGTGATGGGATGAATATGATTTTTCTTTTTAAGTGGAGGCGGGTTCAATACCTATTCAATGAGTAGAGTCATTACAGAAGTCAAAATTATGTAAAGTCACCTGTGTGTGTCTACGTTTCTGGACATGCGGGAGTGCAGGGAAATGAAAGAACGGACAGGTTGGCTAGCTGCGCTATTGCTGAGGACGGTCAACCAATAGAATGGCCGGGCATAATCAATGCCCTCCGACATTTTTGGAGGGTACATGACTTCGACAACCATGAGTCCACATCACTCCTTCGGATGAAAGAGATGGGAGTTAAGATGGACAACAACCATAACAGAGAAACTTAGTGGACGTTTATCAAGAAGATTAATCAAACACACAGAACTGGAGTCGTCTGTTGCTGGACACTGCGAGACTTGCCGATAATGGGATCTGAGCACCTATGAACAAATAAATAGGTCAAGTGTAGATGCGCAACCAGACAGTGTGGGCGGACAGACAAGTAAACGACGGCAGTAACGATTAACCACCGATACGTGTGGGAATAGAGACAATAAATGGTATGATCTTGTGACAGCAAGTGAGTGACTAGTAGTGGTCATTATTTAAAAACTTGTATCTCAAGGGGCAGGCAGATCAAGAGTATAGCAGAAATGGAGAAATGGATTTTATCAAAAAGGCTGCAGTGCGAGTGAAGCAGAGGATGTCAACAATCAGTGTAGATACATAAGATTATAAAATTAACCAGTTAAAGATAAAATGTTAGAAAAGCATATTGGACTAGAGTTCACAACAGAACTGTATGAACATTATTGTTAGAGCTAGGGATTAGTAAGAAAGATGAGAAGTGGTATGTATTTCGAGGAATGGAAAGATTACAAGCAGTCGTGAAGACTGCCAGGTGGTATTGACTTTTAATTAATAACGATGCGCTAATAAAAATAAATCATGCAGGTATGTACATGCGAATTGTGTTCACGATGCTGGAAACATTAGTAAATATCGATGGTGTTATTGAACACCTTAGACATTTGTAGATTATCAGAATGAAAGGCAGGGGTGTTATCAGATCGAGCGAGCGTTGAAATGTGTTTGTTAACTGTGTATTAATGCTAATAAGACGGCATGAGGCGTAATACATCAAGACATGTCGAAAGAGTTGAATTTTTAAAAGACTTATTAAGAAACGTAAGGAATATAATATAATACACTCAACTATTTAGCAATAAATCGAGCATCAAAAAGGGAAAACATCGTCATCATCATTGAGTGCCGTCTCAGCATCGAAGTTTGGCAACCAAGAACGCCATTCAACTGTGTCTTTTGCTTTGATGGTGCAGATTATCATAATTGTGCTTTTCCATCTTTTGATGTTACTGGTCCATGTTAGTCTTGGTCTGCCTCTTTTGCCTGTATTTTCCCTTCCAATATTACTTTTAGTAGGCTGTTGTGTCTTTTAGCATGCCCCAAAAATTTCATTTGTCTTGTTCTAATTGTGTTGGTATTTTTCTTTTCATTGTTAGTAGTTTTAAAACGTTATCGTTTGTTTTCTTTTCTTTCCATATAATTCTACCTATTCTTCTATAAATCCACATTTCTAAGACTTCAATTTTCTATTCTGTTTTTGTGCCTAATATCCATGTTTCTGCACCATACAGGAATATTGAGAAGATGTAACATTTTGCTATTCTTAGTTTTAGCCATGGTGTTATTTGTTTTGATGTTAATATGTTTTCAATGGTATTAATTTTTTGTTGCCACATCTATTCTTTTGTTTATTTCAGTTATACATTTTCCATCACTGCATATAGTATATCCCAGGTAGTTGTAGCCTTGAACTGTCTCCAGAAGTATTCTTTCAACTTTGATATTTATTTGTAGGTCTTGAGAATTTTCTTTGTTTGTTTTTTTTTATACATTCACGCCCAGATAGAATATTGACAACTTTACAGTAACAAAAAAAGACAAAATCATGAAGCTTTGTTCTACATGCGACCTTCTTCAAAAAACAAGACACACGGAGAGCAACATTAATATAAACTCTACTATATGTTCTAAAGTAATCAGAACTAGTAGATCTGAAATTAAAGGTGATACGAAATGAGAGGACACGCGTAATGGGAAAAGTACTATATTACAAGAACATAATTGCTTAAAAACTAAATACAATGTAATATAACACGTAACTGAGAATCTTAGCTGAAAAAACAACACAGAAGCCCCGACCAGCATGCGGTTAAAACTCGGATATGAATGAGAGGAAAGTTGAGGGGGAATAGGAGAAGGGCTGAACCGAACCACGTGACAGGACAAAAAGTCTGATAAGAGTTAGCGAGACAGGAGATCAGGAACAGGAAAATGTTGACCGAGGGTATGAATGACGATTCTGTTATCGGGAGTCTAGATGAGAACAAAGATAAGGAGGTGTCGATGTACAGACAGCTAGACAATGGCATGTATAAAACAGCGGGTCAGTCCACCATTAATTTGAGTCAAATCGTGTGATCAGTTGGAGACTTGGTGGCCCAATGGCGTACAAACTCAGCAATTCCCTCAGTGTCCAGCGACTGACGACTCCAGTTCTATGTTGGTTGATAAGTCTTCTTACACACCCCCAGTTTCTCATTTCTGGCTGTGCCCATCTTAACTCCCATTTGCATCATCCGAAGAAGTGACGTGGATCTGTGTTTGTTGATGTCCTGTGCTCTTCCCACATCTCGGAGGGCATTTATGATGTCCTCCCGATCCATTGGTTGTCCTTCCTCAACGACAGCGCAGCTAGCCAACCTGTCCGCTCTTTCATTTCCCCGTACTCCCGCATGTCCAGGGAATTAGACAAAGGTGACCTTACGTATAATGGATTTCTGCAACGACCCTACCCATTGCATGCGTACAGAGCCCGCCTCCACTTTTTTAATCATGCTCATCGAATCACTAAGTATATGATGAGGGTACAGACAGGAACACCAAAATTACACTGAAGAAGAATGGAAACATCCTAACAGGTAAGCATGCAGCAAATCACTTTGCAGACACCTTTTCAAATGACAATAATATTGAAATTAGCCTAGAGAAACGACAAGAGACCCGTTTAAAACAACAAAATGCAAGGCAAAAAGAGACAGCACATGGAGTCATGGATGTGCCCATTACACAAAGAGAGCTAGAGCTGGCAATATCCAAATTAAAAGTGAAAAAAGAAGTCAGCAGGCAGTGACGGAGTGTCCAATGAAATGATTAAGAACTTGGGAACTGCAGATAAAGCAAAATTATTGCAGATCTACAACATTTGCGGGATCACAGGTAGAGTGCCACAGGTATGGAGAGAAGCAATTATGATACCATTACTAAAGCAAGGAAAAGATGGTTCAACGACATCCAGCTATAGACCAATCAGCCTTACAAGCTGTTTGTGTAAAACAATGGAAAGTATAATCAATCTCAGACTGCAGTGGTACCTGAAAAGTGAAAATCTCCTTGTCCTACTACAAAAGGCTTTAGACAGTGTTACTCTACCGAAGATTACCCGAGAGAGCCGGGTCGAGTAACGCCGAATGGACGTTCGCCCGCGTCTCACAAGGGCCGAGTGCTGAAAGGAACCTCAGATTGGGCGAACAGGTCACACATCAGAAGCATATATCTGCCAGAGGTGGCAAAGTCTAAGTCAACCAGAGACAAGAAACGCTCTCTTGCAAAGAAATCGTGATAGCTAAGTCGACCAGAAACAAATAAACGCGTAAGAGAGAGAACACACTGTTAAGCACACGGAGAGAAAGACAGAACTCATGAGCTAGAGTTTGTATCTCTGAGACATAGATACATTTATAATTAGCGTGGGTCTAGCCTCACAAGGAATGTGAGCTATGAACGTTTTTCGAGTTTGTGTACATATATACATATGTGATTAGTGATTATGCGGCTGTTTAGACTGCCATTTATTTGCGACTTGTGAATTCCAGGTGGACTTTTTAATAAACATAAGTTAGGTGTTATTACACATTGCGATTTGTTAACTTTATATATCTATTGTAGACATGGCATTTACATAAAGAAGTGTTTACGAGAGCAAGAGTGCCTAGCAATAATAATAGTAACAGTACAATAAATACTGGTGTCCGGTTAGCGCAATCGATAGGCGGTTGGCTTACCACGGCAACAGCCGGGGTTCGTAATCCTGGCGAGGACACCTGGGTTTTACTAATTCCCTAAAAATTAGTAGGAGCCGCGATAGCTCAGTGGTTAGTGAACTGGACTACTACGGACAAGGGGTAGGGTTCGATCCCAACCGACGGCTCCGGGTTCACCCAGCCTTAAATGGGTACCGGATTTTTTCTGGGAAAGTAAAAGCAGCACGGGCGTAATACCGACCACATTACCCCAAAAATCATGTGCTGAAGGTCTGTAAAATATAGGGTCACTAACACCATATTTCCCTATACGCCACTTGGCGTGACGGGGGGTACTTTACTTTTTTTTTTTTTACAATAAATACTAATCAGATAAATCCATCAAGGCCACTATCAAGAGCGAAGTAATTCATTAAAGCCAATATACGAAAACGAACCTAAAAGAGGAAGATATAATAATAAGTCACCATATCCATCAGCATTATATATATATATATGTTGATATCACCATCAAGTAGAGAACGTTCTTTGTCTTACCATCATCCTACTATATTCCTATCTTTTTTCTCAGTTCTTCATTTCTGATCCTGTCTCTAAGACTGTTTCATGCGTCTAACACATTTCATGTCAATAGAGGTTATTTTTCGTGTTGTTCTTACATCTAGGGTATAGGACTGGCATTACTAGCATAGAGTTATGATACAGATTGTTTCGTAGATTGACCATGTTGCTTCTAGAGTTATTTCTTTGTTGGACAGATCGTTGCTCAATGATTATATATATAATTACTGAACAATTGCTGATATTTATGAAACTCTCTTTCTCTCCGGTTATTCTACGGCTTCAGCCTAATTAAATTGAGCAAATTAAAACTCACGCTCTCTTGCTTCGCTTCATTCGTGTGTTTTAGCCAATACTTTTTATAGCCAGATTAAGGATTAACTCGTTACAGTAACTGATTATACCTTCGGCAGAAACAAATTAGAAACATTATAAAGTAATTAAAAAGTAGGATTGTGTAAATGTGTATTCTCTTCTTACAGTTATTGACAACAGTAGCACGAATGTGGGTACAAGAGAGCTACATAATCTAATATATTGATATTTTTCATTATTTCAAAATATAATAAGATATAGTTCTAGTAATTATGTATTTGGAAAGAAAAGCACTGGTCACATACATATACAGAGACTGGAACGAGGGAAATGAATAGACGAAGACATGTTCTCTAATTCGATCTACTAATCTGCTTACACACAAATCTTACCTCTGTCAAAATAAATGGCCGATGACCTAGCATAATCTTGGAAAGAGGGAAATTAATTTTAGTTATTTATTATAACAATTAATTTACCAAATTTTAAATTCATCTTTTGCTTCAATAAAAAAAATAATTATATTGCTTAGATAGTGTAAGCTCATTGTTCTTCAGTTTAACATAATTTATTTATAAAAGTGATCATTAAGAGATTATATTCTAATCGATATACATGAAATGTTGTGATGGAAATTTAAATCATTAGTAATTTGCATTCGCGTATTGTCGTTGATGTAAATTAGTAAGTTCTGTAGGTCAGTCAAGCTGTGAATTTAAGAGCATCTACGTGTTATTAACATGATATGATATACTATAAAATGTGTATAAACAGACAACGGATTCTGTGCACATTGTTTCTGTGTAGCTCTAATATCTTGCGATAAAAAATGAAACACTTACAATACAGGACATTTAAATTATTCCAATCACTAATTACATAGGTACAGGCTATAAACCATTTACTTACTGTACTATTGACACCAATTAAACGTGCGACCTAAAGAAACATAAAAATATTTTTTAAAATAAATTAAATATTAACAGATTTTTCTATGATTTGTCTTAAATACCTATATGTGCATTCACTCATTAATTCTCCAACTCACTTACCCTTTCACACAGTATCAACTAAAGAATGTCTTAGTTATCCCTCACTCATGCACTCGAACACACTGACATTGACGTATCCATTCACTAAACAATTCTAATCATTCAATTATCCACTAAATAATTGACACACTCAATCATACACTCACACTTTAATTTACTTCTCTACTCACTCAGTTGTCCACTCAAATAATTAATAATGTGTGACTTATCAATTTATCTAATTATTTATCCACTCACTTGCGCAATAACTCACTACTTATATAACCCTCTTACTTATCCATTAACACATATAAAGCACCACTATCCTCATGCACCATTTGCCCTTTCACCTGCGCTGTATATGCCCATGAACATCGTTTATTTCGTACAACCGAACCATCTGTGTAGATAATAATATTGCCGGACGTTACGTTTTCTTTGATTAAGGCCTGAATCTTATCCTCTACGACCTTGGGATTCATCGTTCTACATTCTTTATTCAGTGTTATGCAGACTTTGATAGTAATTGTAGAAATGTCATTTGGCCATTGCCGCCATTCTTCTCCACGCTGCAAGTCATTTAGCATGCACACCTTTTGAATGGATTTCTCTGCCCTGCCCATCCACGACTGGCCTCGCTCGAGTCTATCACCTTTTGGTGCTAGCGCTACAGAATTTAAAGGATGTCTTTCATCAGCAAGAATGTTCAGAAAAGCGCGTGCTCTACACAACTCGATTCTACTTTCTATGAGGATAGTGGTGCTTTTTCGCAAACAACGAGCAGCATGACAGTGGAGGTTTTAGCAGTCACTAAGGCAATGACATGGCTCGAAACACAGTCTTTCGCAGGAGTATGTTTTCTCAGTGACTCCATGAGTATGCTTAAGAAGGTTGAGGCTGGGTGGAGGCGAAGAGAGTGGTTGAAGTCCCTGCAGCTGTCAACTTTAAAAGAAATCGTCTTCATCTATGTACCTGGCCACTCTGGAGTGCAAGGGAACGAACGAGCTGACAAGCTTGCTGAAAAGGCTAAAATTTCAGATGGCAACGCCATGGACAACGCGGACATTTTACACGCAATCCGCGAGGCGGGAAGAGTAGCAGACTTTCGAGACGACAAGGATTCAAACGCAATGGCGAGACTAACGCATAGTCGCGTAAGGCTTGGCACAGCTAAGAGCGAACATTTTTCAGGACGCCAGAGGTGTATGGTTAACCAACTGCGAACCGGCACGATCAGCCGTCACACACTTGTGAATTTACTCGAAAGGAAATCGGAGCACTTATGGGTATGCCCCTTGTGCAAGGAGGATGATCTTTCGACTGATGACTAATGACTAACACATATAACTAGACTATGCTAGAAAAGTAGACAACCTGCCGTTGTTTGCAACCTACATATTAACTTAGTTTGATGCGACCTGCTGGGCTGTGTAATCATGTTACACATTTGAGGATAACATCAGGGATGCAGTCGAATGATTTTGTGTTGAAAAGGGCACTTTCACACTATCCAGAGAAAGGTGCTAGTGTGCTTGCTGGCGTCACTCCAAGGAATATGAAGGAAACACATTTGACTAGAAATAGAGCTAGGTCTGATATGCACTAGCGTTGCCTGCCATTATTAATTACTATTTTTAATAGCCACATAACATCGTATATGAAAGCACTGAGTACAACAGAGTTGCCTTAATAACTGAAACAATAAAACTAGTTGAGCTGATATAGACTTCTTACTCATCGGATACAACTTTAGTGCTCCCCAACATCACCCCTACTGTGCAGCATCCGGGGCCACATAGCGAAACCGTGTAATGTGCAAGAACTCATATCACCGTCGAAGACCTGACAAATGTAAAGTATATTGGGTATGTCCTTTTTTTTTAGTATCTCTTTACAATGTATGCCTTGACAGCGTCCATGTTTGATCCATTCTTATCTTTTAGGTTGTTACCTGTCAGATGTCTTTAGTGTTCATAATGTGCAATCCATTTTTTTTTTCCACTTTTACCGAGAGGACGAGAACCTCGCTACCCAGAGAAGGTAAATCAAAGACAAATTGATATATTCGAAAATAAACAACAATTATCTCCATGTCAGATTTGATTTGAACCCAGATTCTTTCTGTTCAGAGGCCGACTCTTTAGACTATCCACACCACCGCTCCCACCCCACATCCACTAAAAATAAACACATTTGAGATAAATGAAGCGAGGAATACACGCATGCGCTGGCATGAACACATAGAAATGTAAGATGGAGTCAGTGATTTCTAACAGAGTAAAACAGATGTGTAAAAACAACACAGATATGCACAAACATTAGCCTACGATACCACAAAATGTGTCTTCTAACAAGCAACAAATGAAATGTCCATAAAATTACAATTACATAAAATAGTAAGTTCATCTTCCTCTCTTTTCCTGTAACCCTAGTGATGTTGGGAGACTGCTAGTATACTTTTGTAACATTCTTTACTGTTCCTTATCTAACGAGCATTTTTTTTGTGACTGTGAAACCATTCTTTGATGTTATCTTCTTATCTTTTTTCCTAACTATCATTCTTTCATGCTCACAGTGCGCTAAGTGCCAGGCCAGGTGATGAGATAAGCTAACATACCATTTCTTTTTTTTTCTTTTTCATCAGCATTATCATCATCATCATCATCATCATGTGGCATAATGGTTGGCGTAGACGATCAACCCCTCAACAATCTTCTATTCACAGTGCATCGTATCAATTCTGTTGTTGACTGTTTTCCATGCCATGACGCAAAGATATCTAGTATTTTCTCTCGTTGTCGTTCTCTCTCTCTCTCTCTCTCTCTCTCTCTCTCTCTCTCTCTGTATGTATTTTGCTAGTTGTAACCAAGTATGTTAACTTTCATCTTCTCATATTGTGCCTATATAATTGTAATTGTTTCCTTCTGATGTTTCTTAGGAGCTCACTTTCATGTGTTGTCTGCTTTTTTTTTTCTATATCATCTTCCATCTGATGTTATTATTGTGCCCAGGTATTTGACGCGTTGCACTTGTTTCTGATTTCTCCTGTTTTTTGTGTGTGCAGTATGATGGTGATGAATGTTTCTTCGATATGACCACTACTTCTGCTTTCTTAAAAACTGAGAATTTTCTTGTTGCATTCTTTTACTATTATGTATATTATTTCTAGTTGTTCTTTCTCTGTCTCAGCTATTAAGACTGTGTCATCCGTATATCGCACATTGTTTATTGTATGACAGTTGAATTTATTTTATATTCATAATAATACTTATTCATAATATTTTCGTTTTAAAGTGAAAATAAACACGTCGACAGAACACGGCCTTGTTTGACTCCTTCCTTTATATATTGAAACTCCCCTGTGTTGTTGCTAATTCGTATAACTGCTGTTTGTTGCAAGTACATATTTTTTTATGATTCGCATTTCTTTACCATCAATGTTTAACGTTTCCATAATATTGATTATTTCCATATTCTTTACTTAGTTAAATGCTTTTGTTTAGCCAATAAAGTACACACATCGATCTTTCTTTACCTCAATAGCTCTTTCTATCAATGTTCTCACGATGTATATTGATGCATGTACCTTCCACAAATCCGTATTGTTCCTTACTTATTTATGGTTTTATTTTGTTCCTTACACGTGTCGTTACGATTCTTAGTAATATTGTAGTCGTATGGCTCATAAGATTAATAGTGCGACGGTCTTCACAATTAGTGGTGCCTGATTTCTATGGTACGGTTTCAACGATATAATTTAGTAGATCTTCGGGTATGTATCCAATGTTATATATGTCATTGAGTAGTTTTATTATGACTTTTTCCCCCATTACTCTCCTAATGTATTTATCTCTTCGATTGTTATATTGTCGGGACGTGGAGCTTTTTCTCTTTTCATGTGTTAAATTGCCACCTCCACTTCATACTGCATTAATGCTTAGTCTTTGTTTGATTTGTTTAGCTCTGGTTTTTCATCATCCCAGTGGTGAATAATATATTATGTTCATCTTTCCATTATCATATCTTA
Source organism: Megaustenia siamemsis (assembly GCA_032433765.1). NCBI lineage: Eukaryota > Metazoa > Mollusca > Gastropoda > Stylommatophora > Ariophantidae > Megaustenia > Megaustenia siamemsis. The sequence goes on along the minus strand of JAVIAB010000101.1, from coordinate 49,786,390 downwards.
TCTCATGTCCCATTATTATATTTCATTACTTTGATTTCACACATCCTAAAACAGCCCACTTTCTCTCATGTTAGTTCATTTAACTGATTGTGCATAGAGTTTCAGTTTTTTTCTGTTTTTCAATTTCTAAACATTTATGCTTTAACCATCCTTCTCTTGCTTCTCTGCATTTGTTTTGGGTTTATGTGAGCAATATTTTGTATGTCAGTTTTTCTTTCTTAAGTTTTCTTACTTCGTCCATAATTTCTGATTATTTTTCATCTGTCATCCATTTCTTTTTGTTGATTCTTTTAGTCATTGGTTTTGCTTCTTCTTATGTTTGTCGAGTCGAATGTCGAGCATTTCCCACTGCTCCTCGATGAGTTGCTTTTCTCAGTAGCATTAGCATGTGTTTTTCATAACAATATTCAAAAGAGCATCATGTGCTACCATTACCCACTATATGATGTTGGACACTTTTTCATTCGTGATACAATCTAAATAAGAGATGTCAAAAACCTTACCATAACATTTCGTTTCTTTGGCTTGATTACCAAACCCAAGGACCGACCATGAAAGAGATGTATACACGGAATATTAGAAACGAAACACCAAGAAACGTAACAGCAGAAGACGTCAAAAGACAGCAGATTATATCTCTCCTAGATTCTGAAATACATAAAAGGAAGAAAAGAAAAATATGAATATATACGCCTGATTTTTTTTTAATTCGACATATTGGCAATTATTTCATTTATTACTTACTAACAAAGCAAACTGTTGTATCTGAAACAAAACAATGTGTAATTTTATATTATAAATAATGTTAATAGACAATGATATATATATATATATATATATATATATATATATATATATATATATATATATATATATATATATATATATATATATATATATCGTAATCAACACTCGTCAAAATAAACATTGAGGATATTTGTTGCCTGTTGGTGTATTATGTAACACTACTGATCGATGTTTCACTGACAAACATTCATCTCATGATTCTAGTAACCTCGGCGCCCATGGTTCTTCCAACCTTCAACATTAATATTGATGTCTTACATTCGGCAAAGGTTAATTTTGTCTTTTCTCTTGTGCTATCTTCCCACCACTTCTTCCTTTGTCAGTCTTGTTTTTTTCTGTTAATGTACATTGTATAATGTTCTAATCAAGGCATGCAGATCTTAAAGCATGTCCCCAACATTCTAATATCTTTTTTTTACACTTGACAGTTGCCGGAGTCCGGTGGATCATTGAATATTTCCTGCTGCCTCTTCATTGGTGAATTTGCACCTGGAAGACATGAAATATAGTTCTCTACAAATTCAGATGTGTAGCCAGTATTCTTCTTTAACGATTAATAGTGAATGTCCATGTTTCGCAGACATTTTCGACTACATATACCACCACTGTTAGTAATAATCGTATGGTCTTATGGTAAACGCGTTTGGTCTTAGAGAGATCATATTGACATTCATATTAACGAATATTATTTAGTATTGCCTGGGCTGCCGTTGTCTGTACATTTCTAGATAATACCTCTGATGTTGAACATTTATGAATGACAATAGAGCAAGCATTGTGAATTGTTTGACCGTTTCCGGTGCCAATAAACGTAAATATTAAAAAAAAAGTACAGAGATAAACTAAACTAAACTTGACCACAATAGAAGGACATACACTATATATAATATAAGAACCAAGGGGAACATATAGGGTGTTTATAAAGTCTCACTACACTTGGTATCTAGGTCAATTTGAAAAAAATGTTTATGACGTCATCACAATATGTGCTCAATGGTAAGTTCACTTGTTGCGACAGTTTTCTTAATGACTTGTCTGGACTTTTAAGGATTCTGTCTTGGATATCTAAACATATTTCATCATTCACAGCAGGCCTACCAGATCGTGGAGCATCTTCCACATTTCCAGTAGCAATAAACTTATTCAACAAATTTCATTGACAGTGGGAGCACATATTGTGATGACGTCATAAACATTTTTTTTTTCAAATTGACCTAGATACCAAGTGTAGTGAGACTTTATAAACACCCTGTATAATTGAAGAACATTCTTCCAAGAAACAAAAGGGTGCTTCAAGTGTCAAATGTTTAACTGTGAGTTAATATGTTCCAATGGGTTGTGGTATTCCTCAACACTCAGCCAACATTGTGTAATATGATTATATGTGAAACAATTAATCCACTACTGATGTTATTCCCTGGAGAATGGCATTTCACTTCTATTTGACGTCTTTTTTCAATTTGCTATTCATGTAATGCCGTTCTTCTATTCATCTGCTGCTGCTGCTTATTCTTCGTCTAGTTCTCATTAGTCATAGTTCTAAGCTTGAACTAGTTCATAGAAAAAAGGACAAATAAAGTCATTAGCACAAGTACAACATAGGTTATATACAGACGATCCATCAAGATAATTTTCATCATCATTAAGAGCTCTTAAATGTGTTGTAGAGCTAGTCTTAACATATTGAGTGAATCATAGACAATAGGATAACACACAAGAAAATAACTGGAGTCTGTAGAAATGTAGTAAAGTACCCCCGTCACGCTAAGTGGCGTATAGGGAAATATGGTGTTAGTGTCCCTATTTTACATACCTTCAGCACATGATTTTGGGGTAATGTGGTCAGTATTACGCCCGTGCTGCTTTACTTTTACATAAAAAACGGTACCCATTTAAGGCTGGGTGAACCCGGAAGCCGTCGGTTGGGATCGAACCCTACCCCTTGTCCGTGGTAGCCCAGTTCACTAACCACTGAGCTATCGCGGCTCCTGTAGAAATGTGGTTTTACATAAAAGTGTTGAGAATACCATGGACAGCTAAGAATAGTAATGAAAATGTTCTGAAAGAGGTCAGAGCAAAAAGAGAGCTAATTTCCAATCATCTTCATCACCAAGTATCGGATCTGCTGGCGTAGGTGATCATGTCTCTCCACAACTTTCAATCTCGACAGTTATATCGCGTTTCTGTTGTTGACCTTCTGCTAAGCCATTCTCTTAAGCTGTCTGGTATTTTTTGTCTTTGCTTCCCTCTATCTCTTTGTCCCTCAATTGACACAGATGTTATATATGAATATTAGGAAACTACAACAAAGAACACTTTTCAGATATAGCCTTCATGGTTCTTGCCGCCTATCCAACATCTTGACCGGAAGTTCACGCGCTCTTAAATATTAATGATCGTCATAATTTTTTATTTAATTTAATAGCGCTTGATGATGTTAAGATATCGTTTTTGACTCCAAATCCGAACATATGACGCACATTTAGTCTTCAGATTATCCCCGTAGCACGTCAAACAACAGACCGTTATATCTTCCTTCATTGTGAATTTGTGGAATTATAAACGACATATTGAAATTATAAAATCACATGTGTACCCGGAGGCAAAGGCGCGCCTCACAGCAAGAAAATTGGAAGTTATCAGCGACGCACTGCTGATGGGTTGCAACAGAATTGATGAACCAGAACCATCCAGGCACTGCTCTCGTTTGTGCCTCTATTAACAGACTAATCTGGCGAAGCTAGTAGGGATCGAAGGGGAAAGACAACCTGGTACTTAAAGATGTCGTGCTGCAGTCCGATGTGTTTGGCCAAATATGACGTAAATATGACAGTTATACTGCAAACCACAACACAACGCAGACACGGACACTTAACGTCGTTTTAAGAGAGGATGATGCAGAGGTGGATCCCTTTAGTCATTAGGCGAACGCAAGCAAGCAGCAAGCATGTTTACTCGCGATCTCACAGTAGCACTCTTGAATCGAGACAACATCCTTCCTGACTAACATGACACTACGGGAGTCATCCCGGTGCTGCAAAGTCATGAACATAGCTCCATCATTTCGCCGTTCATCATTAGCATACGGTCGGTCTAGGGCAATGCGCTTAGCCATTATGATGAAGTAGCACACACAACAATGGCTGCGCCCAAAAATTCCCCGATTACTCTAGTGAATGCAGCCTACAACGAACAAAACACGGTGCAAAATCCCTAAAGTGATACCTTCTGTTGACTTGACAGAACAGTCCATATTAATGAGTTGTATCATGTAAATAATTGGCGTCAAACAATTCCAACGAGGGCCATTGAACAGTTCTCAATGTGTTGACGTAAACCGCATGTCAACTCTAGATGGAGGGAAGGGGGGGGTGGGGAAGGTCTCATTCACAACACTTGACTTGTCAAAAAGGAATATTGACGTGTGTACGACTCCGCACCATCGGCGCAAATTTGTTACGTGTAAAATTAGATTGACTTTAAAGCAGGAAATTACATTGGAGGGCCGAAATTAACCAATTCATAAATGCAATTCCTGCAGCGGTCGAGAGAACATGAACCTTCATCCCACCATATCGAAACCGGAAGTCCCTATGACTATTTCTCTTGATTTGCTACAGTGATAACGTCATAGTTAAATGTCGTATTAAAGGATCGCATACATCTGTGCCGTTTAATTGTCGTTACTTATTTCTATACTGACTGATTCCAAATACAGTATGAGCATGCTATTTGTGTATACGTTGATGACGTTTTCCAAGGGTTTGCTTCTCTCTGAACATCGTGATGATTTGAAAACAAATAATTGTGTGATCATCATGTTACCTTGATAATGTGACTCCCTTTTACCGCTGTTATGACTTTTCTTGTGCTGCAGATTTCATCAGTTTTGTTTACAAGGAGAATGTTATAAATGACTTAGATGTAGATATAACAACTATTCGAGTCCGACCAATGTTACATTTTATACGTAGTGAATTGTAACTAATAAACATGTTATTGTTCATTAGTTATTATCATGTCACATCTAAATCCTAAGACTTACCGCAACCATTTCATCCATCAGAAAGTCAATCTTGGAAGATATCAAAGACATTTTCTGAGTGTGAAAATAATGAAATTTGTTGACTCATGTATGTACCATTAAATTATAGCCCCCTAAAGTAAGTGCTGCAAGGAGAATATGATATGGCTTGTGAGCTGTAAGTCATTTATTGTAGTTAACAGTTAAAGTTAACGAGATACATTTCAAAATTCAAAAATCATATGTACCGGTAACGGACGTGTCAACTGTATAGACATAACTTTATTAAACTCACTCAATTGTTATTTATTTCCAATTATTTTAAAATGAATCATTTACTTTGTATATAAGTTATTTGTTTGCTTGTTGTTAGAATCATCATCACTGTACACCCGATGAACACATAGGTGCTCCAAAATCCTCATCGAGAAAATCCACGGAGAATCCTTGACTACGTTCACGAACTCCGTAACATGATCTGGGAATCCACGGTATGTGTGCACATTTTTTATGACCTACTCTTTTCTATTTTAAACTGCCACTGTTTCTTTAACTTTCGCAGGTACTCAAGGGACCTCATGTTTATTGTCGTTCTAGCCGAGGGGGCTAGTCTTCGGATCTCACTACCCAAGAGATTAGAGGAGGATAATGCTATAAAGAAACCATATATACATTGTTCCTATTTTTCTGTAAATTTCCGCCGTGTTTGGTAAGTTAACATAATATCAGTAAGATATCATGTTATTGGATTATGTAGTTTAATTTGCAAGAAACAGAAAATATCACACCACTTTTGTTCTGACTGCTTAAACGTAAACCGGTGCGATGTAGTTACTTGTTATGTGTGGATCAGCGACATCCACATCGCATGGCATTACTTCCGGCCTTGTTGATGTAATTTGTTTTGTAAAAAAACAGTAATTCCAATGTTTCGATCTGTGTAGTTTGTAGCTGACAGTAATTCAAAATGAGAGACTAATCGTTATAGGAAAATGGTTACCTTAAATTATATCATATGTTTTTGAAAAAAAAAAAACGAGTCATTTATGTTGCTGGTTCCGGGACCTTGTAATAGTTGGACCTAATGTAAAGTGTACAACAAAGACTTCAGCATCAACCACGGTAGACTCAAGTAGATGTTCAGTAGACCGGATAAGGAAAATAGTACTTCGGAAGCAGAAAATTATCTAGCATTCTTGTAAATAAAAGAAATTACGTTTACAATGTTGTGAATTAGTACTTGTTTGTCACTGTGTTCAACATAACCAAAGTTACATCAGCTTAGATTGACGTTGTGAGTATTCGCTTTCAGGATCAAGGGAGTGTAGCAATAGTTTCGTGTGATAAAGACCAATTGGGACCAACCGGAGATTGTACCTATCAGTTTTATTGAGAGTATTGATATAACGGTAATTTGAAAAATCCCCGATATTTTCTTATTTATCTTGCATCTTAAGAAAAACCTTTTATAACGTTATTACCCAGCCTGCAAATCGATTATAACACATTTTATACTCATTTTGTGAAATGTTTAATGAAGTCTAATTGTGATGTCTTTATTTGTGTCAATATGTTATGTTCTTGTTCCCGAGGAAAGCCGGTCGTGCACCAGATCGAGTCGTCTTAGGTTGTTTGTGTCCCTTTTAATCAGCTATTATAATTCATTGCATCTGACTTCTCGTTCTCTTATACCACTGGACCGAGCCACAGACAGACATAACTGACAGCAGGCAATATATGTTAACATTAAACATTTCCGATAAAGTTACATCATTTCCACGATTCTCTAGACAAGAATAAAGAAAGATACAGTTGTCTCTGACTAGATCCGGCTGCCCACGCAACTAACATTGACTCCCACAACGAATGCAATACAACAGTTATTATCATCCCGTCACTAGCACACATGCGCTCCCTATTTACTTATAAAAACAGCATATCAATGAGCGTGGAAGCATCGTACTGATTCAACTCTGTTAACCTGTTTTGTTCCCAGCAGTGACAATCTAACAGAAACAAATGTATCTTTAAGTAGAACCGAGTTAGGTGAGTTTTCTCACAGATTCAAGGGGTGTGTTATTTAATGATGTAGCTGCGGGACTGGTTACACTTTGTTGAAGCACCACAGACTACTTGATACTTATTGACAGGGAGACTAAATCACATGATCTAGCTAGATTGTCAATCACTGACTGTAGGACGGACTCACCGTGAGAAACCAGTGCTGCATCATCAGCGAATAGAAGCTTCTTGTTTAGGGTCTCATTTGTATTATGACATTTTTTATGTCCTGGGGTATATCTCCACTTCTCCAGCATTGGACAAGTTTATAGAGGTGGGGCAGGGGTGTTTCAAGATTTTCCTTGAGTACTTCGGCTGGGACGTTGTCGTTACCACAATCTTTTCCTCTTTAGATGTCGCGGATGGCATCATGAAGTGCCTTCTCAGTAGGTTCATTGTCCAGTTTAGTCTGCACTGTGTATTTTGGATCAGCTAGTCTAGAAGTGTGTTTGCTGGTCTGTCTTCAGAATATAGAGACTTGAGCAATGTTCGACCCATCTTTCCAGTTGTTTAGTTTTGTCATTGATATGCCCACCAGTTTACCTGGTGATCGAGTAATGAGATCACCACAGCTTGCACAAGCTAAAATTGAACGATTGCTGGAGGTTTGCCAGGGACACGCTACTTATCGCGCTGATAAATCTCCTTGCTTTCAAAATGACATTACTAAGGTATTGATTGAAATCAAGGCTTATATAAAATATCATTTATAGGCTGTTTTACTTACTTCATATTTCAAATACTGCATCTGAAATAAACGCCATGCAATTTTAGTTTCAAAAAGCGAATATTTGTTGCACATTTTAGCTAAACAGAAGAGCGTGAACAGTTTATGGAATTATGTAAAAGAAAATAAACAAACCATTCGTTAAATGTACCTTTAATTTGACTTTAGGCGTGAGTGTATTCATATCACCTCAGATCGTTTTTACCTTCATGAAAAAAACAAGAAAAATAATTCCCGTACCCATTTCAGAGGTTTTGTGAACGCCGGAGCCATCTCGGTTGGAAACAAAAATCGGGTGAATGAAGGCCTGGAGCCTATTGGAATGAAGGCCTGGAGCCTATTGGAATGAACCTGGAGCCTATTGGAATGAAGGCCTGGAGCCTATTGGAATGAACCTGGAGCCTATTGGAATGAAGGCCTGGAGCCTATTGGAATGAACCTGGAGCCTATTGGAATGAAGGCCTGGAGCCTATTGGAATGAACCTGGAGACTATTGGAATGAAGGCCTGGAGCCTATTGGAATGAACCTGGAGACTATTGGAATGAACCTGGAGACTATTGGAATGAACCTGGAGACTATTGGAATGAACCTGGAGACTATTGGAATGAACCTGGAGACTATTGGAATGAACCTGGAGACTATTATCAGGAGGAAGGCATATTAACCACTACAGCTATGGTTATGGAAGGTCCCGGTATCACTGAAAACGAATTAAAATCATTAATTGTTGAAACACCAGGGCTAGTCGAATCATTCAAATTAATATCTCATCTCCCAAACAAAGAAAGATAGCTGCAGTCCCCATCATAGCACTATCAGCATACGCCAAAAGCTATCGGGATATCGAAACACGATGAAAACGGATGAATCGCACATCTCACGGTTTGCACAGAGCATTTAACTCAGTAGCTCCGGCAACAACCCGGATTTGAAATATGTGTAAACTGCAACAGAAAACACTTTTCAGACATTCTTTAACAGATCCTTCCGCCTATCCGCTATATTGACCGGAAGTTCACGGCCTCCTGAAAATGTTGATCAGTTTGACTTTAACTCAGAAATCTTGATTCGAGAGCTGACATTATTCAGTTCCCAAATGCAAGTCCTGCAGCGGTCGAGAGACCATGAACACTAATCAAACATCATGGAACCGGAAGTCCCAAATATATTAATTGCTCAGGCAAGATAACATACAAACAGTTTATTCATTAATTTATTCACAAAATATTCATAATTATTTAAACATGTCTTCTATCAAGTAATATTATGTGCCTACATTTTCTGACATAACTACATTTTGGTAGCTTAATTTTTACATTTATTAATACATTTATTTTTTATTGTGGGTTTATTTTTACATGAACCTAATTTTTCAGAAATACATAAAATTAGATTTAAAGGATTAATTATTGTTTCATCAATGTTTTTATTCCTTTTTACAGTTTTATTTAAAAGTGAAGTTAAAATAATAGAGGTGTGTAGACTTTGGTAGTATAATGGTCTATTGCACTAAATCTGATTACTATGACACCCAATGAAAGCGCATGTTTTATAAAAAAAACATGACAATGTTATTCATGATGCTTGTGTGTAATTTTATTGAGTTATTGGCGGGTCATCATCATTGCACTCCGAACATGTCCTTAGGTGCTTAGATCCACTGCACAGCAAGTCTAGCAGTGCCCAACGACTGACGACTCCAGTTCTGTGTTGGTTGCTTAGTCTTATTACACGCCCACACAATTTCTGGTTTTTGACTGTGTCCATCTTAACTCCCATCTCTTTCACCCGAATCAGTAACGGGAGCTCATAGTTGACTAAGTCCTACCTCTTGCCTAACATGCTTAAAATAGATAACTGAGTGTGTTAAAAGACACAGTGAAAAACCCAATTTCTGTGAAATTGGACAGAAAACCAAAATTATGTACACTGACATATCAATAAGCTAAATATACATCGTCATTGGCAGTGACAAATGTAAAGTGTAAAAAAAAACAAAAACTTAAAAATAAAAGGAAAATACTGGATAATCACAAGAACGTTAGCAATAGCAACTAAATATTTAAACATATGAAAAACATATAGCACTAGTAAGGCTGGAAAATTACAATTACTGAAGACATGTATCTTGTTAATATTAACATATGTTTGTGAATCATGGTTAATCTCGCATACTGCAATGATTCATTCGAAACAAATTGTTACATACACATTACTAAGATAATTTAGATAATGAGAAAGAACATTGAAGACATTATAAAAAAGCTTACTTAAATATTAAACAAATCTGGCACATGAAGCTCATTTTGCTGAAAAAATTACAGTACTAAAGGCACGTCAACAGACACAACGGGCTGGACAGAACAATAATGGTAGGCATGGTTCCTGGGCAACACATCAGAGGGAAATCAAGATAAATGTGGTTTCAAGACATCAGGGAGACATTAAATATGACAAAATAAGAAGTGGGCGATCAAGCTGGAAACAAACGGGTTGTGGTGAATATAACTTTCTGTGGTAGATCTGATAAGATACATAGACTTTTTTTTTTTTAGACTGGATGTGCAGAATGCAACGTTCTGTAAAAGACGTGCGACCTGATACTGATACTTCTCTACGGAAAGTTCAATATATAATTTCTTTTTTACAACGTAAGCTTTATGAACATTCGCGTCTTTTTTACAACGATTTACTTACACCGAATTTGTTGACCATCGCTTCGTAAGACTGAAAATACACAGTAACTAAGTTTTGAATAGCTTCAATTCCAAAGACAAAGTTGTTGTCTTTACTTTCATTCATTTGATGTGGAAAATCATATTATCTTTGCATAGTTATAAATCCTTCTTATTTTGTTACGAATAAAATTGTTCTTAGCTTTAATTGTTACTTTTATAGTTACTATACATAACATTTTAAAGGTAATAGTTAGGTGTATTATTGTATATATATTTTATATTTACATATTTATATATATATATATATATATATATATATATATATATATATATATATATGCACTTGTAAATATAAGCACCTGAATTATGAAATATATCATGAAATATTTGACACATACACCGGTTTCATCATTTCTAATTAATAACAACTGTGTTTGTCGTTCAAAAAGTTATGGATCATGTTACTTACACTTGTTGCCATTTGTAATAGCTAAAGTAGAAGGCGTAATAATATAAGTAGAGATCATGTTTTCCTCATCAGTTAAATATAAGATGATGAATGTAGTTAGAGGTGCGTGTAGTATGTGACAAATGATAGTATAACACTATTTATAATTTGAGTTACTATTAGTATCAGATAGGTGTGTTGACCAAGTAAAAATTCTTCACATTTGGCAATTTTTCACAAGTATATAGGGTATCGTGTGGATGCTTTAACATTGTCGTATAACATCGTGAAATAATACAATTGCCAGGCAATGATAACAGGTTTTCACTACTCTACATTTCAATGCCATATACCAATCTCCTTGTTCACATAACTTACCTTTTGCATAACCTTTGATATGTCTTCTTTTGAAGCCTAAAAAAAGGATGTTAAAGATACATCAATACATTAAAATTAAAAAGAATAATATGTTGGCGTCTTTCACCGATAAGGAAATATGATTTCAAGTGTGATTCTGAGTGAAGAAAATTAGAAGCTCTTGGCGAGTCCACGTGCCAAAGAGCTGACTGGGGCTGGTTAGTCTATAAAGTGGAAAGTGTTCTGTACCATGCGAATGGGTGACTAATTGTGTATTCACATGAAGAACAACTATATGGGGCAATCGAATCACTTAAACAGAGAGCTGACTCGATGAGGGAGGCTGGAATCATACTCTGTTTGAGCCTTGATTGCAGAGAGAGAGAGAGAGAGAGAAAGAGAGAGAGAGAGAGAGAGAGAGAGATGAATAATAAACGATAACATCGAAAAAATAAAATAAGAAAAGGTAAAAGCGCTTGAATGTGTAAGAAACTGTAGCGAGAGGCTAGGCCTAACGTTTGATCGCATCATGTGTTTTCGTGACCACGTCGACCATGTGATAATACACTCCCGAAAAAGATTAACCGCCATATATAGGTCATGGCAACTGCCAACGTCGAGCAGAAGTTACCTAGCTTTCTGTCCAGGGACTAGACCTTGCACCTATCGAGTATGTATTAGCAATTCTTACTGTCAGTATGACTCAAAGTGGCATGCTGGAGAAAATATAGAATAAAACGATGCGCATTATCTTGGGGAGTACAAGGGATAATCCCTGTGTAGCAAATATTTATCTTCTTGACTTTCCAACCATGTATGACAGAATCAAGATATGGAGGACACGAGCATAAATGAGGATAAGTGCAGATAAAGAGCAATCATTGCACAAGGAGCTCAATACAGGACGAGTTGTCAGCCTAGGAAGAGGAAAATGATGGGCTGGCGGAGCAGAATGTTGTCATCAAACAGGTCTGTGGGCTTAACAATATCAACACTAACGAGAAGTGGAAACCAGTGCCTCCGTCTTTCAGTGCCACATTCTTGTGTATTGTCATACTCTACAGAATATGTAGAGGAACAGAACTCTGTCGTTGTCAATGCGATGGTCAACTGCATCATGGATAACACTGTTGAGAAAGATGCAGTCATCTATGCAGGCGGATTTGTAATACGATACCAAGGACATGCATGGATATTAACATCATGCTCGGCAAGCAGAATAGTCAAGAAAAACAGTGGTTCTTACGATATGACCACGTGTAGCATGACGATGGAGGTAATGATAGTGACCAGGGCAATCATCTGGTTTGAGTCACATGCCTACACCGAAGCGTGGATGCCCAGTTATTTAATGCGCATGGCAAAATAAATAGAGGCACGCTCAGTACGCTAGCCGTGGACAGGGAGAGTCATTGCAGAAGACACAAATAAGTAACTCGATTTTTGGTGTGATCAAGATGATGGGTTGTTTTCACCACACCGTTGTCAACAAAGCATAATTTCATTTTTGTGAGCTTTTAAACGACGAATATCAATAGTTAACGGTTTTTCAATGAGCCATAGAGCTAATTGACTGAAGTTGGCAAATCTATAACGAGGAAACTGGTTCTGGACCGTGCGACTGAGTGAGTGCACGTGAATCTAGACCATCCACAGCATGGACTTCCAGCGACAAAATCAATCATGGAGACAGTAATATTTCAGATGAAGCCCACAAGACAACAACGAGGGAGGAAAACTAGAAAAGGTATACAAGGTGTTATGAAATAGTCGAAGTGTGAGAGGCTAGGCCTAAAGTATGTGCGCGTTACATATTGGAATTGTGCATCTATAAATTAACGACGCCCCATTCTTGATAAGCTACTGTGCGGCGCCGATATAATGATTTTGCAAGAAACACTTCATGGTGATAAAAGAAGTCAATTTGGACAGGCCATCCTTGTGCGAAACAACATGTTACAACATGTCAGCAGCTGAGGTTGATATGTCTGCGTGGGACAATGCATAATGGCAAATGCATGCGATTATGGTGTAGAAACCAGTTCCTTTAGTGGTTTTAAATGTGTGCACCTGTAACAAGAAAGTGGACACACAACAATGGCATAATTTATTAGCATTAGAGGAGGAGGACGTCATTTTATGCGGATACATTAATGCTGGAGTAAAACAGTGAGATAGCATCATAACCAACAAGCAGGGGGGAGACCTTGAATGCGCACTGGTATCCGTCGATTTAGTGTGCTTGAATGATGGAAGGGCAACCAGAAAGGCCACTCGAAGAGTGGACAGTGTCATAGAACTGTCACTGGTGACTTCCGCCTTAGCACCGATTTGCAGGTGGAGTGTACTTAGATTCCACGGAAATAATCACTATCTATGTGTCCTCCTAATTGAGAAAGAATGAAATATAATCCAGAAAATATAGAACGACACATTCCACAATGAGAACACAGACCAGGACGTCTTTAGCAAAATCACACATAGGAAACAGTGCGCCACTAACAGGAAGTAGGAGAGATGGACGCAGCCACCCGGGTGGAACGCAGAAGTCGAGGAAGCTTGGTGTAACAAGAGACAAACGGTCAAGACATGGCAGAAAGCCAGAAGGAATGGATAAACACAACCTGAGTTCTTGAAGCGTCTGAAAGAAGATGTCGATCACAAAAATGATGTACTTTAAACTATGCACTAAGCAGGCTAAGGATGCCATGTGGGATGCTTTCTGCAAAACAATGTACAAACAAATCGCTGGCCACTTTTTAGTGCCATCACCAGAGCATGTATGGTACAACGCGACACAGTGACATAGCAGACTTCAAGAGCACAAGCTAGATATGGCAAGAATCTTATGAGACAACGCGAAGGCGCTGTTTGCCCGCTACATTGAGAAGACTGACTAAGGAAATGAGCTTGTAAGAATGAGGATGGGGGGGGGGTCCCAATAAGAATTGTGTGAGGATTTAGGGTTGGGAGAAGATCTCACAATCACAATCCGATACCATTCGTACAGCACTTTAAAGATCACACAACAGTGCTCCTAGTACAGACTGTGTTCGGTACCACGACATATGCGACTTAGCTGACAACGACTTGCAAAAACTGGCCATATAGTTTAGTGCTAGCAATCAGTGGCCAGATGAAAGGGGTGTGGGTGCACAGCTACTTACTACCTTTAACAAAGCCAAACAAGGATCATTCTCAGATCCGTGCTTCCAGAATCATCACAATACAGAACACTGAGAGCTACTGGTCAAAATAGTTGACCGTGCACTCACCTGTTAAATTTAAAAGACACGGGCATTCCCTTCCACGTTTGGCGGTTACAGTTATAATAAAGTGACATGGCTCTACGCGGTAGTTTTAGCCTATGGCGTCTTCGAAGACTTCTACAGAAGAGAAGAGACATGTGCTGCTGCTATAGATCTGGAAGATACAACAGGGTACCATTTGAAGACCTCATGCATATGTTCTTCAAACTGCCAGTGCTCCTCATTAGATGGGTCGCTACTGCACTGTTTCAAAGGAAGGTGATATTCAGATGTGGATGATGGTCATTCGAGCCAACATCCATTTGTCCAGGACTGCCACAAGGCTCACCATTGTCACCAATTCTATTTAACGTGTTCACAGTAACCATCACTGAACAACAGATGGATGGAAGGGGGAAGAAATATGGCTTTTGCTGATGATATTCTGGTATATCGACAGGTAAGAGACAGGAGTGAAACCGCCCCCACATTCCAAAACGAACTCGATCGCATCTCTTCCTGGTGTGGAGTATCAGGTGCATTGGTTAATCCTAATAAAGCAGCAGTTGCACGCTTCTCACTTAAAACAATCATATCGTTAACACGAAAACACAAATGGTACGAAATGAAGCTGATGATTTGGCCAGGCACAGCTTGACGGCATACCTCGGAGTTAGGTTTGATCGCAGTCTGTTTTTCGGTGACACGTCCACAATGTGATCATAAAATCCGCAAATAAATTGCCCCTTTGAAGGTTATTGCAGCTGCCAATATCGAACAAAGGCCACATACCTTTCAGCTCAATGGGCTAGCCCTCACACCAATCGAGTATGCCCTGGCAATTCTTGCTGTGAGTAAGACGTAAATTGACAAGCTGGAGAAAATACAGAAAGAAGCTATGAACAATCTCTTAAAGTGTATGTGGGACACTCCATGTGTATCAATGAGGTATCTTCTTGACGGAAGACAGGATCAAGATCTGGATGACACGAACATATCTGAAGATACTGAAAATAAGTGCAGATAAAGAGCATTGCATCATGAGCTCAACACAGAGATGGGCTTCAGGCCAAAGAGAGGCAAATGCGTGCACCGATCAGAGGATGTCATTAAACAAGTATGTCGTCTTATCAATATCAACACTGGCGAGGAGTGGATACTGTACCTACGTCATTAAGGGGAACATTGTATTGTATTGTGTATTGTCACACTCGACAGGAAATGTAGGCAACAGAACCCAGTCGTGGTCAATGCGGAGGTCAACGTCTCATCTGGGATGACACCGATGAGAAATATGAAGTCATCTATACAGATACAATTGTAATATGACAATGATGTAGTGTATGGACATTCACAGTACGCTCACAGGCAAAGCAATCAAGGAAGACGGTGGTGCATACGTTATGACTTCGAGTATCTTGACGACGGAGGTGATGCCAGTGAGCAGGCGTTTATCTGGTTAGAGTCACAGGATAACACCTGTCCATACTGGGTGATTCCATGAGTATGGGGAAAAAAAAGTAGTGTCGGACTCTGTACGCATGCAACGGGTAGAGACATTGCAAAAGTGAAATATACGAAAGATGACATTTATCTACGTTCCACATGCGGGTGTTCGGGGAAATGAAAGAGCGGACAGGTTGGCTAGCGCTGTCGTTAAGGACCGTCAACCAATGAATCGGGTGGAAATCATCAATGCCCTCCAAAATGTGAGAAGAGCACAGAAAGTCAACAACAAAGAGTCCACGTCACCTCCTAGGATGAAAAAAAATGGAAGTTAAGATTGGCACAGCCAGAAACGAGAAAATAAGAGGGCGTATAAGATTTATGAATCAACACAGAACTGGAATCGTCGGTCGCTGGACACTGCGGGACTTGCTGAGAAGGGAATCTATGTCCCTATGATCATTGTTGGGAGTACATTGATGATGACCCACAAATAACTCAAATAACTTTGAAACAGAGAATAAAAAAAAAAAATTATATATATAGTATATTGGATTCAGGAAAAACAGTGGGAAAAAAGAAGCTATATTTAGCATTAGAACATTGATTGAAAAGTACAAAGAAGTAAACAAATTAATATATACCTGCTTCATAGACTACACCGCAGCTTTTTATAGAATACACCAAATCAACTTATAGACTGCCTAAAAAGATATAAATCTGGACGACACAGACATACGACTAATATGTAATTTATATTGGGAATAAACAGCAAAAATAAAACATAACATTGAGAACTCTACACCCATTTATATAAAAAGAGGAGTAGAACAATGGTGCACTCTATCACCAAGTTTTTTTTTAAAATCTATACACCGTGGAATTCTTTAAAAAAATATCACATAGAAATCAGGCTTTACATCAATGGATAGATAATTAATAACCAGAGATATGCAGATGCTATTGTATTACTATAGCTCGTTTCAAATCACGTGCCCAACTTCAAAACGATATTACTCAGTAACCGTTTGTTAAAAATTGTTGAAATTTTCCAAATGTTATTAGAATGCAAAAGTCCATTAAATGTATATTTAACACATATCTTGCAGCTGCAGTTTTCTTAAAGCGGCGAATTTCTTTGATGTTTGTCAAAATTGTAAACTGTGAACCCCTAAATAATAGAAATTACCGTAGTTGCTGGTCTATGATTAATTTTCACTAGGTAAAGGCGTGGCCGTAATGGGGAAATAACTGAATAAGTCAAAACAAAATGAGAATTATTGTCTTCTCAGTTCGAGGACGGACGATAATATCAAGGTATACCTGTATGTCCAATTTTCATAGTTATGTGGTCCTGAAAAGGACCGTTTGTTGAACTAATTTAAGGTAATATAGGGGCCAACATTATGCGGGCTATATACTTTCATTCTGAATCAGACGAGTCTAAACTCGTCTTTGCTGCTAGGTATTAATCTCTTAATCTTTCCATCTGATGACTGCCATTCCCTTTGGTTAGTGTGGTGAGCATTGATCCATGTTTCATCCAAGTACACAATATCATAACCTTGCTTGCGCACCTCTTTTACTTCACGTAAGTACTTGCTTCTCATGACTACTATATGTGGCTTCTCACAGATGATGTTTCGTCCATTGGAATACTTTCTGAATGTAAAGCCTGCAGCTCTCACATTCCTCCATAATGTAGACTTTGATATTTCAATACTGTTGTTCTTTTTCAGCGATACTTTTAATTTTCTTATTGTAACAGTTTCATTCATACCCATCATTTTGCGAATTTCACTTCTAATCAGTTCACTGTCGAAATTATCCAACATTTTTGCTCTTCCTTGTGATTTTGTATAGTTGGAACATTGACGGTCACGTGCTTGAATCCAGCGATTAATGACCGTTTAGATAAATCCAAAATGTGTCTTGTCCTATTCTCAGGGTTTTCTAAAGAATGAAATAATCTTAATCGTTTAGCCTCTTTGCAAAAATAGTCATACATTTATATTGCGATGTTTTGTAAACTGCAGAATTTCATTTTAAGACTCATGGTAAATGTTATCGTTCCACGTCTGCACCTCTGAATGAACGGAAATGGAACACACAATTTCTCGTGTTTTTTACAAGTGTCTAATTGTGTCAAAAAACCACGGTGAAAGCGTGCAAACACGTCAATTTTACCGTGTATGGATTTTTACTCGCTATTTTTAACTTAAAGTACTGTAAACATTAAGTTTTGACTACATCAATGGGTCGTTATAAATTTATATCAATCAAATAAGTAACAATATTAACCAAATGTTTTTTTTTAATGAAATTAATTCCATGTTGGGTTATAATCATTATAACTTTACATGCAAATTTTGAACAACTTACAACAAGCGGTTAAAAAGCTATCGATTTTAAAAGTTGGGAACGAGTTATGAAACAAGCTATAGCAGAAAATCCTAAAGATCTACAACAATTACTTAATGTAATAAACACGAAAAGCAAAAATTATGGATTAGATATGAATATCAAAAAGACTAAAACTATGATCATAAACAAAGAAAATTCTCAAGATGTACAAATAAATATCAAAGTTGATGGAATTCACATGGAGACATTTCAGAGCTACAACTACCTGGGACATTCTACAACCAGTGATGGAAAATGTAACATTTAAATAAACAGAATATGTATGGCAACAAGTAATTTTAATACCATGAAAAATATACTAACATCAAAACAAATAACACCACGGCTGAAACTAAGAATAGCAAAATGTTACATCTTCTCTATATTTCTGTACTGTGCAGAAACACGGACATTAGACAAGAAAACATAACTGAAAATTGAAGCCTTTTACATGTGGATTTGTAGAAAAAATGGAAAAATTGGATGGAAAGAAAAAATAGAAACGATGAAGTTTTAAACCAACTAAAAATGAAAAGAAAACTACTAAATACATTTATAACAAGACAAATGAAATTTGTGGGTCATGTTAAACGTCACAACAGCCTACTAAAGGTAATAGTGAAAGAAAAAGTACACGGTAAAAGAGGCAGACCGAGATTAACATCGTCGAATAACATCAAAAGAGGAACAGGTCAACCTATGACATTCTTCACCATCATAGCAAGAGACAGAGTAGAATGGTATTCCATGGTATCCAACTTTCGATGCGGAGACGGCACTCAATGGTGATGATATATATATATAAATATATATATATATATATATATATATATATATATATATATATATATAATATAAGGCATACTGGAATGATGAATAGATTAAATTTAATATATGTATGATAATGAACGAACTTCATACGAATGTTATAAATTGAATATTATTAAAAAATGGAACCGCTAGTGCTCTTTCTACTAAAATCTTGTGACGTATTTGGCCTTGTTCGTACATTTAACTCCACCAAAACCGCACCATTTATCGCTAATTTATGGGCTGATTTTGTTTCGCACTCTTCGCATGATGATTTGTAATAATAGTTCCGTTATCTGACACATAAGGGTTATTGTGCTATGATCATCCCAATAAATCACACCAGTTTTTTTGTTGGTAGTGCTATGACTATTGATTTCAGCAAGTCGTCAGGTATATATCCGATGTTGTAGATGTCATTCCATATTTTTGTTATTATTTATTATTCAAAAATCTCCCTTGGCTTCCATATCTTCTTAAGTTAATTTATCTGATCCGTGAGCTTTTTTTTCTGCGTTCATATTGCACAAGGCGTCTTCCACTTCTTATTTGATTATTTCTGGTCCTTTCCAATTATCTTTAATGTTTACTCCAGTTCGTTCATGATAATAAAGATATATAATGTATTCTATTCATCATTCCCGTATGCGTTCTTGTTCAATCAAAAGTTCTCAATCATTTGATCTTAAACATCCAGTTTTTGATTGTGTTTTCTTGCTGTTAATCTTTCAGTTTGTTTGTATATAGCTTTGCTATCTCTATTTTGTGCATTTCAATCTCTTTGCATCCCAGATTAAGGCATGATTATTTTTCTTCGTTGCCTTTTATTACACTTTTTTTTATTTAATCAGTTAAAAAAGGAATTGAAGACAACGGTCACAACATAAATAATTTACGATTTGCGGATGACACAGTCTTAATAGCAGAGACAGAAAAAGAACTACAAGAAATGATATAAATAATAGTAAAAGAATGCAACAAGAAATGTCTCAGTCTGAATAGTAAGAAAACAGAAGTAATGGTTATATCGAAGAAACAATCATCACCATCATTGCAGCATCAAAATAAACGAGACAAAACTGAAACAAGTGCAACGTGTCAAATACTTGGGCACAATAATAACATCAGATGGGAGATGCACCACAGAAATAAAAAGCAGAATTGCTCTGGCCAAAATAACATTTCAGAAAATGAAAAATATCTTATGCCACAAATATGTCAATAAAAATGAGAAAGAGAGTTCATCAGTGCTATATAGAACCAATTCTGACCTATGGAAGCGAATCATGGACAGTAGACAAACACATGAAAAGACGATTAGAGGCCACAGAGATGGGGTTTCTCAGAAGAATGTTGAAAGTTCCCTGGACAGCTAAAAAGACCAATGAGGAAGTTCTCAAAGAGGCCAACACAAAAAGGGAACTCTTAAAAAACATCAGAAAGAAGCATTCACAATTTTTTCGGGCACATCATGAGAAGAGGAAATTTGGAATATTTCGTTACAACTAGCAAAATATAAGGAAAGAAAGATCGTGGTCGATAAAGAGAGAAAATACTGGATAGTTTGGTGTCATGGCATGGAAAACAGTCAAAAACAGAACGATGCACTGTATATATAAGATTGTGGAGGGGCATGATCGCCTACGCCAACCGGTATGGCACATGATGATGATAATGATACATATCTATGTTATCCTTTTTTTTTCTTCTTGTATAAATTAACTGTAAAATGTCATATGTAATCCATTACTGTTTTGAATTTGTCCTCACTACTGGTATGGTTTCTTTTGATGTTTGCTGCATTGATTCTTTTAGCACTTCCCACCGTTAATCAATGCTTTGTATCGTCTATATTGCATTATACTGGTTCTGAATGCCGATGTTATATTTATCTTGTAACATCTTATCTGATTTGAGTAAATTTAAATTTAAAATATATTAATTTCCATCTTCAGCCACCACTGGTCTCTGCAGCTTGGCCCTGCTTGAAACGTCAGTTAATCATGGACGGGAAAAAAAAAATATGAGTACCTCCGAAGACCAGTTATCTGCCTGTGCGGCGAGAGACCCATGTGCACACGGCTGCCAGGGGAAAAAAATGGACTAACGCGCACAATTCAGTTCCTAGTCTCTAGGGACTTCGTGAGAGGTAAAAGCTGGCGAACACACAAACAAAATAAAAATCATATTAACTGATGCTCTTGTTGGTGTTTTTAATTGCACTTTAAGTTTTCCCACAACTGGTAAATGATCACTATATAAATCTGCCCTGGTCTATTTTACACACATTAAAGACATTTTCTGCATCAGTTGTTGACCGTTATGTGATCCGTTTGATTACAACGTTGTCTACTGAGTTTTCCATGTCGGAAAGTCATGAATGTTGCTTAAACCAGAAGCTGCATATCAACATATTGTGTGTTTATATATGTCAATATTTGTATCACCTATTTTCTTTCTCTCTCCTCTCCGTGAAACGCGTATGGTTTATTGTGGGAGCGAGACACGCACTCTCAAACTCACTGAGAGAAAGAGAGAACGAATGAGCTAGAGGAATATAGTCTAGCCAGAACCATAAAAAAGACACATGGAAAGATTCACCCGATCGTAGAATCACATTGGACACCGAGTAAAAATAGGCTGGACAGAAAATGTGAAACAGTTCAGATTCCCAGGATGTGTGTGATTCATATACTTGTAAGGATTGTGAGATGTGATCTATTTTTGAGTTTGCTTCACTATGTACGTTTATGATTTTGTGAGTACGCGGCTGTTCACGTCGCCAAATAGACATGTCATAATGTGTAACTTAGAATAAGAAGATACTCTAAGTATTCAAGACTTATGTATGCAATGTAGACTTGTGTAAGTAAACAGAAGCTGGTGTTGTATTACACCTTACGCCTTGTTACTTGTGTCAGATTTAACGTAAGTAAAGGGTCCAGACAGGAGGCAAAAGAGTGCCTAATAATAAATATAATATTTAGTGTACAAAGAAATACAACGTAAATAATCAAATCTACTATCAGGTATCATGAAGTCAAAATAATAAAATATCAAGTTATCATCAGGTCATCAGTATCATCGCTGTGAAATTGGTACTGAACATCACCTCCACTATAGCGTTGAGTAACACTGATTCGTTGTATTTTTTTTTTTTTTGCAGTCTAAAAGATATAAGGAAAAAAAGAATGAGATAATTGGGTGGAAAGAAAAGAAGACAAACATGCAAGTTGTGAATCTGCTGAAAATAAAAACAATAACTACTTAACACATTTCGAACATACAGACATTTGCAATGATTTGGTCACACTAAAATACATATTATCCTTCTAAAAGTGACGTTGAAAGGAAAGGTACAAGGTAGACGATGCATAGGCAGATCTAGACTAAAGTGAAAATTATATATGTATATACATATAAAATTTAGATGACTTCACCTTGAGTGAAATAGAAACCACCTTAAAGCTAATGACCAATAACAAGGCTGCTGGAGAGGATAAGTTAACAGCTGAGATCCTCAAGGCAATTGATAGCCATAATTTAATACATCTCCAAAAAATGTTCAACATCATTTGGAAAACAGAGAAGACGCCTCATAAATGGAAAAAAGGAATCATTGTTAAGATCCCAAAAAAGGGCAATCTTAGAGATTGTAACAATTGGAGAGGCGTGACACTTTTGTCAGTTGCCTCAAAATTATTCTGTAAAATCATCCTAAATAGAATAAAGGATTCAATAGATACAGTAATGCGTGAAGAACAGGCTGGGTTTAGAAAAGGGAGAAGCTGTCTTGACCACATTTTCACTCTACGACTTATATTGGAGGAACACATTGAAAAGCAAAAACCTTTTGTACTTAACTTCATCGACTTCAAAAAAGCATTTGATAGTATTCATAGAGATTCTTTGTGGAAAATTCTGAAGCAATATGGCTTACCATCAAAAATCATAAATATTATCAAAGACATGTATGATGGTTACACATGTGCAGTTCGAACAGAGGAAGGACTGAGCGAATGTTTCCCAATAGAAACTGGGGTTAAACAAGGATGTATTTTATCGCCCTTGTTATTTGGAATTGTTATGGACTTCATAATGAAGAAATGCTGCACTGGTAATAAAGGCATCGAATGGATACAAGGAGACCATTTGGAGGACCTCGACTTTGCTGATGACATAGTTCTCATCAGCAATCAGATAAAAACGATGCAGGAAAACACAAATGAACTATCATCAATAGCCAGCAAAATTGGGCTTGAGGTCAATCATGAAAAGACTAAAGTCATGAAAAGTTTAATTCCAACAAGTGACAAAATATACATGGAAAACAAACCAGTAGAAGAGATCGATCACTTCATCTATCTTGGAAGTCACATTGATCGAGAAGGGGATACGAGCAAAGAAATTAGAATCAGACTGGCTAAAGCAGCAATGTCTTTCAGAAGCCTTGAAAAGTTGTGGAAATCAAAACTCATTAGCACAAACACAAAACTTAGGCTATTCAAATCAAATGTACTATCAACCCTTACGTATGCGTGTGAAAGCTGGAAAACAACAAGAGATATAGAAACAAAGTTGAACGCATTCGAACATAAATGTCTAAGGAAAATACTTGGTATAGAATGGAACGAATTCAAAACAAACGAGGAAATTAGAGAAATCGCCAATCAACCACTAATATCTTCAGTAATAAAGAAAAGACGATGGTCATACGTTGGACATGTGATGAGAAGAGATAATAATCGAATAGCAAAGCAAGCCCTCATATGGGAAACAACAGGTAAAAGAAAAAGAGGAAGACCCAGGGAGACACTGAGAAGAACATTGATGAGAGAGGCAAGAGCAGCAGGAATCGGCTCCCTCAATGAGATAGAACTGCTTGCACAGAACAGAGACAGATGGCGAGATTTGATAAAATATCTTTAAAAGAAAACTGCTAGAACAAAAATTCATATAGGAGAAGGTGTATCTTGGTCTACGCCCTATGGGCCGGTTACGGCTCGAAAGGTCAATAGATAGATAGATAGATAGATATACATATATCCCATTTCATGTTTCACTAAGAGGCAACATTAATTCTAAGTATTTCATCTCATATACCATACATTACATATACATTGTTTTTGCTTTATGTCTCCTTCGACAAAAAGATATGTGACAATTGTGTTAACAGTTTCACATTTATATCACTCGTGCAAAACATTACTGACCCCAAATCTTGTGTTAGCAGCAAATGGGGCCTGAAATGGAAGACATTATATTTAACGTGGAATGTTACACCTTGCTGCTGAGCATTGCAGTCAGTGATTTGTACTCTAACTCAGTCCATACAGCCATTAATCTACTAGCTAGGAGTTTCATTTTATTTCATCAAGTAGAGACTATCTGCGTAATAGTTTTGTAGTTCATGATGATGAAGATATATATATGGCCCTTTTCGTCTTGTCAGACGGTCTAGTGGAGGCTATTGCGTATTTTTTTAGGTATTGTTTTTGCCGAACAGCTTCTCTCGTGGCTAATTCTACAAATGTTTGACAAACACACGCGGTCACATAATGAACAGGTCAGGCTCGCTGATCCACAGGGTTTACCATCCTTTTTCATGAGTCTCTTCTCTTCTAAGTCCTGTCTTAGAACAGTCTCAAATGTTGTTATACCGTTCCTTATACATGCTCTCCATGATGTGCGATCACTTGCCAGATGTTGCCAGTCGTTTTCATAGATGGAGAAGTCTTTCAGAGATGATTTGCAGTTATCTCTATATCGTAGTTTAGGTCTGGCGATTTGTCTTTTTCCGTGTTTTAGCTCACCATATAGTATTTGTCTAGGAATGCGTTTTTCTTCCATCCGTTGGATATGCCCCAGCCATCTTAGCCTTCGACTTCTGAGCATCGACATGATTGTTAGGGTCTTAGCACGTTGCAGGACAGTTAAGTTGGTTATTTTGTCTTGCCATTTGATGTGCATTATTTTGCGGAGACATCGCATGTGGAAGACATTTAGTCTTTTTTCCTGGTTATGATGAAGTTGGTGATGTGATATTTAATGACGATATTACACACTGTACATTCAGGTTTTAGAATAACAAGTTTTGACTGAAGTTGTGTTTATTGTCACAGTAGGTAGTTTTCAATCAAAGTTTCAATCAATTTATTAAGATCACAATTATCATATCTGTCACTCTCTTTGGTTCCCGAGTCTTCAACCTGAGTCATGTGCCTTGACTGTACCTTGTCCCTGCGTCTGTACAACATGTAGTCTCTGTGTCTGGACTGCTTTCGATCCTCGCATCTGATCAAATATACTATGTGTTCATTGTCCTCAATTAAGGTTAACAACCAAAGTTATATGTTTAGATATCATGTTCCTGAGCGATTCGACAACAACCATCTGTCGCTTTGGTTTGCATTTCCATATGTCTACCTGGTCTGCAGACCTAATACTGTTATACCTGGTTAAAGGTGAAAAACTATACTATAATCAATAAGACGAAGAAATAACTGTGTATTAAGCAGACAATGAGTATTTTCTTACTCTATTTGACTTTTTTTCTTTCTTTCTTTCTTTCTTTTATTATTTCTTTCTCTCTCTTTGTCATTTATTCTTTCTTTGTTTCTTTCTCTTCTTCATCAGTCAGTCATTGTTATGCATTTAGACTATTAGACCAGCTTGGTCAACGAACAAGACAGTGTGTTTGAGGTCATCACCGGTTCACCATAACTTGTCATGTTTCAGTGGGCAATATTTGTGTTCTCAGACTTGCGTAAACTTTTAGTTCTGTCTCTTTCCACTGTAGATTATATAGAACAAACGTCAAACCCCGAAAAACACGCATATTCTATCAGTCTGAAGAACAGATAACAATGTTTAACTTTACTTATATAAATATATAAGTATATATATATATATATATATATATATATATATATATATATTGCGAATTAATATCATTCAACTGATCTTTCAAGATCCACTCCTTTTTCATGTTTCACTAAAAGTCAAAATAAAGTCTGCGCGGTTTCTTGTCTATCTCGCCACTAATCTACTAGAGCACTATGTTTATAGCATCAACTATGTTCCCCAATCTCTGTCGGAAAGCAATAATCGTGTCTACCCTGCAACAACCCATTTCCTTTCAAATGTTTTCAGTCTGAAGGAGTTTTATGTCGAAGACTATGTTCCTGATGCACACAATTTTGCAGCAGGAAAGAAATGACAGAACAAATCCACTTTTTGTTCTTGAATCCTGATATAACATCTAACAAAATAAAATCCTTGTTTCTCTTCTTGTTTATCTTGTGTTGATGTGCAATGAGGCCACAATGACATGTTCTGATTACAAATATCACGGTCTGCTATGTTTTCTGAGTTTGTTAAGCTCTCATGTACTGGCTCTTATTTTCCATGCAGCTCCCTCTATTTTGTCTTCCTGGCTTGTTTCCGATTTGTTTTTATTTCTTTGATGTTGGATGTGCTGCGACAACCAGGTTTTGCGAGATTATATGTTTTTACGTGTTCACAAATGTCACTGTGTGCTGGTATCTAAATTCAGGAATAGTTCTGTCTTTTCTGACATCGAACTCGTTTTGTTAGTTATTTCTTGAATGTGTCCTGGTTGGGGATTACAGTTGCTTCTATAACCAACTTTGCATTCATGAGGATGGTAAGTTCTGGAAGCGGGGATCTTGTTTAATGAGAATGTTTGTGGCTGTGGGGAATGCCATAGAATCTGCTCTAAAACGCGTGTACTTGTTTGTCTTTCCACCTTGGTAGATTATACAGATGTCACTGTGTCTTTTCTTCGACACTTCGGTTGCCGATCCATCTGTGGGAACCTGTTTCCATATATCTCTGAAATGTTTTCCCTCAAAGCATAATAAGTTATATGTCTCTCCTTTTCTGCAGAATCCATTACTGTAGAAACCCCGTGAATGATTTGTATACAACTGAATGATAAAAATCGCACTGACCAAATGCAATTCTACTATAGTCCGTTTCATAACTCGTGGCCAACTTTTAAAATCGATATCTTTTTAACCCTTTTTTTGTAAGTTCTTCAAAATTTGCATGTAAAGTTATAATGATTAGAACCCAACAGGGAATTAATTTCATTAAAAAAAAACATTTGGTTATTATTGTTGCTTATTTGATTTATATAAATTTATAACGACCCATTGATGTAGTCAAAACTTAATGTTTACATTATTTTAAAATAAAAATAGCGAGTAAAAATCCATACACGGTCAAATTGACGTGTTTGCACGCTTTCAACGTGGGTTTTCTGACACAATTAGACACTTGTAAAAAACACGAGAAATTGTATGTGCTATTTCCTTTCATTCAGAGGCGACGACGTGGAACGATAACATTTATCATGAGTCTTAAAATAAAATTCTGCAGTTTACAAAACATCGCAATAAAAATGTATGGCTATTTTTGAAAAGAGGCTAAACGAGGAAGATTATTTAATTCTTTAGAAAACCTTGAGAATAGGACAAGACACATTTTGGATTTATCTAAACGGTCATTTAATCGCTGGATTCAAGCACGTGACCGTCAATGTTCCAAATATACAAAATCACAAGGAAGAGCAAAAATGTTGGATAATTTCGACAGTGAACTTATTAGAAGTGAAATTCGCAAAATGTTGGGAATGAATGAAACTGTTACAATAAGAAAATTAAAAGTATCGCTGAAAAAGAACAACAGTATTGAAATATCAAAGTCTACATTATGGAGGAATGTGAGAGCTGCACGCTTTACATTCAGAAAGTATTCCAATGGACGAAACATCATCTGAGAGAAGCCACATATAGTAGTCATGAGAAGCAAGTACTTACGTGAAGTAAAAGAGGTGCGCAAGCAAGGTTATGATATTGTGTACTTGGATGAAACATGGATCAATGCTCACCACACTAACTAAAGGGAATGGTAGTCATCAAATGGAAAGATTAAGAGATTAATACCTAGCAGCAAAGGACAGCGCTTGATAATTGCTCATGCAGGTAGTCGACAACATGGACTAATACAGAATGCAGAGCTCATTTTTCTTTCAAAATCCATAGACAATCGGGATTATCACTCTGAGATGAATGGTCACATATTTAGACATTGGATTGAAAATTATGTTCTCCCAGCACTAGATCGACCATCTTGCCTAATAATGGACAATGCAGCGTACCACAACATTGTTGCACTTGAAGATAAAGTCCCGACGTCATCCAGTACAAAAGATGATATTAAGATATGGCTCACAAAGGAGCACATACAATTTAATAACATGTACTTAAAACCTGAATTACTATCTCTAGTAAAGCAAAAACAGAGGACACAGATTTTTCAAATAGATAAGATTATCAAAGAGCACGGTCATATAAGTTTGAGGCTGCAACCTTACCATGCTCATTTAAATCTAATAGAACTAATCTGGGCAAAATTAAAAGGACAATTGGCAGATGAAATACAACATTCAAAATATGCGATGTAAAGACTCTTGCTAATCTCGCTTTATTAAATATAGACAAAGATTATTGAGCTAAATGTGAAGACCACGTCTTAAAACAGGAAGAGGAATATTGGAAAAATGATGGTTTGTGTAATGTTCAACCCCAAACAGTTATTAATCTTTTAGACTCGTCTGATTCAGAATGAAAGTATATAGCCCCCACAATGTTGGCCCCTATATTACCTTACA
Source organism: Megaustenia siamemsis (assembly GCA_032433765.1). NCBI lineage: Eukaryota > Metazoa > Mollusca > Gastropoda > Stylommatophora > Ariophantidae > Megaustenia > Megaustenia siamemsis. The sequence continues at coordinate 49,757,683 of JAVIAB010000101.1, read as the reverse complement.
TTAGTTCAACAAACGGTCCTTATCAGGACCACACAACTATGAAAATTGGACATGCAGGTATACCTTGATATTATCGTCCGTCCTCGAAATGAGCAGACAATAATTATCCTGGTGTTTTGTCTTATCCAGTTATTTCCCCATTACGGCCACGCCTTTACCTAGTGAAAATTAATCATAGACCAGCAACTACGGTAATTTCTATTCTTTAGGGGTTCACAATTTACAATTTTGACAAACATCAAAGAAATTCGCCGCTTTAAGAAAACTGCAGCTGCAAGATATTTGTTAAATTTACATTTAAAGGGTCTTTTGCATTCTAATAACATTTGGAAAATTTCAACAGTTTTTAACAAACGATTAGAGAGTAATAGCGTTTTGAAGGTGGGCACATGATTTGAAACGAACTATAACAGCCGTGTTGTTGACTGTGCACTTAAAGTCACCACATGCTATTTAATTATTGTTTGATGTAAACACAGAGACAAACCTTCTCAGTTAAGAGGTGTATCAGATAGATGTGCCCTCGGTGAACCTTATCATTAATTATCCCTCACAAAAAAAAAATAAAAAGCACTCTCTCGTTCTATCTAGCATATAACACGAAGACAATGCTTCATTATCAGACAGTGATGCCTAGTGATTACGTAATATCGCATTTTTGGAAATGACGTAACCACTTAGTCTAATTTCAGCGTTTACATAAAACAGTCAACTATTATCACACACAAATTGGACACAACGAGATTCGATTGCAATGCCACTAGTAAGATGGCCCAGAAGATCGCGGTAATACTGGACTCTACTGCATTAAATTTTGCAATTTGTTTGTATTCTTGTCTTAAAGTGTATCACCATTTCATGTCAAAAGGGCCAAGAGTCTACATAAAACGTTCTGGAAAATGTGGTCGTTAAAAAAACTAAGAAGAACGCTCCGATATAGACAATTTGCAACCAAATTTGAATTGTCATATGCTAAATTATTCACATAATGATTTCCTCTCTATCACTCCCTCATCTGACTGTCTCTCACTCTATAATATAAAGAAGAACGGAACAAGATCTTGGAAGAAAAATAATGCACTGCAAATTAAACACATTTATTTTTTTCACCAGGAAAGAGCAACAGTTAACTTCGTCAGTTAAAAATACAGCAGCTACCTAAGATAACATGTTCATGTGTTTAGACCTAGTTATTTAGTGAATCAACATAGTTTTCCACTATGTATCGGAGACCCACAACTTTCCTAAACATGAAATAAATGGAACAAAAGATTTCATCAACAATTATTGTCTAGCAACTATAATTATAAAATACAATTGTAGCTTTCCTTTGTAAATTGTTGGTATCATCCTCGTAGATAAGGTTTATTTTTTGCTTTTTTAATGTCGTTCTTATAATTAATATTTTCCTACCTCATTATATTAAAGTTAAAAAAACATTTCTCAAAAATAAAAATTGTAAATTAATTATATTCCACAACCAGTGTGCTTTTTAATAACATATGCACTTGTATCAACAAATAAAGGTGTGAAACAAGTGGAGGATTTAAAATACATATGCAGTTTAGTGACAAACAAAAATTCACAAACATCAGATGCATCAAAGCTTGTCAATCATTGGACAGCTTTCACCATTATTGTCCAAGGAAAAACTCTAGAGGCAAAAGGGGCATTCTACAATACAATCTTCGTCCCAATGCCAGGCCTGGACCCTAGATGCAAGAATAATAAGACAAATAACCTCTACTGAGATTAAATGTGTTGGAGGAATAAAAGGAAACAGAATGAGAGACAATATCAGGAATGAAGAAAAAAGAAGCTCGGAGTAGCGCCCGCCATATAATATAGAGAGAAACAACAGATACAATGGTTTGGCCACGTGGCAAGGCAGAGTCATCAAACAAAACACAATGAGCACTCAATAAACGTTTTGAGAGGACTAGACCCTAGGGTAAACCACGAAAAAGATGGAACGATGGAATATTAGAAGTTCTAGGAAACATAGCAGCAGAAGGGAACAGAACAGCAAACGACCACAAAGCTTATCTCCCCTCTACGCTATAATGCAAATAGTGAGAGGCAGAAGAAGAAGAAGTAAAGGTGACAAAGAAATTGACACTTTTTGCAACCAACTAGAGATGGTAATGGAACACTGTAAATCACAAGAAATAACTTTTATGTTAGGTGATTAAATGCAAACGTGGAAACTGCTAGAGTGCAAAATGTAACTGGAGTACGTAACCTAGGAGAGACAAATGACAGATAGCATAGGTCAATAGATTGGGCAGACACATTCAATTATTATTGGTAACTTCAGGTTCAAGCAACCTTAGACAAATATGGATATAGCCCAGACAACAAAATACACAATCACACTGATTTATACAGGTTCAGAGAATATTCAGGAATGGCTTAACATCTGCTTAAACAAGGCCAGGTGCAGACTGCAACAGTGACCAAGTAAGCGTTGTTGGAAAAATTAGAGTAAAACTGAAGTGAACAGAGTGAGAGCGAACTGAACTCAATAATTAAAAAGTATGAAATTACATCTAAATATCTTTGGAGTAGATAGATAAATGGGGTAGAAATATACTAAGATATACGGTCTTTGAGACAATACACAGCATTGAGGAACAGTGGGAAATGCTTAAACAATCGAATCGATTCAACAAACATAAAAAAAATAATACGAAGAATTAAAACGAATCCACACGAATACATGGATCTCAAGGAAAAAAATAATCCATATACAAAACAAGGCGAAAAAAAGAAAACATAAGAAAGAAGAACTAACATACAAAATATTTCACTAAGAGATCCAAAACAAATGCAGATAAACTAAGGAAGGATATTCACGTTAAACGAAATAACTAGGAGAAAAGAAGTCAAAGTTTCAGTATGTGCGAAATCAAAGGAACAAAATATAATAATGGGGGAAGAGAAGTTAATGAAAAGATGGACAGAATATATTAATCAACTCAATGATGGTGAACGACCATATCTAGAATTTCAAACAAAGACACATGACCACCAATAATACAGAGTGACGTAGAGAAGACAATTCAACACATGAAAAGAGGCAAAGCATTAGAACCCGATAAAATAAAATTCAAAGAAATAGATACATTAGGAGAACTGGGAATACAAATCATAACAAAACTCTTCAATGAGATATATAACTATTGGCACATTAGAACATAGTACTTTTTGGCACCCGAAGATCTAGTATTTTTTTTTTTGTAGCTATCTCAAAGAAGTCAAGCACCACTGATTACGAAGACCATCACACTATTAATTTCAGAGCCACATGACCAAAACATTGTTAAGAATCATCATGAGTCGAGTGAGAAACAAAATCCAACAAGAAATAGGCGCGGAACAATGTACATGTGTGAAGGAAAATGTAACACTAATGCAAAATACATCATAGGAACATTGAGAGAAAGGGTCATAGAGGTACAGAGATATATACTTATGTGCACAAAGGCATTTGTCAAACTGATGTATGTGAAAATAATCAATATGCCAGAGAAATTAACATTGACGGCAAGCATCTAAGAATAATGAAAAAAAAATGTATAGGGAATAAATAGCATCCCTTAGAATTAATAACGAAACAAGACAATTCTAAAATATAAAACAAGAAGTCAGACTAGCATGTGTTCAGTCGCAAACTTTCTTCTCACTTTACAGCGAAAACATTATGAGATCAATAGTAGACTCAGTCTACTATTGATCTCATAATTCAAGGAATTGAAATCAACGGTCACAACAATCTGCGATATGCAGATGACACAGTCTTAATATCAGAGACAGAGAATGAATTACGTGAAATGAAGGGCATAATAGTAAAAGAGACCAATAAAAACAGTCAGTCTGAATATTAAAAAGAAGCAAACAGGAGTAATGATCATATTCAAGAAACAATCATCACTATCATGTAAATTAAAAAATAAACGGGCAAATCAGAAGCAAGTACAGAGCGTCAAAAACGTGGGATCATAACAACATCAGACGGAAGATGTATCACATAAATAACAGGTATTACTGTGGCACTTTAGTAAAGCTTAATATGGCACTTACTTAATGAAGACCACATGAAAACACAATAGTTCTAGAGGATCTCAACACAAAAGTAGGAAATGAAAGAGTCATGAAAGTAGCTGGCTATGATTATTCCATAGGCGAGAGAAGTGAAAGAGGTGGCAAACTAACTTAGTGGGCAAGAATAATAAACATGATAATAGGAAACACCTGGTGTAAGGAACATGCAACACGTATGTGGACGTGGAAAAGCCCTGGGGCAATGCACGTAATCAAATTGATTACATAATGATAAACAATACGTTTACAAACAGTCTGGTATGTGTGAGAACTAGATCAGGAGCAGGTTGCAATAGTGATCATGTACCAGTTGTGGGAAAGCTTAAGCCGGTACAATGCAATAGAGAAGATACACATTATTGATGAACAGTGGGAAATGCTAAAATTATCAATGCAACAAACATCGAAAGTGTTCATACCACCAGTGAGGGCAAATTCAAGACAGAAATGGATGCCAGATACAATTTTGCAGTTAATAGATATAAGAATTAAAAAAAAGGATAACAACAATGAATGTACGAAATTAAATAAATACATTATAATAAATGCAATGATGCAAAAAGAATCAATGCTAAAACTGAGGTGGAAAAAGATTGAAAAGCATCAAAAAGAGATTCCAAAGCTGTATACATACCAATTTAAGAAATGACAGGAAGAAAAACGCAATTTAAAAAAAAACTGAATGTTTAAGCTCAAAGGAAGGAGAACTGTTGATTGAACAAAAGGGACTGATGGACAGAATACATTATAGATCTTTATAACGATGAACGAGCAAAAGTAAATATTAAGGATAATACGACTTTGAAGCAAGTAGGCAATTTTAAATATCTGGGTAGCACATTAATACAAGCCAATAACTAATAGACAGATATAGATATGAGGTGTCACAAAGCATGCCAAGTTATAGGCCAAGTATCAACACTATTGAAAAACAAAGCAATAACTACGGAAGCAAAAAGGGCAATATACAAATCAATTTTTCTACCAAAGCTGTGCTATCAGTGCCAGAATTGGACGCTGGACTCTAGAACAATAAGAAAGATAACGACCACCGAAATGAAATGTGTCAGAAGAATGACAGGAAACAGCTTAAGGGTCAGGGTAAGAAACACTGACCCGAGGAAGAAACTCGAAATTGAACCAGCCATCGAATACATAAAGAAATAACAGATAAATGGGTTCCGCAAAATAACAAGACAAAAAGAACTAACAATGACTCACAGAGCCATAAACAAACGCTACGAAAACACCAGATTAAGAGGTAGACCGAGAAGGCGATGTATAAAGGGAATACTAGAGTCACTAGGAGGAATAACATCAGAAGAGGCCAACAGAAGAGCAAAGAATCGCAGATTGTTTCTACCCTCGACGCCAGCGGCAGCACAGGAAGGATAGAAGAAGAAAAAAGATGGATAATGGGATGGAGGCTAGCAATACTTAAAGAAGTGGATGACGCCTTCTGCAATATGAAAGCATGGAAAGTTCCTGGACTAGATAATACAATTAAATAAGAGATTGAAGCCATGGGTGATTTTGGAATAAATTATAACAATAATATTGAATGATATCTACAACAGCGGATATACACCAGACAACCTGCTATCGCATAGTAAGTCTTATGAGTCTCATGACTAAAATATTACTAAAAATCAGCATTCGAAGAGTGCGAAACAAAATCAGTGAAAAAATCAGAGATGTTATTTTGGAGGTAAAGAAACGAGCATTGCCATCTACATCATAAGATCTTTAGTAGAAAGAGCTATAGAGGTGAAACAGATCCATATCTATGTTTTATAGATTATACAGAAGCATTTGACAAAGTAAAGCACCAAGAAATAGTCAAATTTGTAGAAGATATAAACGTAGACAGCAAATCTCTAAGAATAATAAAGAACATGTTGTGGCAACATACAGCAGTCATGAGAACTGGAAATCAACTTGGAATGTTGCAACACATAAAACAGGGTGTTAGACAAGGTTGTGTCCTGTCACCAGATTCATTAATATGTTAAGTGACATTATTTTAAAATTCTTATGAGGTATGCCTGGAATAACAATCCAAGGTCTTAATATAAATAATATAAGCAATGCTGACGATACTGTCTTAATCGCTAAGAGTGAACATTAGTTACAAGAAATGTTAGACATTATAGTGAAAAAAAATCAAAAATAAGGGACTCAGCCTTAATAACAGAAAGACAGAAGGAATGGTAACAACATAGAAAAATACATCACCGCAGTGCACAATAAATAGAAGAAAAACAATATTAAAACATGTGAATGAATTTAAACATATGGGAACATTGTTAACCTCAGATGGTAGATGTGAGAGGTGAGATGCAGAATGGCTCAGATAAAAGCAGCTTTAAAAAAAATGAGGAAGGTACTATACAATCCATTTTCGACAATATAAACAAGAGGAGTTCTTAAATGTTATGTAGAGCCAGTCTTAACATATGGATGTGAATCATGTGCAATAGGACAACAGACAAGAATACATGACCTCCGCATGACTGGAGGTTGTAGACATTTTTTACATAAAAATATTGATAGTACCATGGACAGTAAAGAAGACTAAAGAATACGTCCTGAAAGAGGTCAAAGTAAAAGATAACTAATTTGCAATATTAGGAAGAAACAATCATCATTTATGGGCATGTAATGAGAAGGGAACAGCTGGAATATATTGTAACAACTGGAAAAATCGAGAAACGAAGATATAGAGGGAAGCAAAGAGAAAAGATATGGGATAGTTTAAGAGAATGGCCTGACAGAAGGTCAGCAACAGAGATGATCCAAAAAAAAATCTGTCGAGATCGAAAGTTGTGGAGAGATATGATCAGCTGCGCCAACAGGCACAGTACCTGATGATGATGTATGTAAACGTTAAAAAAGGGAGGGGGATATTCAAGGAAATCTGTTGGAAAGTACAAGAGAGACATTCAAAGATGTGCAGAGCTTAAACAATTGAGGACACACCAACTTGTGTCGATGGAAAGATATTGGTGCTGCCATACAAGACGCTAGCAAATACCTCATCTACTGACTGCTCTGTATGTAAGACTGCGATGGAATGTAATTCAGATTTTATGTCCAGCACACCATTTGTAGTACGGGTTATTATTGATGGATTAGGAAAGGAAGAGAAGTAGAGAGAGTCACATATGAAGAGATAAAGACGCATATATAAACTATGATAGACGTAACAGTGCTGTTCAGTTGATCAACCGATTTTTACAAAATGAAAGAAGTAAAGAAAGCACGAACTCCATCATTGATTTGGCATTTTAAAATGTGTTTTAAAGCTTCATGTTTTTTTTCCATATGCGCTATTTTGCTAAATGAAGTGATCATTAGGTCTGCATTAGCTTACAAGTACTCTTATATCACAAACGTATTTATAACTAACATACCCTTAAGGTCTACACAATTTCTGAAGACGAGTTCACTGATTACCCCATCATATACAGTGGATAGACAAAAGAGGACATACACCAGCAGCAGAGACGAACAGAAGAGCAAAAGATCGATATCCCCCTCGACGCTGAAAGACAAATGAGGAAGGAAAGAAGATGAAGTTAAAGAGTTTCCTTATTGAATCAATGTAACTGAGCAGCATGTCAACTCTATCGACTGAACCCATGCATTTATTATAGTCAACAACACATACATATTTTGTTTCGCTGTCCTTTTGCCAGGTTCTAATATTTCTCCAGAGTAACATGTTGTCAACGTCCAAATCTTTCGTTTATCTCATCATTTAAAAGCTAATAAATTATTTGCAGATTTATAGCAAACAACATCTTTGTTCTGCTATTACTCCATTTTGACATTATTTTCTGTTCTTACTAACAGTACCATCTCTTCCCTAATGTGCCTTTTGAGAAGGATTCACTTGTGCATCGCGCAACATTATCTACGCTGTATAATATAAACTATGTAAGATGATCTGCATATGCGAATCAGGACGTCGGAACCAGTTCTACCTTACCCTCCCATTCACTACAGCACCCTGCACCGCCAGTGCTTCATAATTCCCATATGACGCTTCCTTTTATCGCCATGTAACCTGAGTAACAATGTGCTTCGTTTGCCCCTTTAACTCAATATTTGCACTTGTCGCTAGTGATTACCTGTTACACGCTTGACTACGTCACACCTCACTCTGCTACCTTATCTCATCCAACTTCTCGTCTAATCATGTGATATTATAAATATATATATTTATATATGTCAAATATTAACTATTTTTATTCTCCGATATGTATCATATCTCTCTTTCATTTCAACATTTCTTCTCTTATCCCTGTGTTTATTTATTTCTGCTTTACCTGCCACTGTCATCCTAGATGTAGTAATATATATTACGCTGTTTGTTTGTGCTGTTCTCGTTTTCTGACGTAGGCCACACGTAGACCGACGCAACAGTATCGTCTTTTCTTTTTTTTGTAAAACTGTCACCTTACCACGTAGGAGTATACACTACACCCAACTATTTGCACCTGCTTCAAACTTTACTGCAGCACTGCAATTATTTGCCTGTTCCGATCGTGTTATCACATTTACAGACCGTCACTTACCCCTGGTCTGTTATATGGAACTGTGGCCTGAAAAATGGAGAATTGAAAAAAGTTGTGAAATGATTAGGGTCTCGGTATTAGCACTCATCATTTGGACAGAAAGCGCCAGTTGTCTCTAACTTTTTGCTGAAACAAAACCTACTGTGTGTCACATGCTGCCATCGTGATGTCTCCCATTGTATTCATCCAATCACCTTATGGCGTCACTTTCTCCGTTGTCAGTTGTTGACTGTAAACATCTGTTTTCTGTTACTTATTTATTATATGCCTCCGGTTCGTGTGTTCGAGATGGTCACTCATATACAGTTCGGGACTTGTACTTTTCTTGTCGCTGGGTCTTCACTTCGAGCTATTCTACTTTGGATTTACACCTTTATCGTTTATGTTAGACTTTTAGTGACGAGACTGGTTCTTTTGAGGAATTGTGCCCAGCCCAAGTATGCCCCTGGTGCTGACAGTAAACAAACAAACTACGACCTGCCGGTGAAGGAATTCGTCAGGTAGCAGACAATGAATAACAGCAACATGAATACATGTCAACGTATGATGATGTTGGTCTCTGATGAATGCCGGTCAGAATGAAGAAAATGGACTGTCATGGGCGGACCCAAAAGACGAATAATAGACATGACCTATTTATTTGTTGGTCGCATGATATGATCCATGTGTTAGGTAGGACATCGAAGGTCAAAAGGGAGAAGGAAATATGCAGTCAACATGAGAATGGTTCCATGAGGATAGTTGAAAGGAGGGTACCATATGGGGGAGTAATGGGTGATTACAAAGCTGACGAAATGGGGAAGGAAGGAACAGCAGAACAAATCACAATACTATAGCAAGGAAAGAAAGTAAGAGATAGGAGATAGTGATATAGGAGGCCATTGCTTTAAGGAATAATTAAAAGAATTCAACTTTCTCAAATAGAGAGTGCCGAAGTGGGCTATGAGTCGGTTCTGCAACGCAAGAGCGTTGGTTGATAAGTCTTCTTACACGCCCACTAAGTTTCTCATTTCTGACTGTGCCCATCTTAACTCCCATCTCTTGTACGTTGTATGCATATGGGCAGTAATATAAACAAAGAGGGTTAAATAGAGAACGATAAAAAAGGATATCAAAAGCAAGAGGTTCACTCGTTGCACTGAACATATGGAAATCTAAAGACATTATGTTAAATACCAAAATAAAAATGGTCAACTCCAATGTTAAGTCAGTTATATTATATGGCCGTGGAACATGGAGAACAACAAAAGTGACAATCATTATGATACAGACCTTCATTAATGGATGATTGTGCAGAATAAAATTATGGAAATGACTTGACAAAAGCACTGACATAACATTTATGGAAAAGTACCCTTAAAATGGCAATGGAGAAAGAGATACAACTAAGGCGATGGCACTGAATATGATATACACCGAGGAAGCCAAAAAAGAATATTACACAACATGCACTTATTTTTAATCCTAAATGACAAAGACAAACAGGAAGACCATAATATTCATGGAGAAAGCAGATGAAAGCAGAGATGCAAATTATGGGGATGACATGGAATGATCTTAAAATAAAATGGCCGGAAAAAGAACGGCTTGAATCGTATTTTGGAAGATCTATGCTCCACAGGAAAAGGAAATATAGATACTATGTAAGTTATATCCACCATCTTAATTGCCCTTCTCTCCTCCATTTTTTGGAAATGTGTTGTGTTTTCCAAATTTGCTTTTGAATGGGAATAATTTGTTTGATAGACCTAATCGGTTTTTGCCGAACGTGATTGTTTGTCCTTTCTTTCTGTTTATGTTGCTGCTCCACACTATTTATGTTTATTTTATATATTATAACACAATTGTGTTGACATCTACGGTTATATAAACACTTTGCTATAATTACATAGAGAAGAATGAATAAAGAATGTGATCTTCCTCTTTCCTTCCCCATTTGTCTTTCCACTCCGAGGACAGATACATTTTGGGGCATTATGTTTTTTTTCTGTTTACTTCTGCTATTGTTATGTTTGCTAGTGTTTTTTTTTATAATCCTCAAATCCATCGCTTTCTTGCTCAGCCCTTGCGTCTGGTGTTGACACAACGTACATTGAATGCTCCGATGTAATATGTTTTGAACTTTCCGCTGTGTCACGTGGTCAAACCATTTGATCTGTGTTTTTTTCTGTGTATATTCTATGCCGGGGGTTATTCCTAGCTTATTTCTCTGAGCTTATCAATCTTCCAATCTTATCTCTTAGGCTGTTTCCTGTTCTTCAAATAATACATTTCATCTCAGTAGATGATTTTTTTTTTATTGTTCTTGAATCTAGAATCCAAGTATGTCATTGTCATTGGTAACACAACGTTGGGATGAAGATTTGACTGCAGAGTGTCCGTTTTGCCTATATATATATATATACTTCCTTGTAGGACAATAGTGGGTGATAGCTGTCCAATGATTTAACAAGTTTTGTTGTATCTTGGTCTATGTATATTGTTTATAAATTGTCGTATGTCACTAGACTTCTTAGGTATTTAAATTCATTTATTTGTTTTACTTGTCTGCCGTCTTTAGTAATGTTGATTTTCAGTTTTAATCTTTCGATATGCACAGTTTCTGAATTGTTGATTTAAATGTTGCATTTTGTGCCTGTGCTGTTGAGTTTTTGAAGTGTTCGTGTAGGTCTCATATTTTTCCACCTATTAGTGTATGATAATGTGCAAATAGCTTGTTTATCTCTTCTGTCTTCAATGGGTTGGCTAACTTGCATATGTAGTTCATGTATATAATGAACAATATGGCGGATAGTACATACCCTTTTGCCCGTGTCCATCAACGTTTCTTCAATGATCACCACTTCACTTCGTAATGCGCTCAGTTCTTTGGTGTAACTGCCAATCTTTGTACTTCGCGTTGTGTTTGTTATTTATGTCGGAATGCGTCACACACTTGTCCACATACAATTGACTGTACAATCAAATAAATCCCTTGTACATAAGAACACAAACATTTTATTTTCATTGTCAACTTAACAATAAGGTGACCAGACGTCCAGATTTTTCCGGGACAGTCCCGATTTTTTACTGTTTTTTCAACCGTTGTCCTTGAATTGTTACTGTCCCGAATTGTTGTCGAATCCTAAGAATAGTGTTGAGTAATTAACATGGAATACCTTTATCTGTTGTCCATTTAACCTGGTGTCCACTAATACTAGTATTTTAATTGTTCTCTTTGTCATGTCTTTTATCAGTTAAACTTCTTTATTGTTTTCTACGCATATGTTAATGATTGTTACCTTATTTTTGTGGTTTATCGTAATTTTTCTGCGCTTTCCTTGAGCACAAAATATTTATCTTTTTTCAGAACTCTTAAGTGTGTCTAAAGTTAAGGGCTTAACTTAAAAACATACTTTGTGATTAACCAGGAGATGTTTTCCTCCGTGCTAGATCGGTAGGTCTCACATGCACTATTAAAAAAAAAAAAGTACTTATCTGATCTTGTCTTCCTTCATTATTAGAACACTTGGCACAGCTTGTAAAGAAATACATATCTATCCGCTAGAAACACTTTGTTGGTCGCCTTTGTCACATAATTCTCATTCCAAAATTAAAACAAACCGTCATCTTGAACAAACGAACAACGTGTACTTCCTTACAAATGGCAAAATATAGGGAAATAATGTGATACAATGATCATTGTACATTTATGTATTTAAATTTCCTATTTATAGATTTAGCTCCCTAGTGTTTAGTGTCCCACATGCACGAGGCTATTGAGGTGACTGCTCATTTTGTTCAAGGTACAATTGTCAAGCATTCCTGTCTACATGGATACACGACAACATATTTATGGGGGAATTGTTACGGGACAGTCGGATTTTTCTGCATCTTTCGAAGAACAATAAAATAGAACGTAACTCAGCTTTGATAGATATTCATATTTTTTCTTCACGTTAACACGAATCAGTTGTTAAAATGCTTACGTTGTTTATAAAACTGATAAGCTGAAAACAAAATGAATAAACGCATACCGTTTATACATAAGGAGAAAACTATTCATCAAAATAATAGCATCAATCCATTCATTGAGAACAAATAGTAAAGTTACCTACCTTGTCAACGACAAGAGCTATACAATAATCAACCAGCCAATAGCCAACGCAACAGAAGATATTTGATGTCATATTTGTATCATAACAAGAAATAATCAGAACAGGAGCTCGCGTTCTAAGACAAATACCAAGGTGCACCACAACAATGCAAACAAAAGTGACTTCATAACTAAGATACTCATTGAAAATATAATTCAAAAACAGCATAGTTATTTGTTTACGTGATTATCGTTTTGTTTTAGAGACTGTCCAAAGAAACCCAGACGATTTTCTAGCAAAGATTGTTGTGGAAGTGCTGAACCAGTTAACCCACCAAATAATGTGGGCCGATGATTAATATAAGAAACCAAATAGAATAGCAAACTGCCAAAGGTAGGCATTATTTATGAAGAACACATTTGTTGACACTGAGGAAAGCAAGCTAAGACAATCAAGATATATATATATATATCATCATCATCATCATCGTCAACATCGAGTGTAAATTCTGCAACAAAGTTGGCTACCAAAGAGCGCCATTCTGCTGTGTCTCTTGCTTTGCTGGTGCAGGTTGTCATAGCTGACTTGTCCATCTCTTCATGTTACTAGATCACGTTAGTCTTGTTCTGTCTCTGCCTCTTTTATCTCGTATTTTCCCATCCAAGAATACTTTTAGTAAGTGTTGTTGATTATTTGTCATTTTTCCCGAGTGCTGTGAACATACTCTTCCTCTGAATTGATTCCATTACTTTTAGTATGTTATTGTGTCTTTTAACATGACCCTAAAATTACATTTGTCTTGTTTGAATTGTATTTAGTAGTTCTCTTTTCATTTTTAATTGTTTTAAGACATCATCGTTTTTTTTTTCCCCGTCCAATTCTGCCTGTTCTTCTCTATATCCATATTTCAAAAGCTTCAATTTTCGGTTCTGTTTTCTTCTCTAATGTCCATGTTACTGCAACATATATGTATATATATAATACTATATGTGTGTTCGTGTGTGTGGGTATAATAGTCTAGAGGTACCACGGCGGGCTCAGTACAAAAATGACCTGGTTCGAAAGCCCACTAAAAGCGGTGATTAATGATGCTTCTTTATGACGTTTCTTTATGACGTTTCTGTATGACATAATACGGGCCTGACCTCTTGGGTAGTGAGATCCAATGTCTAGCCCTCTCGGATAACGGCAATAAACAGGGGACCCGTGTGCAATCATACAGGTTAAAGTACGTTTGGCAGGTACAATAAAGAAAAGTTGAATAAACATGACACCTGCCTTGGCAAAACCTATCCTCACAGTAAACCTCTGACCGTTCTACGGATTTTGCGAAAATTGGCCAGAATTATCCACGGTTCATTCGGCATTCTTGAATGGGATATCGGAGCACAATATGATTTATTCGGTGTGAGGTGATGATAATCTTAACAACAAACAAACTATATATACATATACATCATGACTACTTCGGTTGATTTGTTCACGTGTGTCTTGCCAGGAGGATAAAATACATGTGATTCTATAACAGAAACTCTTTACACAGAGCAGAGCGTCCGGAGGCAATCTGATCATCAGAAGGGAACAGCAAGTGTTTCGGCTCTTTAGCTTCTTGAAACTAAAAGGGAAGTGGGCCCGTCTGCGTCTTGATTACAAGCTGTCGACCTCCTACTGCATGGAGTCTAAAGCTTACAATATACTCGGCATAAAATAACTGTACCTATTCTATGAACACTTCTGGTCGATGTGCTATCTATACCCGGTCGTATACTACTTGTCTTAGCTTTAACCCAGTACACTGATGTCTTTTTCGTGGTTGTCAGCTGTTTAAAATTGCATGTGTTTGGAACGTTCTTTTATATACACTCGCGTACACGCTGCTTCTTGTCATTGTGTAACCCGAGACCATGTAGTGTGTGGATAATTTATAATAGGCGATAGAGATTGTCGGGCTGAGAATTTCATTCCTTTGAACTGTCGAATGTGGTTGCAAACGTCGAATGTGACTCACCCACGGTATATGATGTGATTTCTAATCGCTTATTGCCCACGCCTCAGACATTCAAGTAATATACTGTCTCTGTGCTGTTAACACGTGGGATTCAGGAGTGGTTGATGTAAAAATTAGTCGCCTAGTCAGTCGTCTGAACATCAGATTATTCTGGGAAATTTTTTTTTATGTCTTGGTTTAGCCAGAATCAACATGATGCTCATTTGGCTGACTCAGCAATAACCTTCATTGCTCTTGTTCGCATTCTCCATTCCATGCCGTTTTAATATATCGTAGAGTTATGGGGTTTGTTTACTGCTGTACACGCCTGCCATTTCCGACCAGTCGTCAACGTGGGTTCCACTGTCCAGATTGCTTCGTTTCAAGAGCTTTGTAGCATAACTGCTAATGTGATATGTCTGCCTATATATTCTTTCCTATACTGATACAAACGAAAAGAACCAGCTTATATTTCTTGCATTACAACATAACATCCGCCATGGTTGTTGGTACACCCAGTCATTTTCACGTGAACTTGCTAAGCTTGCTTTCTATCGGTTCCACGGTACTTCAGCGCTGTTTTCGTATATAAAAAGAGACTATAGTAGTTTATGTACCAACATGAACTTGAGGCACAAAATTGTGAATTTTCCGAAAAGTCTACTCGGGGCGACGACATTCTGTAGCCCTTGGTCTGCCTTCCCTTCTTACTCTCTGAACGGCCTTCGTGACCTTCACTTTGGCGTCATACTCCATGCATATACTCTTTATTGGCTCCTCTCATACGACCGGGATCATTTGAATGTGACTTCCTTGGTCGCTCTCGTCTAATGGAGATTGACTTCGTCGGTTTGAAGATCATCTGGCATCAGATGAGGGGCTCGTCTAGGCTTTCGAGCATGATCCTAGCGTAGCTCTCTTCTGACAATAGAACTGTGAGAGCAACAATTAAAAAAAATAGCACAGCAACTATCGAGACATTGCTGATAGCGAATTCAGAAAACAGAAGGCGAAAGAGAAAAAAAGACAAGACCAGGTACCGGAAATATACCTTATTCGATCTTTGAATGATCTCTCTGGCCAGGACTGGCAAATTCAGGACGACCGAAGCTGTTCAGTAAAGCATCACCCAGTATGAGGCACTAATGCCTTACCAAACTACTGACTTATCAAGATTGCTTGCTACCAACCGTCTGCCGAAACGCCAAAGGCCTTAAACGTATATATACATGTATGTGTACGTGGAGAAAGGCACTGTGAAGCCGGTGAAATACACTTGGAACAAAGCAACAACACTCTGGGGTAGATGGTAATTTCGGAGAGTCTGCCTAATCATCTGATGTGGGACTGGTTCATATGCGTTGGCAAGATACAACCAATTGAAGAGTAGATTTAACTTCTCGGTCACTGTTCGCTGTATCGCCTCCCATAACATTGTCGCGAGCACCAAGCATCCATGGGGCACTACATGGGCTTAGCTTCTGAATGGCCGTATCTATGTAATCTTTTTCCGTGGGGTACAAGGTAAGATTCTTTACCATTACACAGAAGAATAATTCGTTTGTTGTTTCGTTGGTCTGAAATCGAAATCATGCGACAGTTCGACTCGTCTCCAAATATTGGAGGCATTTATACTGTGACGTTTCTATAGCTAATCGATTAGCAGCTAATATAGTAAAAAGTACTAAATGTAAAGAGTCCCGTCACGCCAAGTGGTGTATAGGGAATGTTAGAACCATAATATTTACAGACCTTCGGCACATGATTTGTGAGGTAATTTGGTCGGTATTACGCCCGTGTCACTTTACTTTCCCAGAAAAAAATGTGGTACCCATTTAGGGCTGGGTGAACATGGTAGCCGTCGATCAGGATCGAACCCTACCTCTTGTCCTTTATAGTCCAGTTCACTAACCACTGAGCTATCACGGCCCCAGCTAACATAGTGTCCGTGTAATATTATTGTATACGTATATGTAATGCAATACGTTCATGTATAATTGAAATCCTGACACTAGGGGTGGATAAATTAGCTGTAACAAAACGGGGATCCCTCGATGACACTAATTTTGTTGGAAGATCTGGGCAATTATGGTATATATATATATAAGGTGATCATGTAGCTCCGCAACTGTCGATCTCGACAGTTATTTATCATTTTTGTTGTTAACCTTCTGCGAACCAATTCTCGATGTCTGGTATCTTTTCTCTTTGTTTCCCTCTTTCTTTCCGTCCCTCCACGTTCCTAGTTGCCACACTATATTACAGCTGTTCCTTTCATATTTCATGTACAACAAAATTAATGTTTCTTATTAATTGTATTTAATTTTGAAGATTGTTTCTTGATATATCCATTTTTACTTTGAGTATTTCTAGTAATTTACAATTATCTTTAACAATTGCTTCTGGTCGTTCATCATTATGAAGATCTTTCTTGTATTATGTCCATCAGTCCCGTATGCTTTCTTGTTTAATAAACAGTGCTTCCTCATTTGATCTTCAACATCCAGTTTTTGATTGCGATTTCTTCTTGTTAATTATTCAATTTAGCATCTCCTTTTTGTAGCATTTCAATCTCTTTGCATCTCTTATTTAGCCATGTTTCTTTTGCTTCATTGCATTTTATTACAATTTCTTAATTGAATCTCTAATACTAATCTTTGTTATCCTTAAATATTCTTCATGTATCCATTGGTTGTAATATTTTATCTGTCATCTATTTCTATCTTGAACTTGTTCTCACTGGCGGTACGAACTCGGTTGCTGTTTGTTACATTGATTCTTTTAACGTCAATATTAATTATATATATATATATATATATATATATATATATATTGATTAATATAATAGAGGCCATAAGTCCATTAAGCGTATGGCTATATTATTGTTATCGGCAGTTTCCTAGGGTTGTAGTCAGGATTATGATTCACAAGTCTCAATGAATTTCGAATAGACAATTCATAACGAAGAGATATAATTGTATTGGTGAGTCATTACAAAACTGTGTTGATCATGTGGGGATATGACCATTTCTAACTGCAAGTAAACGTGTATCGTTTGTGCTACCTGAACTTGATTAATCGTATATGTTGACGTATGTTGCGTTGTTTACAGAGTCACTATCAGCGTCATCACAGTACTAAATATCGCATCCGATAACCAACACCCAGAGCTGCCAGCGCATATGTCTCAGGTAAGGCCGACGCTGTCGTCTATAACACAAACCGGGCCAACCTTTCTATTAAACATTCATATTGTGATTAGAAGAAGTTGTATCTTAAAATGTGCCATCTTTTTAGTTGTTAACAATGGAGATCCTCCCCAAACCAACTCTCAAATTTGTCAATAATTGTTATTATTTTATTACGAGCATCAACCTTCAAATATAATTCAAACATACATATTTACTTTCGCTGACAAATTCTACGTTTTGTGTGTGGTGTCTCAAAATGAAAGCGCTGCATCAAATATCAAATTTAAGAATCTATCTATCTATCTATTGACCTTTCGAGCCGTAACCGGCCCATAGGGCGTAGACCAAGATACACCTTCTCCTATATGAATTTTTGTTCTAGCAGTTTTCTTTTAAAGATATTTTATCAAATCTCGCCATCTGTCTCTGTTCTGTGCAAGCAGTTCTATCTCATTGAGGGAGCCGATTCCTGCTGCTCTTGCCTCTCTCATCAATGTTCTTCTCAGTGTCTCCCTGGGTCTTCCTCTTTTTCTTTTACCTGTTGTTTCCCATATGAGGGCTTGCTTTGCTATTCGATTATTATCTCTTCTCATCACATGTCCAACGTATGACCATCGTCTTTTCTTTATTACTGAAGATATTAGTGGTTGATTGGCGATTTCTCTAATTTCCTCGTTTGTTTTGAATTCGTTCCATTCTATACCAAGTATTTTCCTTAGACATTTATTTTCGAATGCGTTCAACTTTGTTTCTATATCTCTTGTTGTTTTCCAGCTTTCACACGCATACGTAAGGGTTGATAGTACATTTGATTTGAATAGCCTAAGTTTTGTGTTTGTGCTAATGAGTTTTGATTTCCACAACTTTTCAAGGCTTCTGAAAGACATTGCTGCTTTAGCCATTCTGATTCTAATTTCTTAATTTAAGAATACGGGGGAAATACTAGGCTCAGGACATCGTCTTCTACGTCTCAGCTCCCCGTGGAGAATAGGTCTTCAACAAGCACTTTCCAAGTCGTTCTGCTTCTTGCCATTCTTTTAAGATCATTCCATGTCTTTCCCATCATCTTCATCTCTGTCTTCTCCAAGAATTTCTTGCTCTAGCTCTTTGTCTTTTCCCATGGTGATTTAAAAAGGACCTGTTGTGTAATACACTCAGTTGGCTTCCGCAGTATGTGTCCTATCCAGCGTCATCGTTTTCGCTGTATCTCTTTATCCACTCGGATTTGAATGGTACATTTCCATAATTCTATGTTACTGATTTTTTTTCTGCCATATCCATCCTTTTATTCTGCATAAGCATTCTTTAACGAAAGTATGTATCTTCATGAGTGTCAATGTTGCTGTTCTCCATGTTTCACAGCCATATAATATGACCGACTTAAGATTGGAGTTGAAAATTCGTATATTCGTATTTAACCTAAGGTCTCAGCTCAAGACATATTCATTCATAAACATTGCTACATTTTCTAAAATTAGAACTGAAGTGCCCCTTTGAGATGAAAACCATCAGCTGTGATATACAAGGACAAATATTATTACCAGGAGCCACATCCCCATAAAAAAATGATATACTCAATGTAAAGACTGCAAGGTAAATCACAATCGTCACTCTCCAATCAAGTTACTGCAGATTGAAAACAAACCTATACAGATGTAATGACTATATCCCGTCGATGTATATGTCACACTGATCTACTGTCTCCAAATTGTGTCATTCAAACATGCGAACATTAGAGAAATATGCGAACTGATATATGTTCACAGGAGAAACTGTAGAGAACTTATGATGACTTCAACGTAAAACCTGGATTCATAGGGGCAATTAATCTTTCGTGTAATATTCGATGTATAGGCAACTGAATGCTGAAGAATAAGATGGTGAAGAATGTTGCTATGTTTGATGTGTGTTGTATTCCCTGAGAGATTATTGACGTGCTCTATGCTTGAGAACAGTAATGCTTGTCTAACATAAAAGTTATACTGTCACGTCGGTCTAAAAATATTGCATCCTTGTCCTATAGAACCAATTCTGATTTGTGTAAGTGAATCAAGGACAGTAGGCAAACAAATAAAAAGACGCCTATAGGCCACTGTGACGGGAATTCACATGAACATATTGACAGTTCCCTGGGCAGCTAAAAGGACAAACGAGGAAATTCTCAAAGAGTCTAGCATAAAAGGGGGGCTGCAATGAATCATAAGAAAGAAACAATTTGCATTGATCGTGCACATCATGAGAAGAGGAACGTTGGAATGCTTGGTTACAGCTGGTAAATGACTGGAAAGAAGATATCGCTGACAACAAAGAGAGAAGATGCTGGATAGCTTGGTGTCATAATATAGAAAACAGTCAACAGCATAATTGATGATATGCACTGTGAGTGGGGAATTGTGGTAGGGCATGATCGTCTACTCTAACAGGTATGGCACATGATGATGATAATGATTAATACCAATTGTCATGTTCACACAAGTATTATATTTTCGCTTTAATCCACCGGTTACCCGAAAACGGATGGAAATTGGCTACAAGTTAAAAAAAAAAAGAATTAACGGAAATGGATAACATTAAAGTGAGAACTGATACACAATATATCGCTAGAATTGTTTTGAAAGACATGTTGACAGATGTCAAAGTACATGGTACGTCATGATTGTATTTCGTCAGAAGTTGGTAATTTTATATATTAAAATATTAAGCTTGTATAAAGTTTATCTACTGTCTTATAGTGGTGGTATATTTTAGTGAAATCTAATAATCGTCCTACGTTTATGATTCATTCAAATATATATATATATATATATATATATATATATATATATATATATATATATATATATATATAATATCTTTTATCCTGTCCTGGAGATTTCACACTTTCACTTTGCATTATGACAGCCAGATCTCATCTCTTATCCATTTCCTCTCATTCTTACACACTCGCTCCATTGTCACTGTCGTCCAGTACTGGCCTGCTAACGCGGATATTACTGACTTGCCTCGCAATACAAATAAAATTATCCCTTTAAAATTGAGGACTTAACTTCGCTTCAGCAAATGTGTAATGGATAAACTAATTTTAAAGCATCCAATTACCATTAGAAACGTTAATAAATGATAGTAACACATGATAATTTGATATTCATCGTTCACATCCATGCGTATCTAGTTCACTTACTTCATCAGGGCTTGAAAATCGGACCCTCTAAAAACACAACATCAAAATATAGTCTAAATCAAGACATCATTCAATGCATGTTTCTATATATGAATTATTATCATCAACTGAAATTCTAATTTGTTAAACAATACGTCCTCGATCTTACTTTCTTTTGTAAACGCGATTATTGTACACTTGACCAGACATATCTAGTTTCATTCTATCCCTCGTTTTATTTCTTTCTTCACCAGTTGGTGATTTCTTATTACCAGAAACGAGAACCTTAGTGAACGTATCAGAGGATTTATCAGCCAATACATAACTAGAGACGTCAGTCGCTGGACACTGCGGGACTTGCTGGGGAAGTTGATAAGAACCCCTATGGACATGTTCGGAGTGCAATGATCATCATCATCATGTGTCATATCGTTTGATATAGGCGATCATGTCCTTCCACAATCTTCTATCTACAGTGCATCGCATCAGTTCTGTTGTTGACTATTTTCCATGCCTGACACCAGTGTTATCCAGTATTTTCTCTCTTTTTCGTTCGCGATCTCTCTTTCCTTTTATTTTGCCAGTTATAATCATGTATTCTAACTTTCCTCTTCTCTTGATGTGCCCAAAAAATGTTCATTGTTTCTTTTTTTCTTGATTTTTATGTTTTCCTTTGTGTATTGGCCTCATTAATACTTTCTTCAGTGATCTTTCTAGCTGTTCAGGTAACTTTCAACATTCTTGTGAGAAATCCCATCTCTGTGGCCTCTAATCGTCTTTTCATTTGTTCGTCCAACATCCAAGATTCGCTACCATAGGTTAGAATTGGTTCTATAAAGCACAGATGAACAATCTTTCTCATTTCTATTGACATAGATTTGTTGCATAATATATTTGTTTTGCATTTTCTGAAATGCTATTTTGGCCTGAACTATTCTGCTTTTTATTTCTTTGGTGCATCTTCCATCTGATGTTATTATTGTGCCCTAGTATTTGACGATTTGCCCTTGTTTCAGATTTGTCCGGTTTATTTTGTGCTGCATGATGGTGATGATTGTTTTTTTATATGACCATTACTTTTGTTATTTTTTACTATTTAGACTGAGACCATTTTTTTATTGATGCCATTTACTATTATGTCTTGCATTTATTGTAGTTCATTCTCTGACTCTGCTATTACGGCTTTGTCATCCGCATATCACAAATTATTTATGTGCAATGAACATGACCCGCAAACAACTCTGCCTCTCCCTTTTTATTAGTATATATATACATGAAAGTGTGTGTGAAGAACTGCACTGTGAAGCCGGTATAATACACTTGAAACAAAGCAATCACACTCTGGGGTACATGGTAGTTTCGGAGAGCCTGCCTAATCATCTGATGTGGGACTGATTCATATGCGTTGGCAAGATACAACCAATTGAAGACTAGATTTAGCTTCTCGGTCATTGTTCGCTGTATCGCCTCCCATATCATTGTCTCGTGCTCCAAGGATCAAGGGCCACTACATGGTTTTACCTTCTGTATTACAGTATCGATGTAACTGTTTATCGTGAGGTACAAGGTAAGCCTCATTACCATTATAGAGAAGAATATTTCGTTGTTCGTATTTCATTTTAGTTTTATTGTTTTGGTTATTCGTTATTTTCTTGTTTTGTTGTTTTATTGGTCGTTTGTTGTTTCGTTCTTCTGAAATTGAAATCCATTGACGGTTCGAGTCGTCTCCAAACATTGGAGGCATGCATACTGTGACGTTTCTATATTGTATTTGTTAGCAGCTAACAGAGTGCCCGTGTAATATTATTGTATACGCATCTATATAATGGCATATGCTCCTGTATAGTTGAAATCCTGACACTAGAGGTGGTGCTAAGAATGGGGGTACGAAGAAAATGGGAATCACCCATACAGCTTCAGGGTTACGCACGTGCATCAGTGATTCAAGAATATGATTAGCTGGCCCTGATATTCCACCATTGAAAATATGGCTTGTGTCGATCCGCGAACAAGAACAATGAGGTGGGAAGCCGGAACGAAAGTGTCACAGACTCACGTCATGTTTGACACGCTGCACCAGTTATGATTCGCTCGGTGGGTCTAACAATGTAGTCTGAGGCTTCACGTGTTGGCCATGTGTGTCGGTGGACCCACACCCACCATAAGAATGAGAACCGCTGATAAATTAGCTGTAACCAAACGGGGATCCCTCGATGACACTAATTTTGGTGAGAAGATCTGGACAAGGCTGGTATATACATATATAAGGTGATCATGTAGCTCCACAACTTTCGATCTACACAATTATTTATCATTTTTGTTGTTGACCTTCTGCGAACCCATTCTCTTAAGGTGTCTGATATTTTTTTTTTCTTTGTTTACCTCTATCTTTCCGTCCCTCCACTTTACCAGTTGTAAACACTATACGAGCTGCTCATTTCATATTGTATGAACAAAAATGATGAATGTGTCTTCTTAATTTTGATTAATTTTGAATATTGTTTCTTCTTGTATCTTTTCTCTCTACGTTTATGACTTCTAAAAATTTGATTATTTCTTGGTTTTTTACTTTGTCAAATGCATTGATAGAATCTATGGAACAGAGATTTTGATCTATTTTTACCTACATATCTTTTTCTACTAATGATCATATGATGCCTATTGCATTGTTCGTACCTTAACCTCTAACAAAACCAGACTGTCCATCAGTAATTTCTGGACTGAGTTTGTTTCGCACTTTTCGCATGTTTACTTTTAGTAATATCTTATTCATGTCGTTCATAAGGCTTCTTGTGTTATAATCATCGCATTCAATCGCACTAGATTTCTTTGGTAAGGCTAGGAATATTGATTTTAGCACAACTTCGATACATTTTAGTCGCCTTGTATATATCCGCTGTTGTAGATATAATTATGTATTGTTGTGATTATTTCTAGTCCAAAATACCCCATGGCTTCAATCTCTTCTTTAGTTGTATTATCTGGTCCAGGAACTTTTCCTGTTTACATATTGCACAAGGTGTAATCCACTTGTTTGTTGTATCTTCTTCTCCTTCTTTCCTTCATCATCTGCCTTTCAGCGTCGAGGGGAGATATAATTTGCTGTCTTTTGCTCTTCTGTTCACCTCTAATGGTGTTATGTTTCCTAGTGCTTCTAATATTCCATCGATCCATCATGTTCGTGGTCCACCCTTGGGTCTGGTGTTCTCACAACGTTTGTTGAAGGCTCGTTGTGTTGTTTTTTTATCTTTCTGCCTTGTCACGTGGCCAAACCATTGTATCTGTTGTTTCTTTATATATTCTATGGCGGGGGCTATTCCTAGCTTTTTTCTCAGTTCTTCATTTATGATCTTTCTTTCAGACTGTTTCCTAACACATTTCATCTCAGTAGAGGTTATTTTATCTTATTGTTCTTGCATCTAGGGTCTTGGATCTAGATTTAAAAACAGTCTGGTGTGTGTGAAAACTAGACCAGGGGCAGATTGCAATATTGATCATGTACCAGTTGTGGGAAAGCTTAGAGTAAAATTTAAAAAAAAATAAAACGAGCCTCAGTTAGCATCAAGTTTAATTTAGATTTATTAAAATCAGACAAGAAGTGGCAAGACAAATATAAAATCACAATTCAGAACCGGTACAATTCAATAGAGAAGATACAAAGCATTGATGAAGAGTGGGAAATGCTAAAAGAATCAATGGAAAAAACATCAAAAGAGTTATACCACCAATGAGGTCAAATTGAAGAAAGAAATGGATGACAGACGACATTTTGCAGATAATGGATACAAGAAGAAGAAATAAAGAAAATAAAGATGAGTATAAGAGAATAACTAATTAAATTGCAGTAAAATGCAATGAAGCAAAAGAAGCATGGCTAAAAGAAAGATGTAAAGAGATTGAAATGCAACAAAAAGGACATACTAACAAGTTAAAAAATATAGTCGGATTTGAAGAACATTAGCTGAGAACTGATACACAACATATAGATAGATCATTTTGAAAGACATGATGACATATTTTAAAGTACATAGTACGTGATGATTGTATTTCGACAGAATTTGGTAATTTTCAATATTTTTTTCATATTAATATTATACAATTTATCTACTATCTTTTATGATGGATATATTTTAGTAAAATGTGGTAATCGTCTTACGTTTATGCTTCATTCATATATATATATATTGCATGTATAATTTCTCTTGGCTGGGATTTTTATTTATGGTTTCTCTCAGCGGCAACCACCCCTGATCTCAGCAGCGAGACCCGACTTGAAACGGCAGTTACTCATCGACGGAAAAAAAAAACATGAGTACCTCCAAAGTCGGAGTTATCTGCCTGTGAAGCGAGGGACCCCTGTGCACACGGCTGCCAGGGAAAATGGATTAACACGCAAAATGCAGCTCCTAGTCTCTAGCGACATCGTCAGAGCTGAAACCTGGCGAACGCAACAACAACAACAATATATTTTATCCTGTCCTGGAGGTATATTAAATGGTATCATTTCAGGTAAATCAAATCGTAATCGATGTCTTGTTTCAGTGCCATCACCTCTCTTTCACTTTACATTATGATAGCCAGATCTCATCACTAATCAGTTTCCTCTCATCTCTACACACCCGCTCCCCAGAAACTGTCGTCCATTACTAGTCTACTAACGTGGATATTACTGACTTGCATCGCAATACAAATGAAAGGATCCCTTTAAAAGTGAGGACTTAACTTCGCTTCAGCAGATGTATAATGGATAAACTGATTTTAATTAGCCAGTGACCAATAGAAACATTAACACATGATTGTAACACATGGTAATATAATCCTCTTTCATATCCATGCGGATCTGGGGCACTTACACCATTAACGTCTGTATATACGATCATCTACAAATACAACATCAAAATATGGTCTAAATAAAGACATCATTAAACACATGTACCTACATTAATTATTATCATCAAGTGAAATTGTCATGTGTTAAACAATACGCCCACGATCGCATTTTCTCTTGTAAACACGATCAATGTACACTTGACCAGACATATCCAGTTTCATTCTATCCATCGTTTTATTTATTTCTTTACCAGTTGGTGATTTCTTATTGTTTCCGTCTTCATATTCTGATTTACTTTTTTGTTGGCTGTTTTTGATTTGCTGATTTAACAAAAGATACATGTCTTTAATATTAACATGATATTACTACCTATGTGAGCCACTGTTTTATTGCTATATTTAGTTCTTACTCTATCAGTTTTTAGTGGAATCTCTTATTAAAAAAAAAAGTAAAGAGCCCCCGTCACGCCAAGTGGCGTATAGGGAAATTGGTGTTAGTGAAAATACATTTCACAGACGTTCAGCACATGATTTTTATGGTAATGTGGTCGGTATTACGCCCGTGCCGCTTTTACTTTCCCAGAAATTAATCCGGTACCCATTTAAGGCTGGGTGACCCCGGAAGCCGTCGGTTGGGATCGAACACTACCATTTGTCCTTTTTAGTTTTCACTAACCACTGAGCTATCGCGGCTCCCATGAAATCTCTTATTAGCAATCTTAAAATACTATATTGGTAATTACATTCTAGTGAAACAGGAATTTTGTTTAAATTGAAAAACAAACACAAACGTCAATTTTTGTTTTTTTTTCATCATACAAGAAACTAGAACACAGTGTTTCATGTTTAGCGCCTTTTCCTATTATCATGAAAGGTATACCCGTCATCAATTTCAGAACTACTGTTGAATATGCATGTTAATATGTTTTCCGTCATCTACGTTACGTCAATTTGTGTAAATTATTTCACGCTCAAACAAATTAGATATCTTGTTATATAAAAAAAAATACAACATATTTGTCAAACATGCCTTTTGGCAACTGTCTGTACAGGAAGGTACAGACTATTACCATATAACGGTTTGAAAGAATCATCTGAAACTCTTGATTTCGAAAAACAAAAAAAATGGCATGCGTAATATAAATGACGGATCATCATTTATCAGGTATCATATATTGGGTCATAGACGAGCTCTTTACTGCTGTGTAGTAACGTGAACTGGTAGGGTTTTGTCTTTCGTTCATCTGAGGAGGCTAACACGAGTTCATTATTCTGTGTGTGTGGGAGGAGGGGGCAACGAAGGGAAAGGAAGCAGTGGGAAGACATAATTAAACACATTAATAAGAAATGCTAGTTTCTCTCATCCTCTTCTTTCTTTGCTGACAAAATCACACACACACACACACATATGGCCACACTCATATACAAATGAAGGTGATGGAGATAGAAAGAGTGAAAGATGTTGATTGCTGGCTGTGTACTCCCTTGCTTCAAACAGCACAACAATATTGACTGAGTGTTGTATGGTGGAAGTGAGAGAATATTAGAATGAGTATGCCGGCGTGAGTGAGTGTGTGATGTAATGAGTATGTGGATATATGCGTGAGCGAGATCTTGAGAGAGTTAGTGCGTGAGATAGTGAGGGAGTGATTGTGGGAGTGAGTGGTACAGAGGGGGTGGCGAAGGAAAGTGAGATATCGACTGTGTGAATTTAGAGGGAATGTGGGAGTGCTCAAATGGGTGTGTTAGTGTGTGAGGGAATGAAAGAGATAATTAAGTGAGGGATTAAGACTATATTCATACCTGTTCTTTATTCAATATGTCACTGTTTTGTGTGCATCCTACTGGCTGGTGATTTTTGAAAATGATCGAATTATGTCTACTCGAGAAATAATGTTACAAATAAGTTAAGAACAAAAAGATAACATCACGTTATCATTCAGACAATGCCAACAAAATGACATCCAATCCAGACCTTGTTTTTTTTTTTTCTTACCTTCACTAATTCTTGTGTAACCTGTAGGGGATGACAAATATATAACATGTTCCACACCATATGTTTTGAAAGCATCAATATTTATGGCTAGTAGATCTGAGCTGTGGAGTATTAGGATTCCTGCACACTAAAGATCACTACACACTGCTACGGACAAAAAAAAAAAACTGGCAGTATGGATCAAGTGAAGGGTTGTAACATACGCTCCTACAGTTTATTGTGACGTTTTACATAAAAAGACAATACAAAATATTTGATTTGTCGGCCTACAATGCGGCATTCTTAAAACAACTGGGACAACACAAACAGTAAGAGAAACAGACACCGAAATAAAGATATAGCTTACTATAAGATATACGTTGGATGAGGCATATAACACAGATTTCGCTTACATTTAAATAAGGACAATTTCAAAATAAAATATGTACGGAATGAACAAAACAGAAGTTTGGATTTAGTAAAGACAGTGGGACTAGAGAAACCATCTTCTGTAAGGGAAAGTTAGAAAGAAAGTTTACAGAAGTACACAAACCACTTTATACATGCTTCATAGATAGTACCAAAGCTTTTGACAGAACACACGATAAACAGCTAATATAACACCCGCAAGACTTTAGACTTAGAAAATTTGGAGGACCTGGACTTTGCTGATGACATAGTTCTCATCAGCAATCAGATAAAAACGATGCAGGAAAACACAAATGAACTATCATCAATAGCCAGCAAAATTGGGCTTGAGGTCAATCATGAAAAGACTAAAGTCATGAAAAGTTTAATTCCAGCAAGTGACAAAATATACATGGAAAACAAACCAGTAGAAGAGATCGATCACTTCATCTATCTTGGAAGTCACATTGATCGAGAAGGGGATACGAGCAAAGAAATTAGAATCAGACTGGCTAAAGCAGCAATGTCTTTCAGAAGCCTTGAAAAGTTGTGGAAATCAAAACTCATTAGCACAAACACAAAACTTAGGCTATTCAAATCAAATGTACTATCAACCCTTACGTATGCGTGTGAAAGCTGGAAAACAACAAGAGATATAGAAACAAAGTTGAACGCATTCGAAAATAAATGTCTAAGGAAAATACTTGGTATAGAATGGAACGAATTCAAAACAAACGAGGAAATTAGAGAAATCGCCAATCAACCACTAATATCTTCAGTAATAAAGAAAAGACGATGGTCATACGTTGGACATGTGATGAGAAGAGATAATAATCGAATAGCAAAGCAAGCCCTCATATGGGAAACAACAGGTAAAAGAAAAAGAGGAAGACCCAGGGAGACACTGAGAAGAACATTGATGAGAGAGGCAAGAGCAGCAGGAATCGGCTCCCTCAATGAGATAGAACTGCTTGCACAGAACAGAGACAGATGGCGAGATTTGATAAAATATCTTTAAAAGAAAACTGCTAGAACAAAAATTCATATAGGTGAAGGTGTATCTTGGTCTACGCCCTATGGGCCGGTTACGGCTCGAAAGGTCAATAGATAGATAGACCCCATCCATAACCTTAATTATTTTAGTCTGCTGCATTTTGAACCAGTTTTATACATTCACGGTATAGCGGATGGTGTGGGTTTGCACAGGTTCACAGGTAGGCACGTGCTCGCCAAAGTCTTATTCTGTCTGTCATGTTCGGAAAATCGCGGAGGTAAGGCATAGCTCTAAACTCAGTATATCATATTCATATAGGATGAAACGTATTGTCTAATTTTGTATCGTTTCCAGTAGTCCTATTTTTGAGAGTCCGGATCGCTTCCTATCATTCCCCTGAATAAAAGAACAAGATGACGCTGCTCAATTGGACCCAATGCGATGACGCTTAAAAGCAAGGCTCTGATAAAATCATATCCCAATGTATCTCTTCACAAGAGCTCTCTTTAGAAACTCTTTGAACACATATTACCATTTTAGCTCCAACTTGTTGAATGTGCCATTAATGAAATAAAATCACTTCAATCGACGTCAGTGGTGGGAA
The DNA here is from genome assembly GCA_032433765.1 of Megaustenia siamemsis. NCBI lineage: Eukaryota > Metazoa > Mollusca > Gastropoda > Stylommatophora > Ariophantidae > Megaustenia > Megaustenia siamemsis. Next base: position 49,727,774 of record JAVIAB010000101.1, on the reverse strand, counting down.
TCAATACATAGATCGAAGATTTGCATATCTCCTTCATCTATGTCCTGGACCATGCTGGCGTTGAGTTCAACGACATAATAGACAGACTGGCCGGTTCGGCAGATTTTAGTTGCTGGACAACCAAGAGAATGGCATATATAGTTAACAATCTACGAGTGATGAATTGAGAAAGGACTTTGACAGAAGTACACATACATGTGTGGGGTACATTTACATGGGGGCCTCGGAGACTAGTTGGGAAAACCACCCGATTACTATCTACGACTACCGACGTTCGGACAACCCGTGTTCGATTCCCGCTGGAAGCAGTGTGAATTGTACTCGTAGTTGGAAAAAAAAAGTACCCCCACGGTCGACCCAGCCGTTGGCAGAAATGGGTACCAGGGTATTACCCTGGGAAGGTGAGGAATGTCGCTTCGCATCTGAGTTTCGATGCTTGAGGCTACACTATACAGAAATCTCCGAACATTTCTGGATAGGCGGCCGAGCACATATGAGTGTAAACTCGCTAAGACGCCGGTTCAAGTCTCGTACTTTACTTTACTTTACTTTACACATACATGGCTCTCAAGACAGTCTGAACTGTTATTGAAAACCGGTGTTGCTAGATTAGAACGATATTTTGAACGAGTGGGACATTTAGTTAGACAACACCGACACGGCGCAATGGACATTTTGAGAAGATCGTAACATCTATACATGTGTCCGACGTGCTGTGATGATGATCATAATTTAACAACATAAATATATTCACAAAGCGGGATGTCAAATATGTTAATGAAATAAACAACTTAAAGATTTCAAAGCCCGTCTTTTACGTAACTTATATCAATGTATGTCTAGTCTGACAAAGACCGTTCCTGGGGGGAAATGAATAAATATAGAAGAAGGAGAGGCAGACAGTACTAGAAGATGACATCGAAGAAAAGATATGTCGTAGCTTGGCCGAGTCTTAAATCATGAATGTAGATCAGAATAAATGGAGGCGATTGATGAAATCTATTAGTTGTGTTCAAACAATCACCAAGGTTCCCTGATAGGGTGGAAGATAGACTGGTGTGTATGTTGGAGGATGAAAGAAAACACACATTTCCGGCTATCTCTATTTAATGTTTTCTAATTTCTACATTGGTTGGTTATTTAATGCTTGTTGTGCCATTATTCACCAGTTTGGAGAACAAAGTGAGGTATCGACTCAACACGACAACGGGTTATGGTCATACGTTGGACATGTGATGAGAAGAGATAATAATCGAATAGCAAAGCAAGCCCTCATATGGGAAACAACAGGTAAAAGAAAAAGAGGAAGACCCAGGGAGACACTGAGAAGAACATTGATGAGAGAGGCAAGAGCAGCAGGAATCGGCTCCCTCAATGAGATAGAACTGCTTGCACAGAACAGAGACAGATGGCGAGATTTGATAAAATATCTTTAAAAGAAAACTGCTAGAACAAAAATTCATATAGGAGAAGGTGTATCTTGGTCTACGCCCTATGGGCCGGTTACGGCTCGAAAGGTCAATAGATATAATTTCTACATAACACGAGTGTTCTTTCCTACTCTAAAATATGTACTTACCTCTGAAACAACGGTTGCAACCTGTAAGGCAATATATGAGAATGTTATTTTTAAACCTCAATTATTTAGGACTGCTGGTGCATTGTTTCAACAGAGGTATACCTCTAGAAACACACTGGGATAGCTATTTGGTTTTACAAACAACAATTTTCTTCAGATCTCATATTTCTCGAGCTATTGTGTGTACCATGTCCTCATTATACCAAAGCTTTACGTATTGATAATTTAACCATAAACATAACCTATATTGACGGTTCTATATTACATTCTATCTAATTTAAACCTTCCAAAATACATTGTAAATGTGATAGTCTTTAGTTCCGTAACTTCAAAAAATTAATATGATGATTCAAAGGCTTTGCTTATATCTTATTACGTCACAGAAACAATATGTCTATGTTCAGTTTGTGCAACAGTGTAGTCACAATTTAAACTCGGTCTCGGACAAGTTAATTTTTATTAACGAGGAGAAGAATGTGTAAAATCATAACATTATAAAATAACTCCTAATAACGCATATTTGGTTTTATGGTTGTTACTAAAATGTCATTTTGAGATTAAAATAAACAGCCGTGACAGATATCCTTGTGTAAAGTCAATAAACTAAGGGAATGAATTAGTCTCTTGTTTTAAACGATCAGGAAATGTTATTTCCCTCTAAAACCCTAAATTCAGCTTTCTACATAAAAATGTTTCTGTGATTTGTCAACGAATTATTTTTGTCAAATCATGCATTTACTACAGGGATGATTCGTCATCAAACATAACATTGCATGTTAGATAGTCTTTGAAAAACGCTTATTTTTGTTTGTCCTGAAACATTTTCTTCTTCAGCGTTTCATGTGCTAAACAAGTTACACTGCACGTAAACGAACTCTCACCAATTATGCACGCACTAAGTTCATGCTAAGAAACATAGTTCATTTTAAAAGGAAAGAAATGCATGAGACACGCTGTGTCTTTATTTCTTTCTATTTTTCTTTCTTTCTTTCTTTCTTCCAAGCTGTTTATTTATATATTGACATTAACATTTGAGACCTATTGTCAATATAATATGACAAACAAAAGTTGTGATTATACGCACAATTAAATTATTCAGGATGCTACTGCGCGTTTTTTAATGTTCTTTTATTCGCTCTAACTACAAGTATCCGATAATTATACAAACTATTGTAACATCTAAAAAGGTGGTCATTTACTCCATAATGAACCAATAGTTGTCCTATAGCATTTATAAAACCACACTATCCAAAGTCATTCATTGATCTATAAATGCTATGCACATATTCTTGTTTTTATTCTATATTGATTTTTAATAGAGGAGTCAACCGTAAACAAACCGCGGAAGGCAACAGAAAACCACCGTCGTAATTTCTTTGTATAATCATGGATCGCCACAACATTAGATATAACGACAACAACGTTAAGGGGGTTCCCATAAAAAACCCTCGTTTGGTAGGGGGCATCATGTTCTAATAATAGTATATAAATTTATAACGACCCATTGATGTAGTCAAAACTTAATGTTTACAGTATTTTAAGTTAAACATAGCGAGTAAAAATCCATACACTGTAATATTGACGTGTTTGCACGTTTTCACCGTGTTTTTTTGACACAATTAGACAGTTGTAAAAAACACGAGAAATTGTGTGTTCCATTTCCGTTCATTCAGAGGTGGAGACGTGGAACGTTAACATTTATCATGAGTCTTAAAATGAAATTTTGCAGTTTACAAAACATCGCAATAAAAATGTATGACTATTTTTGCAAAGAGGCTAAACGAGGAAGATTATTTCATTCTTTAGAAAACCCTGAGAATAGGACAAGACACATTTTGGATTTATCTAAACGGTCATATAATCGCTGGATTCAAGCACGTGACCGTCAATGTTCAAAATATACAAAATCACAAGGAAGAGCAAAAATGTTGGATAATTTAGACAGTGAACTTATTAGAAGTGAAATTCGCAAAATGTTGGGTATGAATGAAACTGTTACAATAAGAAAATTAAAAGTATCGCTGAAAAAGAACAACAGTATTGAAATGTCAAAGCCTACATTATGGAGGAATGTGAGAGCTGCAGGCTTTACATTCAGAAAGTATTCCAATGGACGAAACATCATCTGTGAGAAGCCACATATAGTAGTCATGAGAAGCAAGTACTTACGTGAAGTAAAAGAGGTGCGTAAGCAAGGTTATTATATTGTGTACTTGGATGAAACATGGATCAATGCTCACCACACTAACCAAAGGGAATGGCAGTCATCAGATGGAAAGATTAAGAGATTAATACCTAGCAGCAAAGGACAGCGCTTGATAATTGCTCATGCAGGTAGTCGACAACATGGACTAATACAGAATGCAGAGCTCATTTTTCTTTCAAAATCCATAGACAATCGGGATTATCACTCTGAGATGAATGGTCACATATTTAGACATTGGATTGAAAATTCTGTTCTCCCATCACTAGATCGACCATCTTGCCTAATAATGGACAATGCAGCGTACCACAACATTGTTGCACTTGAAGATAAAGTCCCGACGTCATCCAGTACAAAAGATGATATTAAGATATGGCTCACAAAGGAGCACATACAATTTAATAACATGTACTTAAAACCTGAATTACTATATCTATTAAAGCAAAAACAGAGGACAAAGATTTTTCAAATAGATAAGATTATCCAAGAGCACGGTCATATAAGTTTGAGGCTGCCACCTTACCATGCTCATTTAAATCCAATAGAACTAATCTGGGCAAAATTAAAAGGACAAGTGGCAGATGAAAATACAACATTCAAAATATGCGATGTAAAGACTCTTGCTAATCTCGCTTTATTAAATATAGACACAGATTATTGGGCTAAATGTGAAGACCACGTCTTAAAACAGGAAGAGGAATATTGGAAAAATGATGGTTTGTGGAATGTTCAACCCCAAACAGTTATTAATCTTTTAGACTCGTCTGATTCAGCTAAAAGTATATAGCCCCCCCAATGTTGGCCCATATATTACCTTAAATTAGTTCAACAAACGGGCCTTTTCAGGACCACACAACTATGAAAATTGGACATACAGGTATACCTTGATATTATCGTCCGTACTCGAACTGAGCAGACAATAATTATCCTGGTGTTTTGTCTTATCCAGTTATTTCCGCATTACGGCCACGCCTTTACCTAGTGAAAATTAATCATAGACCAGCAACTACGGTAATTTCTATTCTTTAGGGCTTCACAATTTACAATTGTCACAAACATCAAAGAAATTCGCCGCTTTAAGAAAACTGCAGCTGCAAGATATTTGTTAAATATACAATTAAAGGGTCTTTTGCATTCTAATAACATTTGGAAAATTTAAATGTTTTTAACAAATGTTTACTGCGTAATAGCGTTTTGAAGTTGGGCACATGATTTGAAACGAACTATAATAGTAGTATACCTGGCTGTAGCGTTGTCACAATGTTCTGCTTCTAATTGTAGTATCTCTAGTTGTAGCGTTGTCACAATGGTCTGCTTCTAATAGTAGTATCTCTAGCTGTAGCGTTATAGCAATGTTCTGCTTCTAATAGTAGTATCTCTGGCTGTAGCGTTGTCACGATGTTCTGCTTCTAATAGTTGTATCTCTGGCTGTATCGTTGTCACAATATTCTGCTTCCAATAGTAGTATATCTAGCTGTAGCGTTGTCACAATGTTCTGCTTCTAATAGTATTATCTCTAGCTGTAGCTTTGTCACAATGTTCTGCTTCTAATAGTAGTATATCTGGTTGTAGCGTTGTCACAATGTTCTGCTTCTAATAGTAGTATCTCTAGTTGTAGCGTTGTCACAATGGTCTGCTTCTAATAGTAGTATCTCTAGCTGTTGCGTTATAGCAATGTTCTGCTTCTAATAGTAGTATCACTGGCTGTAGCGTTGTCACAATGTTCTGCTTCTAATAGTAGTATCTCTAGCTGTAACGTTGTCACAATGTTCTGCTTCTAATAGTAGTATATCTGGTTGTAGCGTTGTCACAATGTTCTGCTTCTAATAGTAGTATCTCTAGTTGTAGCGTTGTCACAATGGTCTGCTTCTAATAGTAGTATCTCTAGCTGTAACGTTGTTACAATGTTCTGCTTCCGATAGTAGTATCTCTAGTTGTAGCGTTATAACTGTGATGACCAAGTCCCGGAATTTGACATTTTTTGAACCTTTGTCCCGGATTAGCTGCCGTACCGGTTTTGTCCCGATTTTGGCATATTTTTTAGCTTTTGTCCCGGATTTGATAAAAAAATAATTTGGGACACAAACGTTTACCAATTTTGCCATTTTGGTATACGGCGTACATTTCTTCAATTAAAAAAAAATATTATTCCGTTGCTGTGTAGACAATTTTGTTTAATATCAAAACAGTAGCATGCGCTCCTAGTTTTAAATCTCGTATATATTCGTTGTGTTACTAACTTTCACTTTCACTTTCGCAAAAAATGGCACCGAAGCGTAATTGTAGTTTTAATCAAGATTTACAAAAGCAATACCCTTTTATAAAAAAGTCTACATCGTCATCAGACTTCACTGTAAGATGTAATATATGTTCATCCGGGTTTACTATTAACCATAGTGGACGTGGTGATATTAAGAGCCACATAAATAGTGATAAACATAAGAGAGCCGTCGCTACTGCTGCATCAAGCTCGTCGTTGACAAATTTTTTTCGAGCTGAACAGGTTGGTGACAAAGAAGAACAGTTAGCTGCTACAGAAGGTGCCTTTGCATATCATACAGTGATGCACAATCACACGTTTAGATCTATGGACTGCACATCAAAATTGCTTCAGGTAACTTTAGAACCAAAATTTGCTTGTGCACGTACGAAAACAGAAGCTATTATTCGGAATGTGTTCACACCCCATGCTCTAAACGAGTTGAGATGTGACATAGAAAACGTAACATTTATCTCCATACTGACATATGCCTCCAACCACAAAGAAATCAAGATTTTTCCTTTGCTTGTCAGATACTTTGATCGCAATAAGGGACTGAAAGTTAAAATATTAGAGTTGAAGTCATTGCCGGGTGAAACATCTGATATGGTAGGTAGTTTACTTATTGACTGTCTAACTGAAAATGGTTTAGAACTGAAAGTAGTTGGATTATGTTCAGACAACACAGATTCTAATTTTGGGGGCGCTGAAAGAAAAGGACAGAACAATGTTTTCACTAACTGAAAGAAAACCTTGGACATAGTTTGATATGTGTTGGGTGTGCTTGCCATATTTTCCACAACACTGTTCGAGCAGCTGCAGACGTATTGCCTGTTGATGTTGAAATGACTATTGCAAAAATGTATATGTACTTCAAATCATACACAGTTAGAGTTGAAAGTCTCAAGGAGTTTTGTCAGTTTGTCGACACAGACTTCCAGATGATTTTAGGTTATGCACAAACTAGGTGGCTTGCGCTCTTGCCTGCTGTTGAAAGGGTTCTTTACATGTTCCTGCCTCTAAAATCATATTTTCAATCTCAAGACAGATGCCCAGTTTTATACTGGAATTCTTTGAAAACCCACTGTCTGAGGCATGGCTTATTTTGGTTCACAGTCAGGCATCCTCTTTCCACGAAGCAGTGCAGAAAGTAGAGGGACAGATGGTCACTGTATTTGAAGTCATTGACAACATCAGTAGGTTAAAAGCTATCTTGGATTCCAAGCTGGAAGACGGCTTCTTGCCATCAAGAGTTCAGATAATCCTTAAAAAGCTGGAAATGGAAGGATTTCCACGTGATGATGTGAAAAAGTTTAACGCCAGTGTTTCTTCATTTTATGAAACAGCTTTAAGTTATTTGAAGACATGGGCTGCAAATAATTTTCAAAACCTAGAGTCTTACAGCTGGGTAATGCTGAACAGAACACCAAATTGGGAAGATATTGAGAAGTCTTCATCATTAGTGAGTCAAACAGTGCCTTCAGTCGACTTTCCAGAAAATGAAATGTATAACGAATATGTCTACATGAAACAGTTCGTTACTTCACAAAAAATTAGTGAGTGGAGTCTTAATAAAACATTACCAGGGCAGCGTTGGGTTGAACTAGCTTCCCACTTCAGAAACAATCATGTGCCCGTTTCACATATTCTGAAGTTGGCAGAGTTCTTTTTGTGTCTACCTGGAACAAATGCTGCAACAGAACGAGTGTTTTCTCTGATGAACAGTTTGTGGACAAATGATAAAACACAACTAGGTGTTGAAACTTTAAAAGCCATGTTGATCACCAAAGTGAACTATGAGGGAACATGTGTCGAATTTTATAAGATGATGCATACAAAGGACATTTTACATAAAATTCACTCATCTGAAAAGTACAACATCTCTGTTTCACCTTCAATTTAAGTGATTATCACTGTCTTTTTTTATCTCCTGATTATCCTGATAGCGTATTGTAGTTCTATATTATTAGATGTTTTAAAATGTATGTATTATTCACTTGAAAATGACAGCAAGAAGAAATGTAATTTTATTGGTGGAAAATTGAAGTAAAACTATTCCGTCCCGAAATGGGATTTCAAAAATATGGTCACCTTAATATATTCAACTTTTCCACTACCTCTTCTTCTGGTTTATCCAGAATGGCTTGGAATCTATTAGTGAATGTTTGTAACGAATTGGGTTTTGATTGTGTTATCAGTCAACCGCTATGAATTTTGAACTGTGTCTTTCAGCAATGTCTTTTTTTCAATGGTAACTTTATTTTACAAAAGCAGCATACTGTGATCGCTTCAAGCATCTCTCCCTCTCTTCGCTATATTGGAATATCCACCTATTCTATTAGACATACTTTTATATTTTGAAAGCAAAAGCCATTAAAAGCACCTATAGAAGATAAGTAAATAGTTTTATTTAATTGTAAATGAATTCTTTCTATATTCCTGTTTATTAATTTCACAATTATTTATTATTATTTTAATCGTTACTTAAATCAGTACCTTTTCCTCAGTAATAAGCTCACATGCAATTATTAGCAAACACTTTGAATTTTCACTTAATGCTATAACTCATTTTACACCGGATGTTCCTTCTTCTGATGTGCAAAGATACAACGCAGCAGCAGTCGGTGTTTGTTTGCTATTTTTTTTGGACACAATACACAAGACGCGAAACAACAAAATGTGTTTCGTTTTCCAGTAATTTGATTATTTAATATTGATGATGTGCTATTGATTATGTGCCAATATACTTACTTTGTTCTTATTGGTTCCATTTCTGAGTAGCTAAATGAGAATACGTTATGTTTTAGTGAAGGGGAGAAAACAAAAATTAACATCTCTATTATATCTCTTCATTTCATTGGCTCTTCACTTTCTATTGCAATAAAGATCATGAAGTAGTCATCACAATTGTCTCTTTATTTGCACAGACATTTTTGTTTATATCCTAAATATTGTTTATAATTCCTCCTCTTCTACTTCTTTTTTCTTCTTCTGCTTTTATTGTTTTCTGCCTCTTGACATTTAATCCACCTACAATTTTTTTTTTACCTTCCTCTTCTTCTTATTTTCGTCAGTGCATTTGCAATTACACACACACACAAATATACACATATATATATATATATATATATATATCTATTGTCCTTTCGAGCCGAAGACAGCACATAGGGCAGAACCACAATCTCAAAAACAGAAACTTTGTGTGCCAAAATGGCACATATTGCAGAGATCACTGCTCTAAAATTTATGGCGCTGTTTCCATAACAATACTTTTTACAATATGACAGCTTGTCGAGCCATCGATCAACTTCCTTAGTCGCCTCTTACGACATGCCTGGAAGGTCACAGTGTCACTATATATATATATATATATATATATATATATATATATTTCTATATGGTCTTTGGTGTCATGATAGACGGTTGGTAGCAAGCAATCAAGTAGTTTGGTAAAGCTTTAGTGTCTCATACTGGGTGCTTTTTATTGAACATGTTTTCTCATGGCTGAATTTGCCAATCCTGGACAGACAGATCCATCAACAGAACGAGCAAGCTGTACCGACGGTACCCGGCCTTGTCTCCTTTCACTTGCGCTTTTTGTCTTCTGAATTTGACATCAGCACTGTCTCGAAAGTTACTGTACCAATTGTTATGTGTGCTCTCCATGTGCTATGATCCGTAGCCACATTTTCCCACTTCCTTTCACTTTTAGAAAATTCCCTCAAAGAAGCCTTGCAAACATCCAATAGGTATAGTTTGTTTTAAAATCTTGACACATCAGGTCAAGGAAGGAGGCTGGAATAAGTCAGTGCTAAAACATGTTTATACTTGAGCAATTTCTATCATGGCTGAATTTATTAGCAATTTATTTTATTACTTTTTTTTTTGATAATTTAGCTTCCATTTTTTAATTGATCTAATGATGTGTCTATGCCTCACTGATCTCAAATGTACTTGAAGACTTCCTATATAGGGTGAAATTGGAGGTAAGTCTATACATTTGAGACGACAGAAGAGCTACAAAAGAATATGAAACATGAGTAGAACGCTCCCCATAACACCTTAAGTTACTCAGCGAATATCTATTAATTTAGTTAAAGCAGTATCACTTGTCCTTTCTTCACTACATATCTGCCTTTGATTCCGTGGCCCGTCTCTTTATTCACGAGAAGACACCTCGTTATGTTATAGTAATGTTTGTTGATTGTTGTGTGCAGTGGGTTTAGCTGTGTTTGTCTTGATGCCTCATTAAACCATTCAATATGTTGTTTCCTTTGTAATTTCTACTGATGAGTTATCCCTAACTCTTCCTCTTTCCTTCCTCATCTGCCTTTCAGCGTCGAGGGGAGATATATTTTGCGGTCCTTTGCTCTTCTGTTCGCCTCTACTGCTGTTATGTTTCCTTGTCATTCTGATATTCCATCGACCCATCGTTTTCGTGGTCGACCCTTGGGTCTGGTGTTCTCACAACGTTTGTTGAAGGCTCGTTGTGTTGTGTTTTGTTCTTTCTGCCTTGTCACATGGCCAAACCATTTTATCTGTTGTTTCCTTATATATTCTATGATCTTATCTCTCAGACTGTTTCCTGTCATTCGTCTAACTCATTTCATCTCTGTAGAGGTTATTTTTTTTTGTATTGTTCTTGCATCTAAGGTCCAGGTCTGGTATTGGTAGCACAACGTTGGGATGAAGATTGTATTATATAGTGCTCGTTTTGCCTCCAGAGTTATTTCCTTGTTGGACAAAAGTGGTGATAACTGTCCGATGATTTGACAAGCTTTGTTGCATCTTGATTCTATCTCTGCTGTTTCCCTAACTGTTTTCTTAAGTTGTCAATCATGACTTTCAGAGTGATAATATAATTAATCTGCCACATTTGTATTATGGTGGCATTTATTATATTACTCTTCTTTCTTTTCCTCATTGGCCTTTCAGTGTCGAGGAGAGATATAATTTGCTCTAATGGTAGCCTCTCCAGTTGTTATGATTCACAAATGTGTATAATATTTCATCAATCCATCTTTTTTGTGATCGGCCCTTGGGACTGGTGTTCACGGGACGTTTATTGAACGCTCGTTGTAAAATGATTGGATTTTTCAATCTTACCAAGTGAACAAACCATTGTATCTGTTGTTTCTGTATGTACTCTATGACGGAAATTATTTCTAGCTTTTATCTCATTTCTTCATTTCTGATCTTATCTCTCAGTCTATTTCCTGTCATCTGTTTAACACATTTCATCTCCGTAGCGGTTGTTTTTTTCTTATTCCTCTTACATCTAGTGAAGGTCCAGGTGTGGCATCCGTAAAGGAGTACAGGAAATAAGATGCACAGCGATGTGAAGCTGCTGCAAAGCTGATGATAATTACAATTTAGAATTTACAAAAAGAAGAAAGTGGTATGGTAACATCTTTAATTAGGTAAGTAACAAAATAAAAGTAGACGTTTCGGCCAAGTAGGCCTTCAGCTGGAACAATAAACAGCAACACAAATATATATATATATATATATATATATATATATATATATATATATATATATATATATATAATGATATGTACACAAATCTAACTGCCATTCGATAATATGCTAGATACTCAAGAAAGTAAATTATTTAAAAAAATGGTCACATCACTGCGGTCCAGAGCGTGGTCAGCTTCTGAATGAAATACAATAAGTGGGCGGGCTGACCAACTATATATCTCACTGACATGGCAGTAAGGTGAGAAAAAATAAATGGTTCTATAAATATGGGGAGATGGGTACAAGATACGTCTACACTGAATATATCTAACGGTTTGTGTGCACAACAAGCATGTGTACATCACCATAAATGCGTACAAGCACAAATATGTGTATATTACCACAAAGTACACACAAAAAACCCCGAAGGTGTTCAAACGCGCCATTACATAAGCAGACAAATATACATACATGTATAGGTAGCGCATGTTGGTAATGAATGTGTGTTAGGTGTTCTATGTGCATGAGAACGATACGTTCATGCCTTGTGGAGGGGGTGGGGGGGGCAGCGAACCCAACTGGACAATGACATTCTCAAGGGCGAATCGGCTGTAATTGCTAGAGCGACACGAGACAATGCCAGTAAAATATAAGCTTTACCACTATGGCCCGGGCAGTTGAAATGGGCAGACACTAGGCTGGCAGTCTTTTGCTCAACATCACAAAGATGCTCATACAATCAGTCACTCAATTGTCGTCCGGAATCACCCACATACGTCATCTGGCAATGCTTACATATTATGTGTAGATAATATTCCGTGACACACAAGTTAAACCCTCCTTGATGTAGAATTGCCTATTCGGGAACAAGACCGAATCGGTGAAAAGCACGTGGTCACATGTAAACTCATCGTCCGCAACGAACGATGTATGTGGTTTGAAAAGGGGGGGGGGGAGCGGGGAGCGGCTCGTGATAAGAATGTCTCTCAGTCTCCTGTCACGTTTGAAGGGTACCAAATGAGGATGACTGGCATGTAGACGTGTAGTAGGATCCGAGTGCAGAATTGAGCGGTACCGGTTAAGGATTCTTATCACAGCCAGGTTATGAGGGTGGTACGTGAGGGTAAATATGGTCCTATCAGAGGAACGGCGAGTGGATGGAATGAGTGCCACAAGTCGGGCAGTATCGAGAGCTCATTGGAAGTCACACTGGAGAACCGAGTAAGGAGAGAAACGACGTCTAAAGAAACTTAACATAAGGTGGGTCTGTTGGAGAAAATCTTGATCATCCTGGCAGATACGACGAAATTGTAATAAATGAGAATATGGAATCGAAACTGTGCAGAGGCATGGATGGGGACGAGGTCTGGAGAATATAACAGTAGGCGTTTGTGGGTTTATAGAAGAAGAAAGTGTGGAGGCTGTAGATATACAGGGAGGCAATAAGATCAAGAAAGCTTACGGACGAGGTAAATATATGAGATGTAATCTTGATCTTATACTGTACAAGTAAAGAACACATATCAGAAGCTACTAGAAGAGGGGATTGAGCAATACAGAAGAGAAAATCCTGAGGAAAAAGTCACAACAAAATGGAAATGCATAAAAAACAGCATGCAAGAATCCTGCAACACCTTGCCCAAAAAAGAAAGTAACAAAAATCAAAAATGGATAAAAGACAAAATATTAGAAAAAATGGAAGAAAGAAGACAAGCGAAAAACACTGCCAGATACAAGGATATAGACAATGAAATACGGAGAATGTGCAAAAAGGCAAAAGAAGACTGGCTCAACCAAAGATGTCTAGAAATCGAAACTATGGAAAGTAAACAAAACTTAAGAGAGATGCATACAGAAATAAAGAGAATGACGAATAAAGACAAAAAAGCTGCAGGAATCGGATGTATAGCAAACAAAGAGGGAAGAATGCTATCAGACAACAAAGATATAATGGATAGATGGCAAGAATATATAACAGAATTATTTCATGACGAAAGGGACAAAAAGCCAGACATAAAATGTACATACAACTATAAAATCCTGAAATCCGAAGTAGAAAAAGCCATAAAAACAATGAAAAATGGAAAAGCAGCAGGGCCTGACAATATACAGATAGAGATGATACAGGCTCTAGAAGAGTTTGGCGTCGAAGTGATCACAGACATATGCAATGACATATACCATACAGGATACATACCAAACGATCTAAAAACATCAACTTTCATTGCATTGCCTAAAAAGAATGGTGCAGTTGAATGCAGTGACTTCAGAACAATAAGCCTAATGAGCCAGGTAACAAAAATTTCACTAAAAGTTATACAGGGAAGAATTCAGAATAAAATCAATACTGAATTAGAGGAGCAACAATTTGGATTCAAGAAAAACAGTGGGACAAAAGAAGCCATATTCAGCATGAGAACATTGATTGAAAAGTACACAGAAGTAAACAAACCAATATATGCCTGCATTATAGACTACACCAAAGCTTTCGATAGAATACACCATAACCAACTTATAAACTGCCTAAAGGATATAAATCTAGACGACGCAGACATACGACTAATATGTAATTTGTACTGGGAGCAAACAGCAATAATAAGATATAACAAAGAGAACTCTACACCCATGGACATAAAAAGATGAGTAAGACAAGGATGCATCCTATCACCAAGCTTGTTCAATCTATACACTGAGCTAATCTTTAAAAACATCTCAGAGATACCAGGCCTAAATATTAACGGAAAGACAATCAATAACCTAAGATATGCTGATGATACTGTTCTACTAGCAGAAAATCCTAAAGACCTACAACACTTACTTAATGTGATAAACACAACAAGCAAAACATATGGACTAGAAATGAATATAAAAAAGACTAAAACTATGATCATAAACAAAGAAAATTCTCAAGACCTACAATTAAATATCACAGCTGTGGGAATACATCTGGAGACAGTCCAGAGTTACAACTACCTAGGACATACTATAACCAATGATAGAAAATGCACAACTGAAATAAACAAAAGAATAGGTATGGCAAAAAGTAATGTTAATGCCATGAAAAATATACTAACAACAAAACAAATATCATCAGGGCTGAAACTAAGAATGGCAAAATGTTACATCTTCTCAATATTCCTGTATGGTGCAGAAACATGGACATTAGACAAGAAAACAGAACAGAAAATTGAAGCCTTTGAAATGTGGATTTATAGAAGAATAGGTAGAATTGGATGGAAACAAAAGATAACAAATGATGAAGTTTTAAAACAACTGAAAATAAAAAGAGAACTGCTGAACACAATAAAGACAAGACAAATTAAATTTTTGGGGCACGTTAAAAGACACAACAGCCTACTAGAAGTAATATTGGAAGGAAAAATACAAGGTAAAAGAGGAAGAGGCAGACCAAGACTAACATCAAAAGAAGGACAAGTCAATCTATGACAGCCTACACCATCAAAGCAAGAAACAGAGTACAATGGCGATCCATGGTAGCCAACCTTCGTTGTGGAGAGGGCACACGATGATGATGATGAATCTTGATGGATTTATGAAAGTTGCAAATGTAGTCGATGAACATGGAAATGTCATCTTCAGGCAAGTCAGTCAGTCCAAAATCGCCATTGATGTACCGGAGATTTATAAGGGGATGGGGGCCACGGAATGAGTTCAGGATGTGACGTTCAAGGTGACCCATGAACAGGCAAGCATAACTAGGACTAATCTTGGTTCCCACAGCAAAACTTGGTCACATAACTGAACATTGAATTCGAAAGTATTAAAGTTGAGAACAAGTTCCGTGAGGCTGAGGAGAGTAACGTATCCACAGATGGGTGTATTCTTTGGTCGAGAAAGAATTGAAGATGTATTAGGCCACCAGCCTGAGGGATAAAGGTATACAGAGAGCAGGTGTCGAGGAAAAAAATGTCGGTACGAGAGTTCTGAGGTAAGGGAAAGAGAAGATAAGATAGTGAGGGCATGGTATGTGTTCTTGACATAGGTGGGAAGATATGTCACTATGAGTTGGAAAATGCTTTCTAGATAGTCGGATATATGTTAGATGGGACAAATACATGCTGAAACAACTGGACGACATGAACTGTTAGGCTTGTGGATCTTAGTGAGCATGTAGAAGGGATGTTTGCCTAAATCACTATCTGAGATGATGAGATGGAAAGAGCTAGGAGGGAGGAATTTATCGTCGATAAGCTGCTTGATGGTTGAGCGAACCTTCTCATTGTTGCTAGAAGGGAAGTCACTGGGGCAAGGTTTATAGAAGGTTGTGTTTTTTTTTGGCCTATTCTTGGATGCATATGTTCTTGGGCTAGACCTCCAAAATACCTACCTTATCAGCTGGTTTAATGACAATGTATTCCCGACGTTCGATGTTTGAGAGGGTTCGAAATCTCGCTGGATTTAAGTTGGAACGACGTACTCGGCGAAAGGGTATTTGCTTGATCTCCCGTAAAGTAAAGTAAAAGTAAAGTACCCCGGTCACGCCAAGTGGTGTATAGGGAAATATGGTGTTAGTGACCCTATATTTTACAGACCTTCAGCACATGATTTTTTGGGGTAATGTGATCGGTATTACGCCCGTGCTGCTTTACTTTCCCAGAAAAAAATCCGGTACCCATTTAAGGCTGGGTGAACCCGGAGCCGTCGGTTGGGATCGAACCCTACCCCTTGTGCTTTGTAGCCCAGTTCACTAACCACTGAGCTATCACGGCCTCCCCCCGTAAAGTGACCTGTATGTATAGGTCGAGAGCCTTGAGGCCTCAGAAGACGGTGCCGAATCTGATTTACGAGACTCGAAACGAAACAAAATTCATCGACAACAGAGGAAGGTGAAGTGTCCGATTTCCCGCAATGATTGTATTCTAAATGCTTGCGTCTATGGAGATCATGGACATCACTTAGGAGACTATGACGGTCACTTGTTGGACGCAAAGGCACAAATTATAACCCTTTTGAGAAAACTGCATGCTTGTTGTCCGATAATGTGAGATCCGTTGGAATGCAGATGACTCGAAAGTGGTGGTTAGGAGTGGGGTGAGAGTGTGGTTTAGGTCGGAGGTCTGATATCTTGTTTTTGTGCTGAGAGGACATGCTGTAATTGGTAACCCAACATTGGGATGAAGATTGTATTTTACAGTGCCCTTTTTTTACTTTGAAATTATTTCCTCTTTGTTATTGTTATTTTCCTTTTATTTCTTCTTTGTTGTAAAATTTTTTATAGTTTTATATATTTAAAAAAAAATTGTAAATACATATTTGTAACTGTGTTTTTGTTTGTTTCGCTGAAGGCCTTTTGAGCCGAAACGTCGTTCTTGTGTGTGTTGTTTTTCTATATGTGCATTTTTAAAATACTCCTCCCCACAAGTAGCTTCACTGCAGCTTCGCAGTGTTCTGTATTTATGTTATTTTCTTTGCCGTGACTCTACAATCCACAAACCAGCAATGCTGCAACATGCAGACATATTTGTAATTATAATCTGAATGTTGTAACTTAAAGCATCAACCAATTGTAGCTATCTGAAATGGAACATGAAAAACAAACATCTGCACACAAGAAATAACATAGACGTTAAATTGACGTTTAAACTGGTTAGATCTGTTAAACGATTTACATACTTGCGCATAGTTTCTACGCTGAAAGGTAAGACATTGATTGTATAGTCAAAGATTTCCAATAATGTTTATCTCATTGTCATTATTAATAAGCAGAGGGTTCAAGTTAGTTTCATTTAATCATAGTTTATTTAACAATCGCTCAGGTTATGAACATAGTATATACCCATGTTATGTTACTGATTGTAACTCTTGGATGTTTTCTTAATCTTCTGCTTTTAAAGTTTTGACAATTTATTTTTGTGTAGTACACCACGTAGACCGGATACAGAATATCCGTAAAAGAATTTTAAAATGCTAGAACAAAAATTCAGATAAGAAAAGGAGTATCTTGGTCTACGCCTTATGGGCCGGCTACGACTCGAAAGGTTGAAAGAAGAATAATGTATTTTTATTTCTTCTTTTAGTTCTTGGTTGGTTTCTTAAGTTTCTTCTTCGTAACTCTTGGATGTTGTTTTATGTTTACGTCACTAAAAATATAAACGATGTGAAGACTCGGTGGCTGAGTGGTTAGACCGGTCGATACTGATCAAAAAGATCTCGGCCGATGCCCATATTTGGAGAATTCCTTTCGGACCGTTAAGGCATAATACACATTATTATATTAAACATTCAAATTGATTAGAATAAGATGCGTCTGAAAATAAAAATAAAAACATCTTTGATGTTAAAGAATTTATATTGCATCCCTCAAACTCTCAGATGTGTCGGCCTTTTATAACTGTGTCACTAACATTAACGACTAATATATAAATCGCACATAAATATTGACTTTTATCATATGTCTGTATCTGGTGTCACAAAATGAAACCACTTTCTCCAAATATCAATTTTAAGAACGAGTCGATTGTTCTAGGCTGCGGTCAAATTCACCCATAAATATAGCAAAATATCCGAGTATGGAACTGAAATGCCACAATGAGATGAAAACAAACAGCTGTGCCATGTGCGATGATGATGATCCGACGACTAAACTAAATAGACATCACTTTTGTTGACAATTAATGACGTATGGCTATTTGTAAGGAAGGACTTGATGGTAACATTATGTTAAGAATAGCACATGCGTGACTGCTGCAGCTAAAACATCACGCTATCGTGTTGTGCCTGGTCGTAAACAACAACATGATCCTGACATAACGGCTGCACTTTTACATCACAAAGCAAAATATATTCAGGCCTTCCCATGATAGCAAACCCCATACTTTGAAAATGTGTACTTGATAATCAAATGTAACCTTGGTTGTTCAGAACTGGTTCAGAACACGAAAAACGAACATGGCTGACCACCGTGAAAGAGATTGGAGCCTCATCACGTACTAGTCCAGAGGAAGCCATGGAGAGTCGGAGAATGTGGATATATAGAAGAATAGGTAGAATTGGATGGAAGGAAAAGAAAACAAACGACGAAGTCTTAAAACAACTAAAAATGAAAAGAGAACTTCTGAACACAATTAGAACATGACAAATGCGATTCTTAGGCCATGTTAAAAGACACAACAGCCTACTGAAAGTAATCCTGGAGGGGAAAATACAAGGTAAAAGAGGCAGAGGCAGACCAAGATTAACATGGACGAGTAACATCAAAAGATGGACAAATCAACCGATGACAACCTGCACCATCAAAGCAAGAGATAGAGCAGAATGGCGCTCCATGGTAGCCAACCTTCGTTGCGGAGACGGTACTCAATGATGATGAACCTTTGTAGATGAATCATGCATTAGTGTTACTGTTCTTACAACATTTGTTGTATTTATAAACCTTGAATGTCGCGTATACTTACGGATTTTGCAAGTTCTCGAATCTAGAAGAGAAACGCAAGGTTAGAGTTTAAAATAGAAACTTGACCACTTCACAGAGTTTAATGAGAAAGTAACAAAGTGTGTGCGTATTTATCATTGCTGGTCGGGGCGATATAGATGTTGTTGGTGGTAAGAGAAAAATACACTGTTGATTTAAGTCAATAATAGTACAAATACAAGTCAATAAAACAAAGACATGCCTGATGTATCGAAAAGCACAGTCCGGTAGGATTGAGAATTACATGAAGTGTAGAAAATATAAAAATTCCCATTAATCAACATCATGTTCCATGTCGATTGTCGTAGCCGAGCATGACCTTCAACAATGTTCTGTCCACAGTGCATCTCATCAATTCTGTTGTTGACTGTTGTCACAACACCAGGCTATCTAGTAGCGTTTCTATATGTCGTACTCTCTTCCTCTCTATTTTTAAAGTTGTATGTAAACAGTATCCCAGTTTTCCTCTTCACGTGGTGTGCCTGAAAAAATGTCGATTGTTTTTTTGCGATGTTTTTAAAGATCCCTATGTTTTGGCCTCTTTCAAAAATGTTCTCCTTTGTATTTTTACATGTCCAGGGAAGTTTCGACATTCTTCTGCGAAATCCCGTCTATGTGGCCTCTATTCATGTTTTTTTATGTGTCTGTATACTGTTCATGATTCGTATCCATATGTCAGAAATTAATATATTTAACACTAGTTATCTCTCTTTCTTATTCCTATCAACATAGATTTATTGAACAATATGTTTTTAGTTTTCTGAAATGCTACTTTTGGCTTGTAAGAGAGAAAAGTAAGGAGTCCCCGTCACGCCAAGCGGCGTATAGGGAATAGGGTGTTAGTGACCATCAATTTTACATACATTTAGAACATGATTTTTGGGGTAATATGATCGGTATTACGCCCGTGCCGCTTTACTTGCCCAGAAAAAATACGGTACCCATTTAAGGCTGGGTGAACCCGGAAGCCGTCGGTTGGGATCGAATCCTACCTCTTGTCCTTTGTAGTCCAGTTCACTAACCACTAAGCTATCGCGGCTTCCAACTTTGGCCTGTGCTATTCTGTTATTTATGTTTGTGGTGTATCTTCCACCTGCTGTTATCTTCACTCTTTCATCATCATCATTGAGTGCCGTCTCCGCAACGAAGGTTGGCTACCATGGAGCGCCATTTTGCTCTATCTCTTGCTTTGATGGTGCAGGTTGTCATCGGTTGATTTGTCCATCTTTTGATGTTACTCGTCCATGTTAATCTTGGTCTGCCTCTGCCTCTTTTACCTTGTATTTTCCCCTCCAGGATCACTTTCAGTAGGCTGTTGTTTCTTTTAACATGGCCTAAGAATCGCATTTGTCTTGTTCTAATTGTGTTCAGAAGTTCTCTTTTCATTTTTAGTTGTTTTAAGACTTTGTCATTTGTTTTCTTTTCCTTCCATCCAATTCTACCTATTCTTCTATATATCCACATTTCAAAGGCTTAAATTCTCTGTTCTGTTTTCTTGTCTAATGTCCATGTTTCAGCACCATATAGGAATATTGAGAAGATGTAACATTTTGCTATTCTTAGTTTTAGCTCTGGTGTTATTTGTTTTGATGTTAGTATGTCCTTCATGACATTAAAATTACTTTTTGCCATTCATATTCTTTTGTTTATTTCAGTTGTACATTTTCCATCACTGGTTATAGTATGTCTAAGGTAGTTATAGTTCTGAACTGTCTCAAGGTCTATTCCTTCAATTTTGATATCCACTTTTGGGTTTTGAGTATTTTCTTTGTTTATGATCATAGTTTTAGTCTTTTTGATATTCATATCTAGTCCATATTTCACTCTTTAGTAGATTTTAATCAAAATAGATGTTTTTATCGTCAGTTCTAAATAGCATAAAAATTGACAGTACCTGCTACAATTACTTGGTGAAGAATAATGGCAGCGGAAATATGCAGTGACAGCCTCACTTTGAAGTGATGAAGCCTAGAACTCTAACATATGACACATGACCCACTTCACACAATTAGTTATTTTTAGAATTTGTATGGGATTTCTTTATTGTTATATTTAGTTCTTATCGATACCTTAACAATGTCTTTTATAAAAACGCAATAGATACAGGTTCTCCATTGTTAAATTTCTACAATATTTGGCAAGAACTGAACAACTTGTGTAGTAAATATTTCCTAAACAAGTGACAAAAACAAAGAATTCATTTCATTATAAATAGTTGGCATATATGAACAAAAGTGAACGCGACATTTCACATTTTTAAATGGCATAACATGAAAATGGGAGCCGTGATAGTTCAGTAGTTAGTGAACTGGACTACAAAGGACAAGGGGTAGGGTCCGATCCCAACCGACGGCCTATAGGTTCACCTAGCCTTAAATGGGTACTGGATTTTTTTCTGGGAAAGTAAAGCAGCACGGGCGTAATACCGAGCACATTACCCCAAAAATCATGTGCTGAAAGTCTGTAAAATATAGGGTCACTAACACCATATTTCCCTATACGATACTTGGCGTGACGGGGGTACTTTACTTTTTTTTTTGTTAATAACGTATAAATAAGCAAGCGCGCTATTTAATGACTGTCAAATTACTCATTAATGTGAAGAAATTCACATTTACATTTGGTGTGAGTTCTAGTTCTTAATACCTACTATTTGTCTCGCAAAATTGCCACCCTTCACCTATGGGAAAAGACAATAATTAGAACTAATTTAGAAAAAAATCGCTTCAGATATAATTAATACATGTTGCTGAAAACAGTTAAAGCTCGTCGTTAACAGATTAAAAAATGTTGCTAAAAAACTAGAATATACCTCTAACATATAAACTAAAACATGTTGATAAAACTGCGAAATACACCACTAACATATATTCTGCTGAAAAGTACATCAACAAACATATCTAAACAACGTCTACTGTACACCTGATATAAAACACACAATAAAATAGATTAAATAAAATTAACATTCTCCCGATTAGTAATGACTCAATAAAAAAGTTCTCTAAAATACTAAAATATTTCTCAAATAAATAACAAAAACATATTGTAAACTGCAATGTTATATCCATAAACAATCAACTAAAGCATTTTGCTAAAACTACTAATAAAAAGTCACTAAAACATCTAAACCGCATCGTGGAATATTTGAATAAAATTAATTGTTAAACACATCAACTTATCAAAATTATCAACTCAAAAATTGACACCACATCATAAGTTTCCCTTTGTTCAGTCTGAGAAGTTCATGTTTTTCCAGTTCTACTCGGGACATTTCGAATCTTTGTCAGATATCAATTTCTGTTTTGTTCATGATTTTCTCTCTCTTGAACATCTGCAACAGTAAATGTTAGTCATGGTTCCAAGTGTAACTCTATTTACATTGTCAAAAGAACATTTTTCTAACTCGTGGACGCTCGATAACATGCTAGCATATTAAACAGATAATTCACCTAATTGACGTAGCTAAGGCTTCAATGTTGTCTTTGTTAGGGCAAAGCAAAGAAATGCATAAAAATGCGAAGCTGTAGCAAAGTTGATTGTAAGGAGAAATTAAAAAAAAAATAATAAGGCCAAATATATAGAAAAAAACGGCATGATTAAAGCTGTAAGTGTTAAATGGAAGACACACATTAGAACACCGTTTTTGCTCAATAAGCCTTCGGAAGGAAGGAACATACAACACAAACGACATAGTAATACGTCGTAAAAATATTAAAAAGCAGTAAACAATTTTAAAAAAATCAAACTAGAATGAGAAATAAAAATTAAATTAGGAATTGAATGACTCCCTGTAAACTTCGTTGTTGACAGAATGAAAATGGACGGTAGTCCGCACTGGGTACATGTATCGGAAACTTACCTCGTGCGCTCTAACGTTCCTTCTCTTTCTGCAGCTGTCGCTACAGGTTTTAGGGTCTCAGATTTATTTCACCCCAGATGGGAAAAAACAAACCTTATCAAATATTGTGATTCGAACCTACGTTCGCATGGTTTTGAGCTGAACAAACTATTGATTGGGCCACAAGCACTGCTGGAGCATAATTATATCTTATTTAATAACCTCTTTTTTTAACAAAAATGCTTATTTAAATTAGACTAGTTTAGTTTATACGACATCAAGCGAAATTATAATTATGTGTATGTAAAGAATTGTGGAATACCAATATTGCCCATGGGATGGTTTACTCTGTCTATATATATATGTGGTATTTTTGTATGAACTATGACCTGGCTAGAAATGTTGACCTTCTGATAGCTGATGTTATTAGTTATTTCGACAAACAATTGTAGGTACTATGTTAGTATTCATTTATTTTGTCACCAGTGTGTTTCCGTGGCCCGAAATGGGAGTAAAGAAAGACAGCGCTGTTCCCTACCGGGCATGTTCGTAAGAGGCGACTAAGGAGGATTGACCATGTGACTAGCTATCCTGTGAACAAATACGCCGGAAAAGTTTCACAAATATGGACAAGACAAATAAAAGAATACAAGTAAATCCGCCATCCAGGGATGATAAAGGCTCTATGTCTAAGAGATGTCTGACGCAATATGGAGAAAACCGTAAGGAGTGCGGATAGCCGAATCACCTTTTGTCTGCCAGGAAATTGTCCAGAATGGGTACCTAGAATGTACGTACCCTAAATGATCAAGAAAAAGATGCACATGTAGCAGCAGAAATGAGAAATTAAAACAAAAGACATTACGGAATGTGTGATACAAGATGACTATGAAAGGAAAGGATGAAACTAAACATAGGAGATATGAAGTTATCATCAGGACAGGAGGAACCTGGAACACAACATAGTCAATGGGTAGCTATAATGTTATCTAGGAAAACATAAAATGTACTGATATAATGGGAATCAGTATGGCCAAAACTAAAGAGAGCAACGTTTAAAATGTAAAAAAAAAACTAATATAATTACACAATATCTAATGCTAAGTACCAACCAATGATAAGGAAGATTTAGTAAAAGATGAATTATATAAAACGTTGTAAGTCAGAGGGATGAAAGACAAGTCAAGGATAGTATAATCTTCATGGGAGATCAAAATGCAAAAGTAGGATCAGACAACACAGGCATTGAAGAGATCATGGTAAAACATTGGACTTGGATAAATGAATAGAGAATGGAGAGATATTCGTGAAGCTATGTGTTCTTAATTAAATGAGCCTAGGAGGAACAATATTCCAACATAAAAGAATACATACAGCTACATGGGTGTCGCCAGATAATAGAGCGGAGAAGCAAACTGATCCCATATGTATTAATACTACGTTTAAGCCATCCTTACAGGATGCAAAAGTATATAGAGCAGCAGATGTGGTTTCGGATCATCATCTTCTGATAGCCAAACTTAAACTTAAACTAAAAAGATATATTACAACGCAAAGGGGTAGAAAGTATTTCAATGTAGGCTTTATTAAATAATAAGAAATTACAAATAAATTTGAAGTCACAGTATCAAAGAAATATCAATTGTTTCAACAACTAGAAAATGCAAAACAATAAGGTAGATCATTGGAAACGAGTAAAGGTTATATATTGAGAAAAATGCGAAGACAACATGGGGAAAAGAGAAAGTCAGAAAAAGGCATGGATGTCAGCAGAGACCGCGAATAAAATTACAGAAAGAATAAAAAAGCAGACATAAACAAAAGCAAAACAAGAAGTGGTATAGAGCAGACACACGAAGAAGGTGAAAAAACACGTGAGAAGTTGCATTTAACCGGATAAGAGGAAATATATAGATGAACTAGCTAATGGGGCAGAGGAAAAAAAGCAAAAAAAAGTAATATGAAAGAACTTTACAGCAACACTGAGAAATTAAGTGGAAACTACAAAAAGATCAATAGTTTTATTAAAGATAAGAGGGAATCTGCTTAGTAATAAAAGGGAACAGATGAAAATATGGAAACAAGCACTTTGAAGATCTTTTGAACATAGTAAGTAGTAAAGTACCCCCGTCACGCCAAGTGACGTATAGGGAATATGGTGTTAGTGACCATAAATTTTACAGACCTTCGGCACATGATTTTTGGGGTAATGTGGTCGGTATTACTCCCGTGCCGCGTCACTTTCCCAGAAAAAATACCCGGTACCCATTAAAGGCTGGGTGAACCCGGAAGTCGTCGGTCTGGATCGAACTATATCCCTTGTCCTTTGTAGTCCAGTTCTCTAACCACTGAGCTATCGCGGCTCCCATACTTTTGAACATACCCGGTAAAAAATAGCCCTAATATTCTGTGTTATTTGCGGGTCATTATCATTGCACTTCTAATATGTCAACAGGTGCTCAGATCCCCTCCTTAGCAAGTCGCGACGTTTCTAACGACTGACGACTCCAAGTCTGTGTGGGTTGATAAGTCTTCTTACACGCCCACTAAGTTTCTCGTTTCTTCCTGTGCCCATCAAAACTTCTATATTTTTCATCCGAAGGAGCGACATGAACTCATGGTTGTTGATCTAATGTAACCTTCCAACACCTCGGAGTGCATTGATGATGTCGCCCGATACATTAGATGGACATCATCAACTATAGCGCAGCTATCCAACCTGTCCCCTCTTTTCTAGAACTTCAGCATGTCCTGGGAAGTAGACAAAGGTGACCGTTCGTATTTTGTGTTTACTTTTGCAATGACTCTAACCATTGCATGTGTACATAGTCTGTATCCACTTTTTTACAATATTCATGACTCACTCAGTAAGCATGCGTTGGTGTAGTCTTGGGACTCTAACCAGATTAATACCCTGGTCACTACCCTTACCTCGATCGTCAATTTACTCGTGGTCATAACGTATGCCCCAATGTCTTCCATGAATATTCTGCCTGCCGAGATTGATGTAAATGCCAATTCACTCCTTTGGTGTCTTACTGCAGATTCGTCTGTATAGATGACTGCATCTTTCTTATCGGTGTTATCCCAGATGAGACCGTTGGCATCCTCATTGACCACCACTGAGTTATGTTCCCTACATTTCCTATCGAGTGTGACAATAACGTCTCTCTTAATGGCTAAGGCACACGTATTCACTCTTCGCCAGCGTTGATAATGGTAAGACCACATGCCTGTTTAATGACATCCTCTGCTCGCCCCACCCATTATTTGGCTATTTTAACCTGACACCCGTCCCTGTGTTGAATTCATGCTGCAATGGATGTTCTTTATCTGCATGCATCTTCAGGTATGCTCATGTCCTCCAGATCTTTATTCTGTCATTTACGTTTGGAACGTCAAGAATATACCTCAATGCACACAGGGAGTGTCCCTCGTACTCTACTAGATAATGCGCATGGCTTCTTTCTTTATTTCCTAAAGCCTGTCAGAATGCGCCGTACTGGCAGTAGGTATTTCCAGGGCATACTGGATAAGTGCGAGAAATAGTCCCTGGAACTGAAGAGTAAGTAGCCTCTGCTCGATGTTGGCAGCTGCCATGACCTTCTAGGCGGCCATCATTTGCGGGATTGTCTTACGACATGGTCGAATTGGTCCCGAAAACACAGGCTGCGATCTAACTTAACTCCAAGATATGTCATCACATATCAGCAAGAGGTCACCTCAACAGTCCTCGTTCGTACCACCTGCGTATCCGTGTTAACGATATGAGTGTTAAGAGAAAACCATGCAACTGATGCTTTATTATGATTAACCAATGCACCTGATATTCCACACCAGGAAGAGATGCAATCGAGTTCGTTTTGCATTATGGAGGCGATTTCACTTGTCTCTTCCCTGTTATGTCAACATACTAGAATATCATCAGCTGAAATCATAGTTCTTTCTCTCCCATCCAGTTATTGTTCCGTCATCGTTATAGTCTACACTTTAAATAGAACTGGTGACAATGGTGAGTCTTGTGATAGCCCTCGACACATGGAAGTTGGCTCGGATGACCGACTTCCACATCTGAATATCACCTTCCTCTGAAACAGTACTGCTAATTAGCAGTCCATCTAACGAGGAAAATGGGCACTGCCAGTTTCAGGATAAGATGCATGAGGTATTCAAATGATACCATGTTGTATGCATCACCCAGATCTATAGCAGAGACACATTTCTACTCTCGTCTGTGGAAGCCTTCGAAGACGTCATAGGCGAAGACTGCCGAATTGAGGCATGTCTCCTTATTATATCTATAACATCGTGGAAGAAATAATAAAAGCCATCAATCTATTACAAAATGTTAAAGACACATGACTCGATGTAATTCATTCAGAGGCCATCAAAACAGATATTAACACCGCTACCGAAATGTTTCATATTCTACAAGATACAATGTGTGAGAGGGAAGAAACACATACAGACTGGAATGAAGGTTATATGATCAAACTACCAAAGAAAGGAAGTTTACAGGAGTGTACAAATTACATGGGTCGTATGCTATTATCAGTGCCAGGAAACATTAAGTAGAATCATTCTGGAGAGACTAAAATAGGCCTTGAAGAAACATTTGAGAGATGAACAAGCAGGTTTTAGGAAGAAAAATTCAACTGCTGATCAAAAAACTACCCTACGCATAATAATTCAACAAAGTTTAGAACTACATTCCCCAAAATATATTGGATTAATAGGTTTCGAAAAGACACACTATTTTAGACAGATGCATGCTTTGGAAGTTACTTAGTCATTACGGAATCCACGTTAAGTGTATTAATCTGCTACGAACAATGTATGAATGAATGGAATGTAGTGTGGTGCATGAAGTAGTGTGAGCTTACAGTAGTTTTTGAAATAAGAACAGAAGTAATGCAGTGATGCCTTCTATCTCCATTTCTCTTTCCTCTAGCCATAGATTGGATTATGAAAATAACTCAAACCAATATAAATGGAATTATATAATCACTGACCAAGTAACTCAATGATTTAGACTTTTCTGATGACATATCTCTCGTATCACACAACCATCATAGATGGAAGGTAAATTGAGCATACTTAAAGAGAGATCACACCAGCTGAGATTGAAAATAAATATGGATAAGACGAAAATTATGAGAATCAATGCAGTTAGCAATAACCATATGAAATTAGGAGACATTTCTCAACAATAGTTTGTTCAGAAATTCGTGCCCACAGAGTTTATCAATTATCTCAGAAATTGTTTGGTAATGTTTCTGTACTTATTTTTCATGATATCTTATTTTTTTTCACCGACCGTAAGATTGTATAACATTTAAGTACAAAGACAATCTGAATTTTGCACAAATCGTTGTTTGTTATAATTTTAGGAAAATATCAAACCATGTTCTCTAAAATTAGATTTTACTGTAAATTACGTTAATTTTCTAAAAATGTAAGTCAAAGGCGTATCCGTATAAAACAGGACAGGGTCGCAATTTCGCTTAGATTTTATATCTTCGTCTTAGAGATAGGTAATTGCAGAAGTGCCTGTACAATAACACAGTTACCGCATTGGTTATGGATTAACAACTGAAAATCTTCATGAATTTAAAAATCAAGAAGTCATTTCACAACAGCTTACAAATTATCACATATACAGGAATATACATTAATAGTAAATATTTTGTCAAAACACGCCTCTGAACCTATTTAACAAGAAATCGGAAATGACAAAAGTGGCGCGTCTTTCAAAATCACGCTCAATAAGTGCGAGCAAGTGCTAAGATTGTATGGATAAACACGTGTCATTTTTCCTTTTTAAATGACAATGTTGGTTACAACAAATGTGGGAACTGTAAACTCCTAAAAATTAGGACAACTAAGAAAATCTTATGTTATATACATATATTAAACAAACAAAAATATTTGCTAAATGCATGACAGCAGGGAAAAAAATTCAGACTTAAGGTCGGTGAAAAAATACGATTTCATGACAAAATACAAATATTAAATGTCATCAAACAGTTTCCGAGATAATTAATAAACTCTGGCGGCAGGAATTTATGAATGAACTATAGACGTATAACGATACACATATCTTAACAGCAATATAAACAAAGAAGGAACATAGACTGATAACAAAATAAGAATATCAAAAGCAAGATGTGCTTTCGGTGCACTGGGAAACATATTGAAGTCCAAAGAAGTTAGGCTAAATACAAAAATAAAAATGTTCAGCTCCAATGTTAAGTCAGTCTTATTATATGTCCGTGAAACATGGAGTAAAACCAAAAATGACAAACATGACGTTACATACCTTCTTTGACGGATGCTTACGCATAATAAAGGGATGGAAATTTCAGGACAAAATCACTAACATAGAATTATGGAAATGTACCAGTCAAATACCATGGGATAAAAAGATACAGCGAAGACGATGGCGCTGGAAGCACATTGAGGAAGCCACCTGAGATTATTACACAACAGTCACTTTTGTGGAATCCCCAAGGAAAAGACATAGCGGAAGACCGATGTATTCTTGGAGGAGACATGGAAGCTGAGATGAAGATGATGGGGAAGTCATGGGAAAATCTTAAAAGTATGGTAAGAAGCAGAACAGCTAGAAAGTCTTTGTTGAAGACCTAAGTCTCACACGGAGCTGACAGGTAGAAGAAGAATGTATTTTGTCTGATAACTATCATAAGTATACTGTTCTTGTCCCTGCCTTGATGGTACAATACGTGTGTCGTATAGCATGCTAATAAAATAGTAGTTGTGGGATTTATTCATTGATATATCTTTGATTAATAAGTGCTCGAGTGTTGTAGAATATACATGACACTTAACATTGATATAAGATGAATAAATGTAAACAACCTATTCAGTGTTTGGATTAATACATATAAATATGCAAGTATACAAAATATGCAAATAAACAAAATATAAAAATATACATATACGCAAATATACAAATACACATAAAGGTATATATAAAAAAATATACATATACGCAAATATACAAATACACATATAGTCATATATAAAAATATACATATATACAATATAAAGTCCATACATATTCATACCCCGATCCAACATACACTTACATCTTCCATTTCCTTTTTTAACTGAAAATTAACAACACCATGACATAAGTATGCGACATTGCTCTACAAATACATTTATTATCATAATCAACAGGAGATTATCTATTTATACTGTTCATTTTGTTTCCCTTCAGGTTTAAGCCTTATTTGTAAATTCTTCATATGACTTCTATCTACTTCGTTCATATAAGCTAATCCAATAACAAAACACACGCAAACTTAACTTATCAGCACGACAATGTTAATCTTTAACTGATAGAGTCAGAGGTAGGAAAATATAGGCAAGAAAACACCTACCCGGAAATGGAACAGTAACAACGACCATGACCGATGTGTATGTCGATCACATGATATATAGTCAATGGAAGAGACAGCCATATATACACGTTTATCCCTATCGATAGAGAGTTCCAGAACGGGCTATGCGTCGGTTATCGATGCACGACCACTGGCAATGTAACAAACACCGTTTATGGCTTACTTTATCAAACTAAAGTTAACAAGGGTCAATAATTCATCAATTACAATAAACATAACGGCACTTGTGATGTTAAATAGTTTATGCCGCTGTTAGAAAACACAATCGTGCGTACGATACTAAAGATGAAGTCTCCTAATGTCTTAGATAGACAACATGTCTAGGGTAAAGGTTGAATGAATGGAGAATCAACAACAAGTAGAGAATGAATATTTGTTTTAATAACGATAATAGTCTTGTCACATCTGAAAATGTAATAACTTTCAGTGAATGGCACTGACGATATATTTCCTGGAAACAGAGAAGTGTGCCACCTATGGGACGATCGATTCTTTATAAACTACACTCACCAAGGCAAAACATGGATATCGACATGCATTCACAATGGCAGTACCAACATTGTTAACAACATTCGGACATGTTGGTAAGAATTAGTTATCTTCGTGGTTTTCCCTAGTTCTTTGCGAGACACGATCGGTTTAACCTCAAACTAAGTCTGTTGGTTTATTACTACGTTTGTCATCCACACAGGAAAGTGACATTTACTCTCCGATTAATTTGTATGTGTCTGTGTGTGTGTGTATGTGCAGGAATAAAAAAAAATAATAATATGTTAGATAACCCTGAAAATTGATGGAAGAAGTAATTTCTACGACAATTCGATGGATGGTTACACACATTTGTGTTGTCAAACTTGTTACAGAGAGATGAAATATAAATAATAAGGAACACTCAAATGTTGAACTCTTGATGTTACTGGTATTGCACTTGTAACACACGTAGCACACGTCAGTAAAGGGGCATCACTTCATCAACATCATCATCATCAAGTACCATGCCTGCTGGCGTAGGTGATCATGTCTCTCCACAACTTTCGATCACGACAGTTACTTATTATATATATATATTGTTGACCTTCTGCCAAGCGATTCTCTTAAGCTGTCTGGTATCATTTCTCTTTGCTTCCCTCTATCTCTTTGTCCCTCAATGTTCCCAGTTGTTACAATATATTCCAGCTGTTCTCTTCTCATTACATGGCCAAATGTGATGATTGTTTCTTCCTAATATTGACAATTAGCCCTTGTTTTTCTTTCGCCACCTTCAGAACCTCTTCATTACTCTTCTTAGCAGCCCATGGTATTCTCAACATTCTTCTGTAAAACTACATGTCTACAGACTCCGGTGATTTTCTTGTATGTTGTCCTATTGTCCATGATTCACATCCATATGTTAAGACTGGCTCTACATAACATTTAAGAACTTTTTTTTTTCCATTGTCAAAAGTAGATTGCATAGTATCTTCCTAATCTTTTGTAACTCTGTTATTGCTGGAGCCATTCTGCATCTCACTTCTGTTGTACATCTTCCGTCCGAGATTAACAAAGTTCCAAAATATTTAAATTTATGTATCACTTTGACGACTGAAACGTCATCATCATCGTGTGCCTTCTCCGCAACGAAGGTTGGCTACCATGGGTATCCATTCTACTCTGTTCCTTGCTTTGATGGTGCAGGCTGTCATAGATTGACTGGTCCATCTTTTGATGTTACTCGTCCATGTTAGTCTTGGTCTGCCTTGCTTCTTTTACCTTGTATTTTTCCTTCCAATATTACTTTTAGTAGGCTGTTGTGTCTTTTAACATGCCCCAAAAATTGCATTTGTCTTGTCTTAATTGTATTTAGTAGTTCTCTTTTTATTTTCAGTTGTTTTAAAACTTCATCGTTTGTTATCTTTTGTTTCCATCCAATTCTACCTATTCTTCTATAAATCCACATTTCAAAGGCTTCAATTTTCTGTTATGTTTTCTTGCCTATGTTCATGTTTCTGCACCATACAGGAATATTTAGAAGACGTAACATTTTGCCATTCTTAGTTTCAGCCCTGCTGATATTTGTTTTGTTGTTAGTATATTTTTCATGGCATTAAAATTACTTTTGCCATACCTATTATTTTGTTTATTTCAGTTTTGCATTTTCCATCATTGGTTATAGTATGTCCCAGATAGTTGTAACTCTGGACTGTCTCCAGATGTATTCCCTCAACTGTGATATTTAATTGTAGGTCTTGAGAATTTTCTTTGTTTATGATCATAGTTTTAGTCTTTTTGATATTCATTTCTAGTCCATATTTTTTGCTTGTTATGTTTATCACATTAAGCAATTGTTGTAGGTCCTTAGGATTTTCTGCTAGTAGAACAGTATAATCAGCATATCACAGGTTATTGATTATCTTTCGATTAATGTTTAGGCCTGGTATCTTTGAGATGGTTTTTAAAGGTTTTCTCAGTGTATAGATTGAACAAGCTTGGTGATATGATGCATCCTTCTCTTACTCCTCTTTTTATGTCCATGGGTGTAGAGTTCTCCTTGTTATATCTTATTATTGCTGTTTGCTCCCAGTACAAATTACATATTAGTCGTATGTCTGCGTCGTCTAGATTTATATCCTTCAGGCAGTCTATAAGTTGGTTATGGTGTATTCTATCAAATGATTTGGTATAGTCTATAAAGCAGGCGTATATTGGTTTGTTTACTTCTGTGTACTTTTCAATCAATGTTCTCCTGCTGAATATGGCTTCTTTAGTCCCACTGTTTTTCCTGAATCCAAATTATTGCTCATCTAATTCAGTATTGATTTTATTCTGAATCCTTCCCTGTATAACTTTTAGTAAAATGTGTGTTACCTGGCTCATTAGGCTAATTGTTCTGAAGTCACTGCATTCAACTGCACCATTCTTTTTAGGCAATGCAATGAAAGTTGATGTTTTTAGATCGTTTGGTATGTATCCTGTATGGTATATGTCATTGCATATGTCTGTGATCACTTCGACGCCAAACTCTTCTAGAGCCTTTATCATCTAAATTAGTATATTGTCAGGCCCTGCGGCTTTTCCCTTTTTCATTGTTTTAATAGCTTTTTCTACTTCAGATTTTTGGATTTTATATTTGTATGTACATTTTATGTCTGGCTTTTTGTCCCTTTCGTCATGAAATAATTATGTTATATATTCTTGCCATCTATCTATTATATCTTTGTTGTCTTTTAGCCTTCTTCCCTCTTTGTTTGCAATACATCCGTTTCCTGCAGCTTTTTTGTCTTTATTCGTCATTCTATTTATTTATGTGCGCATCTCTCTTAAGTTTTGTTTACTTTCCATAGTTTCGACTTCTAGACATCTTTGGTTGAGCCAATCTTCGTTTGCCTTTTTGCACATTCTCGTATTTCATTGTCTATATCCTTGTATCTGGCAGTGTTTTTCGCTTGTCTTCTTTCTTCCATTTTTTCTAAGATTGTGTCTGTTATTCATTTTTGTTTTTTTGATACTTTCCTTTTTGGGCAGGATTCTTGCATGCTGTTTTTTTATGCATTGTCATTTTGTTTGGACTTTTTCTTCAGGATTTTCTGTTCTGTACTGCTAAATCCCCTCTTCTAGTACTTCTGATATGTGTTCTTTACTTGTACAGTATACTTTTCTTGTACATCTTTTTGGTTTAACGCTGTTATATCTATTGGTGTTGCTGAATTAGTTTTTTGTTTGTTTCTCTTTAATTTGATTTTCATTTTTATCATTACAGGATTGTGATCTGAATTACTATCTGCTCCTGTGTAGGTTTTGGCTTTCTTGACGCTGTTCCTGAATCTGTCTTTTATCATTATGTAATCTATTTGATTTCTCTTCTTGTCTCCAGGGCTTTTCCATGTGTATAATTTCCTTTTCTCTTGCTCAAAGAAGGTGTTGCATATTATCAGTCTAGTTTCTTCACAAAATTGTATAATCTTTCTCCTCTGTTATTCCTTTTTCCTAGACCATGATTTCATATAGTTGTCGTATATTTACCTTTTTCCTACTTTAGCGTTCATATCATCTATTATAATCAAGATGTCTAATGATTTCACTTGCTTCATAAGTGTGTTTAGATCTTCATAGTATGTCTCTATTTGGTTGTCTGTATAGTCTTGAGTAGGTGTGTATGTCTGTATTATTGCTATGTCGAATGGTTTTGCCTTCATTTTTATTAGTATATTCCTATCATTATATGTCAATTGAGTATTTATATATTTTTGTAGCTCTCGTTTTATTAGAATGCCTACTCCTCTTTGATGTTCTTTTGTGTTACCTGAATATATAAATGTATGTATCCACTTTCCTTCCATATTGTTTCTGATATGCCTAAGATATCTATGTTTAATCGTTCCGCTTCTACTATACGATTTTCTAGTTTTCCTTGTTGGTATAAGGTTCTAACATTCCATGTAGCTATTTGTAATTAGTTCTTAATACAGTAGTTAGAATTTCTCTCCATGGCTTTCTTTGGATTGTTACGTGATGAGGCTCCAATCTCTTTCACGGTGGTCTGCCATATTCGCCTTTCGTGTTCTGAATATGACTCATGTGTACCACACACTTTGCTGTTTTCGCTTTCTGGCCCGTTTACTATTTCAAATTCTTCCGCCCCATACACCGTCGCTGACTTTTCACATACGGGTTGAACACACCCGACTACCAACGACATTGTTGTCGAACCATGTGCGCAACCGCGAACACACGACACAAAGGAAGAATAAATCATATTCCACTTAAATATCGATACAGTTCACAGTCCATCCTCCAGTCAGAAGTAAAAACATTACACCAAACGGGGAATAGCACTGAAACGTAGAAACATAATAATATGGGAGACAATTCTAAAACTGACAGTCGAAGCATCGATTTGTTCCTTAATTAAATGTTTGAAATCGTGCACGTTACATAATTGTTAATCGTGAACGTTCTAGCTACTTACTCCGTTTAACAACAGGTAAATCTGCAATAAAAATGCGTGAGGTTATAGTTTATAAACGGTCTTCTATTGTCCTCCACTGTTATTCCAAACTGTTTCATTATCCAAATATGCACTATAACGTATGTGTCCATCGTAACACAAGCAACTGTAAACAATGGGGATCAGAAAACAATAACACATTCATAAACCCGAGCAAAGTTTCTGGCATGTGGTGTTCGTCAAATAATAGAATTGTTAAGAACACCATCCCAGGCGTGTACTGTAATGGTGGAGACATTTCGAGTATTACAGCTTTCAAGTATTCGGGAGTAACTTTTGACATGATCCATTCTTTCAGTGATCACTTTAGCAATGTTATTCAAAATGTGAGTTACCGCAATCAAGACCATAGCCAAGACAAATCTTTCTTATCCACGTCTTGGTGCTGTCAGTGCTGGAATGTGCATCAGATTGCTAATACACTCGGTAGTACTGATTGTAAGGCCAGACGGGACTTAAAACATATGACCTATGGGATGGTTGAAGTGATGTGTTTAAGTATTTTGACAGACATAACGGCTATCAACGATTTGGTAATTGTAAGATCAGAAGAAAAAAGGACTAAGCAAAATAAGCGTTCATCTCTGTAATCAGTGCCACAACTGGGTCTACAGAGTCACTGGATTTCTGGTAAAATAATCGTCCGAGAATCTGTGATTACTTTACGATCAACTTTGCTACACTGAAGTAGATAAAGATATATAATAATATTAAATACTATTAGGAAATGCGAGTCAAGCTGTAGAAAACAATGTAAAAATATACACACAATGGGATTTTGCAGCTCAACATTAATTTTTTTCAGATCAGTGACCGTTTGACTTTAGCGTTTACATATGTTTGTTAATGGTAGTATAATGTTTGTTGATCTCTGTATTTTTTGTTTCTTTATAGATTAGATGAATAGGTTATTCAGTGAGACGACTTAGTTTGGCTCGTATCTCTATTAGTGTAGATGCTTAATGCCAATTTGTGTTTATTTTAGATTCTACATTGACAGCTGTGTTTTGACGCCAATTCAATATTTATGTATTTGTGACATACCAGCAAGACATAGAAGTGACTATGAGATCTGATTATTGTAGAATTTATGTCTGAAGCTCGAGGATAATGATGAAAGCAGCAGCGACGACAAAATCAAGACTGGTTACACAGAATGTGACACACGAAGTGTAAGTGGCGGATTAGTCAAGAATGTTAAGAAAGTTCGACAGGTATAACCTGAATCGGGAGTGAAATAAGCTCATGGATGTTTCACAAGTGAGCGGATTTACCTGGGAGAACTATCCATGACTTGCTGGTGTTCCCGGTAATGAAATCTCGGACTTGGTCGTTGACAGTGCTACCCTGAACATGGACATCTGAAAGGTTTTGTTTAATCTGCTCACAAGGAACAAAATCATGAGTCGGACAAGGATGTATACCTTCAGAGCTTCATGATCTTTGAGATAAAAAAAAAAATAGTCTATCCTACATGATTTGTGGGAGAATAAGGTGTGTCTAGATTCAAGATCTGACAGGAACAATCTGAAGACAGATCGAGAAAAGCTGGTACAGGCGGTGGTGAGGAGATGGGGAATACCCCGACTGCAATGAAAATGACCCCTTGGATACAAGAAATAGAGTAGTTATTTATAGTAATCTCAACATTTTAACAATAAATCCACATTGTTATGATATCCAACGACTGTCTTGTCTGTCTGGAATCGATGGATCAGAACTCATATACATATGATATAATAATGTATCCCCTATACCTTTGTACAATCATATTTACATTGATCGTATCTAATCTAAATCAATTTCAAAATTACATTTCTCTAATCGTATTTATTTTTCGTATTTAAAGGAAAATATTATTTGCGTAGTTGTTTTATTCTTAGTAACGATATCTTTCAGTCATTCAGACCTGCCTTCTGGTGTGCATGTACCATCCTAGGTAAACATCGCGCCAAGATCTTTGAATTGTTTGATCTATTATAGTAGTGCTTCACTTACTTAAAATGTGCTCTTAGGGGATGTCTTTTTTATATTTGCTGTAATCATTGCTTATTTCTCTTTGCTGATGAAGATGAAGTCTCTATGTTTACTTTTCATCACTACAACGTTATTGATTATATTAACAGAAAACCTATGTTCGTTTACGTTTGTAGAACATATTGATATTTTTGTTTCATGTGTTTACGAAACTTAGAATAATCTCAGTCTATATATCGAATAAATCAGACGATCGTACACACAATGACTAACAACATGCATTAAATAGTGTCACGTTTAAATGCCTATGTTTTGCTCACTGTTACTATCGGGTTTTATGTTAATAGTACATGTTCTTTATTGTTATTATATTCTTTTTGCCAACACGTATGCGTTCTAAAATGACTATTTCTTTATTTGTTTTTTTTTAAAATACCCTAGTGACATATTAAAAAATATAATTACATATATGATATTGCTCTTTCTACTAATGATATTATTAAGTACATCGCGTTTTTTTATTGCTTTACCTACCATAGGTCCTCAATGCTCGTCACCACTTTTAGGTTTAATTTTCGTGTGTACTCTTCGCTTCGGGGTCATAATATAAACAATCAAGGTATTCTGATGATACAGTCTTAATCACTAAGAGTGAATATGAGTTACAAGAAATGTTATAATTTATAATGAAAAAATGCTAAATAAAATGACTTCAGCCTTAATGCAAAAATACAGTAGTAATGGTACAACAATGAAAAAAGACATTACCTCAGTGCACAATAAAGAAAAGCGGAACAATATTAAAACAGGTAACTGCATTTACATATTTGGGAACTGTGTTAACCTGAGACGGAAAATGTACAACAGAGGCGAGATACAGAACGGCTGCGCAAAAGCAGCTTTCCAAAAAAATGAGGAAGATACTATGCAATCCATTGTTGACAACAGAAACAAGAAAAAAGATTTCTTAAATGTTATGTAGAGCTAGTCTTAACATATGGATGTGGATCATGGGCAATAGGACAACAGACAAGAAAATAACTGGAGTCTGTAGAAATGTGGTTTTACATAAGAATTTTGAGAATACCATGAACAGCTGAGAAGAGTAATGAAAACGTTCTGATAGAGTCCAAAGCGAAAAGAGAGCTAATTTCCAATATTAGGAATAAACAATCATCATTTGTTATCATTTTACGAGAATGGAACAGCTGCAATAACTACTGAGAAAATTGATGGATGAACAGACAGATGGAAGCAAAGAGAAAAGATTCCAGACAGCTTAAGAGAATGGCTTTGGCAGAAGGTCAACAACAGAAATGATAAAAAACGAAATAGATCGAAAGTTGTGGAGAGACATTATCACCTACGCCAGCAGCAGATGACTCATGATGACTCTTCGCATTATCGTCGCTTAAGTTAATATAGCATTTAGTACCATGCAGCCTTCTTGTTTAACTAATGAGTAACATGATTTCAAGTTAGATTTAAATAAAACATTCCAATGGTGCATATTCAATTTTCTATTTTACCGAAGTGCAACATTATTTTACTTACTTCCTTTGATATCTCCAACTCCTGAAAAGTTACAAGTGAGGCTTTTAATTTACATAGTTTACTTTTCACAAAATAAATGTCCGTTCATATGTGGAATATAACTACTTTCTGTGGAACATTTGTTTTAACTTAATCACAATGTTGTTTTCTTCGGTGTTATGTGCGGTGATTTACGTTTGTCCTCTCTAAACTAGTATATCATGTTTCATATGCAACTCTCCATATTGAATTTAAATGTGTGTTGCTTATAAGAGGGAGAACTAACTGTGAAACTATGATCTACATGTTTAAACGCTAGTGCTGTAACGGTATTGATTCGTGTAGGTAAAACGATAAATGACAGACAGACAGACAGAATGACAGACAGATAGATAGTCAGACAGACAGACAAATGGATAGACAGACATTACATAGATAGATAGATAGATAGATAGATAGATAGATAGATAGATAGATAGATAGATAGATAGATAGATAGATAGATAGATAGATAGATAGATAGATAGATAGATAGATATATAGATATATAGATAGATAGATAGATAGATAGATAGATAGATAGATAGATAGATAGATAGATAGATAGATAGATAGATAGATAGATAGATAGATAGATAGATAGATAGATAGATAGATAGATAGATAGATAGATAGATAGATAGATAGATAGATAGATAGATAGATAGATAGATAGATATATATATAGATAGATAGATAGATAGATATATAGATAGATAGTTAGATATAGATATATAGATAGATAGATAGATAGATAGATAGATAGATAGATAGATAGATAGATAGATAGATAGATAGATAGATAGATAGATAGATAGATAGATAGATAGATAGATAGATAGATAGATAGATAGATAGATAGATAGATAGATAGATTGATTGATAGATAGATAGACATACAGATATACAGATAGATAGATAGATAGATAGATAGATAGATAGATAGATAGATAGATAGATAGATAGATAGATAGATAGATAGATAGATAGATAGATAGATAGATAGATAGATAGATAGATAGATAGATAGATAGATATATAGATATATAGATAGATAGATAGATAGATAGATAGATAGATAGATAGATAGATAGATAGATAGACAGATAGATAGATAGATAGATAGATAGATAGATAGATAGATAGATAGATAGATAGATAGATAGATAGATAGATAGATAGATAGATAGATAGATAGATAGATAGATAGATAGATAGACAGATATATATATAGATAGATAGATAGATAGATAGATAGATAGATAGATAGATAGATAGATAGATAGATAGATAGATAGATAGATTGATAGATAGATAGATAGATAGATAGATAGATAGATAGATAGATAGATAGATAGATAGATAGATAGATAGATAGATAGATAGATAGATAGATAGATAGATAGATAGATAGATAGATAGATAGATAGATAGATAGATAGAGAAAAGAAACATTTTGTCACTAACACCTTATTGCACATACGCCTAACAAGTATAATAAACAAAGTGGAGGCGGGCTCTGTACGCATGCAATGGTTAGTGTCATTGCAGCAGTCAAACATACGAACGGGGACCTTTGTCTACGTCCCAGGAAATGCTGGCGTAAGGAACAATGAAAGAGCGGACACGTTGGTGAGCTGTGATGTCGTGAAAACGGTCAACCAATGGATCGGACGGACATCATCAATACCCTCCGAGATGTGGGAAGAGAACAGGACTTTGACAACCATGAGTCCACGTTACTCCTTCGAATGAAAGAGAAGAGACTTAAGATAATCACAGCTAGAAACAAGAAATTTAGTGGCCGTATAAGAAGAACTTATCAACAAAAACAGGTCTGGAGTCGTCAGTCGCTGGACACTGAGGGACTTGCTGAGAATGTGATCTGGGCATCTGTTGACATGTTATATTCAACTCAATAACTCGAAAACGCCTGGCAATGCCTGGGTGAAAACTTTAATTTTCTTGTTTACTGTAATTGTTATGTTACCTAACATCATCATCATCATCAGGTGCCGTCTCCGTAACGAAGGTTGGATACCATGGAGCGCCATTCTGCTCTATCGCTTGCTTTGATGGTGCAGGTTGACATAGGCTGATTTGTACATCGTTTGAAGTTACTCGTCCATGTTAGTCTTGGTCTGCCTCTGCCTTTTTTACCTTGTATTTTCTCCATCCAGGATTACGTTTAGTAGGCTGTTGTGTCTTTTAACATGGCCCAAAAATCGCATTTGTCTTGTTTGAATTATGCT
This sequence comes from Megaustenia siamemsis, assembly GCA_032433765.1. Classification (NCBI taxonomy): domain Eukaryota; kingdom Metazoa; phylum Mollusca; class Gastropoda; order Stylommatophora; family Ariophantidae; genus Megaustenia; species Megaustenia siamemsis. Next base: position 49,686,787 of record JAVIAB010000101.1, on the reverse strand, counting down.
TGGTAGTTCCTTTTCATTTTATTTGTTTTAAGAATTCATCGTTAGTTTTCTTTTCCTTCCATCCAATTCTACCTATGCTTCTATATATCCACATTTCAAAGGCTCCAATTCTCTGTTCTGTTTTCTTGTCTAATGCCCATGTTTCTGCACCATATAGGATATTTAGAAGATGTAATAGTTTGCTATTCTCAGTTTTAGTCCTGGTGTTATTTGTTTTGATGTTAGTATGTTCTTCATGACATTAAAATTACTTTTTGCCATTCCTATTCATTTTTTTAAAATTTCAGTTGTACATTTTTCCATCACTGATTATAGTATGCATAAGGTAATTGTATTTCTGAACTGTCTCCATGTATATTCCTTCAATTTTGATATCCACTTGTTAGGTACTTATATGATTAAATATTTGGTTTGAGCCTATCCCACGACATTGTTAGTCCAGGTTATCTGAAGCTTTCCTTATTTCACTAAACCAATTATACCCACGTAAAGCATTACTTCACAGTCAAACCATGATGAACTAGTACAGTCTTAACTATAGATCAAGTAAATGACACAGTAAACAGCCACTAATGAAATGTGAATACCGGATGTTACGTTAAGATCACTAATAGTAATATCTGGGAGAGGGTAAGGGAGGACCTAGGCACGCACACATTAATCTTTGGAAAGGAATCCAAAGTACAGGAGAAAGAAAGGAAAGCAAAATTAAATACGAAGACGAGAAAACATGAGAACATTCAGTGACGTTGATCTTTGCAGGAAAGAAATTGTAACCGAGAGCCGAAGTAACAATGAATGGAGACAACTTGTCCGTGGTCCATGTTCTAAAACTTGACTCTAAAGGCGTCGATGCATTGACCAATCACAACCAACTTAATCACCTCGTGTCAATCTTGGTGCCTGTGTCTGTTTTTTTTTTATTTTTTAATGCAATACTTTATTCTTGAATAATTCATTTTTCACATTCGTTACTTTTCAATGCCAATAAGCACTTCCTGCGAAACCTTGATAGTGTACAATCATCATCATGTTTCATACGGTTGGCGTAGGCGAACATGTCCTTCCACAATCTACAATTTACAGTGCATCGTATCGGTTCCATTGTTAACTTGTTTTCCATGCCATGACACCAAGTTATGCAGTATTTTCTTTCTTTTTGTCGTCCGCGATCTATCTTTCCTTTTATTTTACCAGTTGTAACTATGTATTCAAACTCTCCTCTTCTCATGATGTGCCCGAAAATGGTGATTGGTTGTTTCTGATGTTTTTTAGGAGCTTCCTTTTTGTGTTGGCTTCTTTAAGAATTCCTTGTTGGTCTTTTTAGCTGTCCAGGAAACGTTCAACATTCTTCTGAGAAATCCCATCTCTGTAGCCTCTAATCGTCATTTCATTTGTTTGTCAACTGTCCAGGATTCATTGGTACTGTCCATGTCACCTTGTTGACATCCTTAGACTGTTAGGAACTGAATCATAGCTCGCTGATTGACCTTCGACGTATCACCTGTATCACCTGTATCTTCTGTATCATATGTAAAGAAAACTACTCGGAGAATGAATACAAGTGCACGTCGGTATGTGCTTATTACGTCAGATGTAATATTATCATGCCTGAAACATATGTCCACTTGACGCAGCTTGGGCGGGTTCCATTTGAACACGCCTCTTACTGTTCCTAAATCTTTTCTCTGTTGTTGAATCTGAATTAGAGAGGACTGTTAGAAAATGATATCAGTTGCAGGCACACAAAAGAGAAACGTGGACTAATGTCAATAATAACTCTATATATTATCCCCCGTCTCTTCAAATTCTCACAAGAACGTTAAGGAACCAAGTAGAACGAAGAAAGAGACAAGAGAAAGAATAACGAAATGATGCAACTAAACATTGAAGCAGTTACGTTAATTGGTGACATCATTTTGAAGCTATACAGAGAATTAAGCAAGCACCTGGACATGTCAAACTGAAATCAAGCATGCAATAATTTGATAATTGTAGAGTATCAAACAGAGATACAGTTGTGGTGATTGATTAATGGCAGATTGGAATCAGAGAGAGCAACAATTAGATTGTTGAATAGACATCATGCTGGAATCATACAGTCTAGCACATGACTAGTGACAGGCTGGAATCATGCAGTCTAGTACATGGCTAGTGACAGGCTGAAATCATACAGTCTAGTACATGGCTAGTGGCAAGCTGGAATCATACAGTCTAGTACATTGCTAGTGGCAAGCTGGAATCATACAGTCTAGTACATTGCTAGTGACAGGCTGGAATCATACAGTCTAGTACATTTCTTGTGATAGGCTGGAATCATACATTCTAGTACATTGATAGTGACAGGCTGGAATCATACAGTCTAGTACATTTCTTGTGATAGGCTGGAATCATACATTCTAGTACATTGATAGTGACAGGCTGGAATCATACAGTCTAGTACATTTCTTGTGATAGGCTGGAATCATACATTCTAGTACATTGATAGTGACAGGCTGGAATCATACAGTCTAGTACATTGCTAGTGGCAGACTGGAATCATACAGTCTAGTACATGGTTAGTGACAGGCTGGAATCATACAGTCTAGTACATTGATAGTTACAGGCTGGAATCATACAGTCTAGTACATTGATAGTGACAGGCTGGAATCATACAGTCCAGTACATTGATAGTGACAGACTGGAATCATACAGTCTAGTACATTGATAGTGACAGGCTGGAATCATAGAGTCTAGTACATGGCTAGTGACAGGCTGGAATCATACAGCCTAGTACATTGATAGTGACAGGCTGGTATCATACAGTCTAGTACATGGCTAGTGACAGGCTGGAATCATACAGTCTAGTACATTGATAGTGATAGACTGGAATCATACAGTCTAGTACATTGATAGTGACAGGCTGGAATCATACAGTCTAGTACATGGCTAGAGACAGGCTGGAATCATACAGCCTAGTACATGGCTAGAGACAGGCTAGAATCATACAGTCTAGTACATATCTAGTGATAGGCTGGAATCATAAAGTCTAGTACATGGCTAGAGACAGGCTAGAATCATACAGTCTAGTACATATCTAGTGATAGGCTGGAATCATACAGTCTAGTACATTGCTAGAGACAGGCTAGAATCATACAGTCTAGTACATATCTAGTGATAGGCTGGAATCATAAAGTCTAGTACATTACTAGTGACAGGCTGGAATCATAAAATTTAGTACATGGCTAGCGACAGGCTGGAGTCTTACAGTCTAGTTAGTACATGGCTAGTGACAGGCTGGAATCATACAGTCTAGTACATTGAAAGTGACAGGCTGGAGTCTTACAGTCTAGTTAGTACATGGCTAGTGACAGGCTGGAATCATACAGTCTAGTTAGTACATGGCTAGTGACAGGCTGGAATCATACAGTCTAGTACATTGAAAGTGACAGGCTGGAGTCTTACAGTCTAGTTAGTACATGGCTAGTGACAGGCTGGAGTCTTACAGTCTAGTTAGTACATGGCTAGTGACAGGCTAGAGTCTTACAGTCTAGTTAGTACATGGCTAGTGACAGGCTGTAATCATACAGTCTAGTGAATTGCTAGTGACAGGCTGGAATCATACAATTTAGTACATGGCTAGCGACAGGCTGGAGTCTTACAGTCTAGTTAGTACATGGCTAGTGACAGGCTGGAATCATACAGTCTAGTACATTGAAAGTGACAGGCTGGAGTCTTACAGTCTAGTTAGTACATGGCTAGTGACAGGCTGGAGTCTTACAGTCTAGTTAGTACATGGCTAGTGACAGGCTGGAGTCTTACAGTCTAGTTAGTACATGGCTAGTGACAGGCTGGAATCATACAGTCTAGTACATTGAAAGTGACAGACTGGAGTCATACAGTCTAGTACATGGCTAGTGACAGGCTGGAACCAAGCAGGTAATAACATATGTAGCTGAATAGGAATATAGCATTGAAGTAGACTGTTGACATTATGTGAGGCCAGGTAACTCTTACAGGGAAGCAGGCAAATGACTGAATAGTGGCAGAACGGAACCAGAGAGATAAGTGTTTGGTTATCGTCAGACTGGAATAAATTGCCACGATAACCTTATGATAGGGAAAAAGAAGTAATGGATTAAATATCATCAGATTGAAATCAAAGACGTGAGCGACTGGAAAGTGCATTGCTGAAATAAAAGAAATAATCTACTGGACATTGTCAACCTGGAATCAAACCCACTCTCAATGTATTCCATTGCTACCTCAACAATCAAAATGTTCCAGTTACGCCCATTTAAATTCACAAATGACGATTATTTCCTCAACATATCTTAATATAAAACCACTTCCCTAGATCTAATCAAGAACTGTCTCAAAACAAAAACACAAACCGAATCGTCTGTTCACATCCCCGTTTTGCTTAATTTTCCTGTTCAGAGAATTGTACACCAGAAACGGATTTCCTATGATCAATAGAGCAAAATCAAAAATACAATTTCTTCGCAAACAAATACAAGCCAGTAATGGTTCAATTTTAAAATAAAGCAGATATAATGTAACACGCTTACTTACTAGTTCCGCTTGTGTATCTCGTATGTACCTTGTGAGGTTTGGTGTATGAGGTAGATAATGAGGAAAGAACGGAAATGATCCATTAACTCTCTATAATTAAAGGTATAACACAAATGACTAACACATAGTTGGTGTAACAAATATATTATAACATAGTTCCTTGATTTATTCAATAAATTATTCACTTCACCCCCACCACAATCCCACCCCCACCTCTCCCGATCACAAAGTAAAATAGTACAACTTTACTACAGCAATTCGTTTACCTTCGAGACGTTGTCGATCTGGGGGAAAAATATAAAAATTAATATAAGGAATCCATCACATATAGCATTTCAAGCAAATATCCAAACTACTAAGCACGACAGCATCATTGCTACATCTACCAAATGTTTATTTATGTGCTTTAATTTCCTCTCCATTTGCTTCTTTACAAAGTCGAATGTTGTTATATTGTTTCAAGTTTATCAGTATTTCCCTGCTGTTGTTATCTATGTAGCCAGATAATTATTCTTTCCTCTAAAATAGAAAGAAAATTTGAACTTATGGCATCATTTAGGTTGACTTTATTAATCTTCCAGCTATTCTGGATGTTTTCAACAATCATCCGTTAAAGCCATATTTCTGTGGCACTCAATAAAACTCTTCTCCCTTATTCGTTTCCTGGATTCATGCCTGTGAGATACGGGTATATCGATCTTAGCTCCTTATGACACTGATAAATTTCATACTATTTACTTTTTTTTAATTCCCAAAATAATAGGCAGAATACGTATTTTCATTCGTTGGATTGCACTACTTGCTTGAGCTGTTCTCAAAATATCGCAACAAAATTTATATCGAGATACACACCGATAAATTGAAGGGGAACTAAATATGTCAACATTACAAGACAAAGGGACAATACAGTAATAATAAATATGAACATTGAACACAGGTCAGGGAAGCAAAATACAAAAACACGATTTAAATAATGAGAGAAAAAGCAAAACTAAAGCCTATTTTAGATTAGCTGATATGTTGTTGAAGGAAACACCAGCAAGAAAGTTCACACAGACTTAATGTAGTTGTTAATCTATTCAAGGGAAACAGCGTCGAGAAATAGTGACTTCCGGGTACATCCAAACATAGCAAGTTACATACGGGACGTCAACAGCCATTCAGACAGAATAATACCATTTTATAATACAATACATCTCAAGTGAAGAAACAAGTATGTGCTTTGTGCATTGATAATTGGATACAATTAGAAAAAAGAGACATTCGATTAACGTTTAAGCAGTTAAAGTGAAAGTAGAAGTATGTAGCACACTTTAGGTGATGGAGGATTTCAATAAAATGGTGAGTCATCATCATCATCAAGTAACGGGCCTAGTGGCGTAGGTGATCATGTCTTTCCACAACATTCGATCTCGGCAGCTATTTATCATTTCTGTTGTTGACCTTCTGCCGATGCCATTCTCTTAAGCTGTCTGTTATTTTTTCTCTTTGCTTCCCTCTATCTCTTCGTCCCTCAATTTTTCCAGTTGTTACACTATCTTCAAGTTGTTCTCTTCTCATTACATGGCCAAAAAATGATGATTGTCTCTTCCTAACATTGCAATTAGCACTCTTTTTGCTTTGACCTTTCTCAGAACCTCTTCATTACTCTTCTTAGCTGTCCATGGTATTCTCAACATTCTTCTGTAAAGCCAAATTTCAAAAGACTCCAGTGATTTTCTTGTGTGGTGTCCTATTGTCCATGATTCGCATCCGTATGTTAAGACTGGCTCAACGTAACATTTAATAACTCTTTTTCTTGTTTCTATTGTCAAAAATGGATTGCATAGTATTTTCCTCATTTTTTGGAACGCTGCTTTTGCCTGAGCCATTCTACATCTCACCTCTTTTGTACATCTTCCGTCTGAGGTTAACAAAGTTCCCAAATATTTAAATTCATTTACCTGTTTTAATATTGTTCCACTTGTCTTTATTTTGCTTTGGAGTGATGTCTTTTTCTTTGTTGTTACCATTTCCTCTGTCTTTTTGCTATTAAGGCTGAGTCCTTTATTTTTGCTTTCCTTCACTACAATGTCCAAAATTTCTTGTAACTCATTTTCACTCTTAGCGATTAATACTGTATCATCAGCATACCTTAGATTATTTATATTATGACTAAAAAAAAAATGGTGAGTACCAATATAAAAAAGCTGGATTGTTATTTCTCACATAAAGTTAACAATGAAAGTATTTGAGAATGAACACCAAATGTTGAATCTATGTAGCAAGGACAATCGTTTCATCATTAACACTTTTATACCACAGAAACGCTATACATGTTATATGTTGAATAATACCATCGTGTTTTATATGTGTTTTTTATTCTAATATGAAAGTGGTATTGTCAGTCTAAGAGAATTGCAAATGAACTTAGTGCAGAGCTGGGTACTGAGCATAAGTTGTAACAGGATAGTGGATATTTGAACTTGAGATACCAAGGTATTCAGATTGGTAGACTTCGATGGTAGCCTGGCAACGAGTACCCACAATTCTACATGTGACACGATATTCCTAACATAACTATATGTATATACACAACAAGGTAATGAGCAAGTATTACATTAAAAACAATAAGACCTACTAAAGTATAGTCAACCTTGATGCATACTGGCAGATGTAGAAGGCGTGGTTGAACCATCGCCGTAAATCAAATCACCAGGAGAATCTAACCACAAGTAATGCAAGCAGCAGGAAGGTTTCAGCGGTAGATGGTTAATAGAATGTGTAGAGCAACAGAGGTAAAGCAAGACACACCTATTGACTGATCAACAATAATAATAATACACCTTTTGGAAGAATAAGGGAAAAAGAAAATGTTCATAATACCGTAACATCTAACTGTTGAAATATTGAAACAAAATGTATGCCAAAATTATTGATACAAGATTAAGAACTATCATTGCACCTCAGTTGGCAGAAGAACAGATGGGTTACATATCCCACAGTGTAATATTTGTAATGTTTTAGAAATTGTATTGTATGTGAATTCACGTGGTATATGCATTCACGTTGATGCTCTTTGTCTATGGGCATGATTTTAAGAAAAAGTAGATCTTCAATTTGATGATCGAAGGATTTATTTAGTTTAGAGATCGGCGAAACAATTTTCTGAATTGATTTGTTTTTTCAATTTGTGACACTCTATCACTGTGGATGGTAATAAATATGTTGGTTGTGCTTTAAACTGAACGAAATTAATATAAAAGTATGTATAAACTATGATAAGTAAGTAGATGTTGATGTTACTTTTGATTAGAAACATTTTTGTGGAAATTTAGTTTGCAACATCTGAGAACATTCCCTGACGGTCGGAAGACCGCTAAATAAATAGACATCGGATGCAACAAGACAATCGAAATGCTTTCACAGCTTTCCCTATGCGAACTATGGTTTCAACACACCGTAAATAATATCACCAATAAGAAACACCGTATAAAGATCATTCAATCCTACATTGTGCTGTCAACGCCAAACATAATCACTTGCAACTAAGCATAAAAGAAAGCTCTCACCACGGAAATGAGAAAAGCACTTGACGTGACCAGAACAGGTAGAATCAGAAAGTATGCTATAAGACAAATAATAGACGTTGAACAAATACTAATCTACGTGCAGAAAAAAAAACAACAAATACATTGGTTTCTATCTAGACAGATTGCCGTGTTATTCCTTACCATCTAACTATATATTGACTTTTCGAGCCGTACCGGCCCATAGGGCATACACCCATATACTCTTTCTCTTAAACGTTTATTGTAGCATTCCTTTATTCTTTACCGTTCAGGGCATATATTGAAAGAAGTAAAGGGGCAAGAGTTATAAACACAGTCAGTGTAAGCGTGACAGTCTACATTAAAGAAAGGCTCCAACATCAATTGACTATGGTTGAAGCTTCAAAATGAAGAGAATCAGAACTTTGTATCTCTCTCGACATCGAAACGGGTATATGAAGGAAGTGAAGAGAAAAGAAACAGCGAGACAGAGAATAAATGATGTTAGTGTCCGCAGGTTACATGGAGTCTCTTTGAACAAAGAACATGTCAAACAATGGACATGTTTGACTTACTCGTTTTCATTTGTCTCTTCTTCTACCTCGTTTCCAGTTTCTCTCTCGTCTATGTCTTCTCTCACTACTACCTCTTGTCCCTCTTCTATCTCTTGTCCATTTTCTCCCTCTTGAGCTGGAAGAAAATGTGAGAAAACATTTAAATGAAGGTTTTAATATATATATATATATATATTAAGGTGATACTCAGATGTGGAAGTTGGTCTTCCGAGCCAACATCCATTTGTCCTGGGCTGCCACAAGGCTCACCATTGTCACCAGTTCTATTTAACGTGTACACAATAACGATCACGGCGCAACAGCTGGATGGGAGAGGAAGAACTATGACTTTTGCTGATAATATTCTGGTATATCGACAGGGAAGAGACAGACGGGGAATCGCCTCCACAATGCAAGACGAACTCGATCGCATTTCTTCCTGGTGTGGGGTTTCAGGTGCCTTGGTTAATCCTAATAAAGCATCAGATTCATGGTTCTCCCATAACAATCATATCGTTAATACAACCACACCGGTAGTACGAATGGGAGCTGATAAGGTGAACAGGGACAAGTTGATGACATACCTCGGAGTTAAGTTTGACGCAGCCTGTGTTTTCGGGACCACGTCGACCATGTGATAACAAAATCCCGCAAAGGATTAGCCGCCTTGAAGGTCATGGCAGTTGCCAACATCGAGCAGACGCTACTTATTCTTCTGTTCCAGGGATTAGTCCTCGCACCAATCGAGTATGCCCTGGCCATTCTTACTGTCAGTACGACTCAAATTGATAGGCTGGACAAAATACAAAATGAAGCCATGCGCATTATCCTGGGATGTACGTGGGACACTCCCTGTGTAGCAATGAAGTATCTTCTTGACTTTCCAACCATGGATGATAGAATTAAGATCTGGAGAGCACGAGCATACCTGAAGATTAGTACAGATACAGAGCATCCATTGAACCACGTGCTCAACACAGAGAAAAGTACCAGGCTAAAAAGAGGCAAATCATGGGTGGGCCGGGCAGAAGATGTCATCAAACAGGTCTGTGGGCTTACCAATATCAGCGTTGGTGAGGAGTGGATACCGGTGCCTACGTCATTCAAGGGAACTTTCTCATGTATTGTCACACTCGACAGGAAAAGTAGGGAACAGAACCCGGTCGTGGTTAATGCTGAGGTCAACGGTCTCATCTGCGATAATACCGATGAGAAAGATGCAGTCATCTATACAGACGGATCTGTAAGACGACACGAAAGAAGTGCATGGGCATTTACAGCACGCTCAGCAGGCATAATAGCCAAGGAAGACAGTGGTGCATACGCCATGACCACGAGTAGCATGACAATGGAGGTGATGGCAGTGACCAAGGCATTCAAATGGTTAGAGTCACAAGACTACATCCACGCATGTATACTGAGTGATTCGATGAGCATGATAAAAAAGTGGAGGCGGGCTCTGTACGCATGCGATGGGTAGAGTCGTTGCAGAAATCCAAAATACGTAAGGTCACCTTTGTCTATGTCCCTGGACATGCGGGAGTACGGGGAAATGAGAGAGCGGACAGGTTGGCTAGCTGCGCAGTCGTTGAGGACGGGCAACCGATGGATCGGGCGGACATCATCAATGCTCTTCGAGATGTTGGAAGAGCACAGGACTTCGACAAACACAGATCAACGTCACTTCTTCGGATGATGGAAATGGGAGTTAAGATGGGCACAGCCAGAAATGAGAAACTTAGTGGACGTGTAAGAAGACTTATCAACCACCATAGAACTGGAGTCGTCAGTCGCTGGACACTGAGGGGATTGCTGAGGAGGGGATCTGAGCACCTATGGACATGTTCGGAGTGCGATGATGATGACCCGCAAATAACTCAATATATGTATATATATATATATATATATATATGCATACATATATATATATATATATGCATATATATATATATATATATATATATATATATATATATATATATATATATATATATATATATATATATGGCCATTTTCGTCTTGTCAGACGGTCTAGTGGAGGCTATTGCGTATTTTTTTGAGGTATTGTTTTTGCCGATCAGCTTCTCTCGTGGCTAATTCTACCAATGTTTGACAAACACACGCGGTCACATAATGAACAGGTCAGGCTCACTGATCCACAGGGTTTACCATCCTTTTTCATGAGTCTCTTCTCTTCTAAGTCCTGTCTTAGCACAGTCTCAAATGTTGTTATACCGTTCCTTATACATGCTCTCCATGATGTGCGATCACTTGCCAGATGTTGCCAGTCGTTTTCACAGATGGAGAATTCTTTCAGAGATGATTTGCAGATATCTTTATATCGTAGTTTAGGTCTGCCGATTTGTCGTTTTCCGTGTTTTAGCTCGCCATATAGTATTTGTCTAGGAATGCGTTTTTCTTCCATCCGTTGGACATGCCCCAGCCATCTTAGCCTTCGACTTCTGAGCATCGACATGATTGTTGGTATCTTAGCACGTTGCAGGACAGTTAAGTTGGTTATTTTGTCTTGCCATTTGATGTGCATTATTTTGCGGAGACATCGCATGTGGAAGACATTTAGTTTTTTTCCTGGTTTGAGTATGTTGTCCAGGTTTCGGATCCATATAGTAGTGTGCTAAGCACACATGTTTGATATATTAGGAGTTTAGTCTTTCGAGTTAGTATCGTGTTGTTCCATGCCCTTTTTGTGAGTTTGCCGAAGGTCGTAGCTGCCTTACCAATTCGACAGTTTATTTCTTCATCAAGAGAGATGGTTTGCGTAACTGTGGATCCAAGATATGTAAATTTCTGTACTGATTCTAGTGGGCAGTCTTTTAGAGTAATAGATAGAGGTTTGAAGTCACCTTGATTTAGTATTACTGTCTTCTGAACATTAATTGACAGTGAAAAAAGGTCGCATGCTTTATCCAGGTTGTTGATCAGCGACTGTAGGGTGGCCTCACTATGAGCGACTAGGGCTATATATATTATATATTATATGCACACACACTTTCTGTTAATGAATTGTGTAAACCCTAAATATAGGTCCGGCTTGACTTCTGTGCCTACTTCTTGTGGAGCTGATCGTAATCCACGCTGATCATCCCTAATTTCCAGTTCTCTTTATTTCCCTTGTCATATAGTTCACTTTACTTGCATCTGTTTGCCAAAGAAAGAAGATCGTGTAACTTCCCTGCTGTCTTGCAGACATACTAAGGACACTGAGATACCGATGGAAGGTGCCCTAAAGTACATCAATCACTATATTCTGGATGTCATCGTTTATAGTAAATGCTGGGTGGGGCATGGTAAACAAAACAGGGAATTATAGAAGGAAGAGGTATGTATTACAGCACTCAGAAAAAATGACAAATAAACAACAACAGAAAACAACAAAGAACAATATATGGTCCGAAGCAGGATCGACCCCGTATTCCGTGGCACTGCACCTTCCCACGAGAAGCCGAACGCTTTGTACACTGCCACTCAGCTAACTCTATCTCTCTCTCTGCGCTCAGGACTCAATCAGATTAGGATTCCAGACTCTCACATGAAGTCAGCTGTCAGGTTAAGTGTGTTGATCGCCCCCACAGACAGAACATCACAATTAGAGTCTGCCAGATCCACTCTGATTGAACACCCGTTAAAACGTTGCACTGTGTTCTGCGCCAGTGGCCAAGTGCATCCGATTTCAGCCAGCACTTTATTCAGGTTAGTATTCCTTAGCCTTTGATTGTCCCCAATCTTCCTGCAAGGCAGCTGATGATCTTTTTTTGTAGGGGGATTATGCCCTTAGATGGTCGGCCCTCCCAGGTTTACGAGCACCATCTGCCCGAGTCACTATAGGTGACTAACACAAACAAGCACACAGCGAAACGAGGCATGACTAACACTGACACACTTCAATATATATGACACATGACTAACATAAACATGCAGATAAAAATATGAGATATGACTGACATAGACATGCACACAAAGATATGAGATATGACCAACATAGACATGCACAAACAAAGATATTAGATGTGACTAACATAGCCATGCACACACAGGGATATGAGATGTGACATACACAGACATGCACACACAAAGATATTAGATATGACAAACATAAAAATATATGCACACACAAAGATATGAGAAATCACTAACCCAAACATGCACACACAAAGATATGACACATGACTAACACAGATACACACTAAAATATGAGATATGACTAAACACATACACTCATAAAGATATGAGACATGATTAACACGGACACACCAAGATATGAGATATCACTAACATGATACACACCAAGAAATGAGCCATGGCCAGCACACACACACACACAAGCTAAGATATGAGCCATGGCTAGCACAGAAACACATCAAGATATGATCCATGGCTTCACGGAAAAACACCAAGAAATGAACCATGTCCAGCACAGGAACCCATTAAGGTATCCATATGCTTGGGATTGTTGTAGTCGGCAGACTCTTCTTAACATGGGAATCATCAACATACGAGATGCAGGCCCCGATTAACTGTTCACAGGTTTTCGTTCAAACAGTTGTCCGGAGATTTGAGAGTGCAATCTGATCCGTAGTATGTTTCCTTGCACGTACAGTCTGTACTTTCCGGGTCACATATGATGTCACAGTCATCAAAACACGTCTGTTTGCACTGTAGCCCAAATTTACTATCGGGACAATTGTCACTACAGGTGTTGCCAGGACGTTTACATTGTAAGCATTTTCCGGATTTTTCCTCACATAAAGGACAGACACTAAGACAAGACCTGGAGCAGTCGTGTCCATAGATCCCATGTGAACAGTTGCCGTGACTCAGGTAATTAAAAATTCGCTATTGTGAGCAGTGTCTTACGCTAATGTTTTCTCATGACTGTAGCATTGGGTTACGATTACAGATCGGAAATAAATTGTATTTCTGTACTTTCCTATTAAGGCAAGTATCTCCCAGTAGGGCTGAATACTTGTGTTGAAGACAAACATTTATAGGACGAAACTGCACGAATAGTAGTTTCCAGTGGTTATATCATCATCATCATCAAGTACAAGGGCCTAGTGGCGTAGGTGATCATGTCTCTCCACAAATTTCGATCTCGGCAGCTATTTATCATTTCTGTTGTTGACCTTCTGCCAAGCCATTCTCTTAAGCTGTCTGTTATTTTTTCTCTTTTCTTCCCTCTATCTCTTCGTCCCTCAATTTTTCCAGTTGTTACAATATATTCAATTTGCTCTCTTCTCATTACATGGCCAAAAAAAATGATGATTGTCTCTTCCTAACATTGGAAGTCGGCTCTCTTTTTCCTTTGACCTCTCTCAGAACCTCTGCATTACTCTTCTTAGCTGTCCATGGTATTCTCAACATTCTTCTGTAAAACCACATTTCTACAGACTCCAGTGATTTTTTTGTCTGATGTCCTATTGTCCATGACTCGCATCCATATTTTAAGACTGGCTCTACGTAACATTTAATAACTCTTTTTCTTGTTTATATTGCAAAAATGGATTGCATAGTATTTTCCTCATTTTTTTTTTTGGATAGCTGCTTTTGCCTGAGCCATCCTGCATCACATCTCTTTTGTACATCTTCTGTCTGAGGTTAACAAAGTTCCCAAATATTTAAATTCATTTACCTGTTTTAATATTGTTCCATTTGTCTTTATTTTGCACTGAGGTGATGTCTTTTTCTTTGTTGTTACCATTACCTCTGTCTTTTTTCTATTAAGGCTGAGTCCTTTATTTTTGCTTTCTTTCATTATAATGTCCAACATTTCTTGTAACTCAATTTCACTCTTAGCGATTAATACTGTATCATCAGCATACCTTAGATTATGTATATTATGACCTCCAATTGTTATTCCAGGCATTCCCCTTATGGATCTTAAAATAATTTCGTTATACATATTAAACAAATCTGGTGATAGCACACAAACTTGTCTAACACTCTGTTTTATTTGTTGAAACATTCCCAATTGGTTTCCAGTTCTTATGGCCGCTGTTTGTTGCCAGTACATGTTCTTTATTATTCTTAGATCTCTGCAGTTTATGTTAAGAGAAGTCTTGGTGCTTTACTTTGTCAGCATTGGTTTAATCTTTGAAACATAGGTATAGATCTGTTTTCAATTCTATGGCTCTATCTACTAAAGATCTTATGATATAAATGGCATTGCTTGTTCCTTTATCTCTAACAAAACCCCACTGTTCATCGCTAATTTCTGGACTGATTTTGTTTCGCACTCTTCGCATGCAGATTCTTAGTAATATCTTATTCATATGACTCATAAGGCTTATTGTGCGATGATCATCGCATTCAATCGCACCCGATTTCTTTGGTAGGGCTATGAATATTGATGTGAGTATATCGTCTGGTATATATACGCCATTGTAGATATCATTCAATATTTTTGTTATTATTTCAATTCCAAAATCACCCATGACTTCAATCTCTTCTTTAGTTATATTATCTGGTCCATGAGCTTTGTCTGCTTTCATATTGCGCAAGGCGTCTTCCACTTCTTCTCTGAGTATTTCTGATCATTATCAATTATCCTTAATATTTACTTCCTTTCGTCATTATTATAAAGATCCGTAATGTATTCTGTCCATCGTACCCTTTTGTTTTCTTGATCAATCGACAGTTCTCCTTTCTTTGATCTTAAACATCCAGTTTTTGATTGCGTTTTTCTTCCTGTTAATTCCTAAATTTGTTTGTATATAGCCTTAGCATCTCCTTTGTGTTTCAATTCGATCTCTTTGCATCTCTCTTTTAGCCATGCTTCTTTTGCTTCATTGCATTTTACTACAATTTCTGTATTTAATCTCTTATACTCATCTTTATTTTCTTTATTTCTTCTTTTTGTATCCATTAGCTGCAAAATGTCATCTATCATCCATTTCTTTCTTGAATTTGTCCTCACTGGTGGTATGAACTCTTTTGATGTTTGTTGCATTGACTCTTTTAGAATTTCCCACTGATCATCAATGCTTTGTATCTTCTCTATTGCATTGTACCGGTTCTGAATTGTGATTTTATATTTGTCTTGCAGCTTCTTGTCTGATTTTAGAAAATATAAATTTAACTTGATGCTAACTGAGGCTCGTTTTGTTCTGTTTAATTTTACTCTAAGCTTTCCCACAACTGGTACATTATCACTATTGCATACTGCCCCTGGTCTAGTTTTCACACACACCAGACTGTTTCTAAATGCAGTGTCAGTCCTAACGTATGAATGTGAAAGTTTGAAATCAACATAGGCTAAAGTCAAGAGACTAAAGTCGAAAATTAAAAATGTAAATACCTTAAAATATGCTTATGTAGCGTCTCAAACATGATCATCATCATCATCGAGTGCCTTCTCCGCAAAGAAGGTTGGCCACCATGGATCGCCATTCTACTCTGTTTCGTGCTTTGATGGTGCAGGCTGTCATAGATTGATTTGTCCATCTTTTGATGTTACTCGTCCATGTTAGTCTTGGTCTGCCTCTGCCTTTTTTACATTGTATTTTCCCTTTCAATAGTACTTTTAGTAGGCTGTTGTGTCTTTTAACATGCCCCAAAAAGTTCATTTGTCTTGTCTTAATTGTATTTAGTAGTTCTCCTTTTATTTTCAGTTGTTTTAAAACTTCATCGTTTGTTATCTTTTCTTTCCATCCAATTCTACCTATATTCTTCTATACATCCACATTTCAAAGGCTTCAATTTTATGTTCTGTTTGCTTATATAATGTCCACGTTTCTGCACAATACTGATGAATTTTGAGAAGATGTAACATTTTACCATTCTTAGTTTCAGCCCTGCTGATATTTGTTTTGTTGTTAGTATGTTTTTCATGGCATTAAAATTACGTTTTGCCATACCAATTATTTTGCTTATTTCAATTTTACATTAAACAGAGGCTGAAAATAATATATTATTAAAGGACTGATAACAGACGAATAAAACAAGAGTACGTGTTTAGATTTATATGAAGAAGGCGTTGGGAATATGTCGATCGTAAGCTGAGAATGAATGAAAAAAAGACTTACTCATCAGTCATTCATATGGAAACCATGTGGAAAACAAGTAGTAATAGGAAACAAGGCAGACCAAACGAATATTTAAACTGAACAATTACTAGGACAGGCTCAACTATGTGACTAAAAAACAAGCATTGGGATGATTACTTCCTATTAACATACACTACAAAAGATCGCATTTCTGGCTTTGTTTCGGTCGCAGTGTTAGAAAATCTTTTTTTTTAAGTCAGAAAAGACCAAATATTAGTTTAAATACGTGTGGACAAGTGTAGAAGATGAAGATTCAAAACCTGACATATCGACTAGAAAACACAAACTACATCAGGGCTAACACCTAGTTGGAGAGATAGAAATGTCACACGTAGATCTAAAATAAGGCTGATGTATACAATTGTTATATATATATATTTTTGTCCGTGAACTTGAAAATAATAAAGTCTGTCCATTTGATGTTATATTACAACATTTTTTTTATAAATCCACCTCGCCCCTTGTCTCTCTTGTAGAATAGCCCTTATCACACAAGATGATCGAGGTACGTGACAAAACCATTTCATTTGACATTTTAAAACAAAAATCAAAAGATTATCGTGGATTCCATTTAATTGTATTCGTATCCAAATTATTGTATTCCTGAAACGATCTAGATATAGACACCGGAAAAATACATTTCAAATCTTGCATTTTTTTCTGCCGTTCTACTATAAGGATCCATATTTAACAAACTTAATAAGTTAACGTAATAAGAGTAGCAATCCATGTTTTGTCTCAAAGATTGCTGACTTCATGTTATCATAAACCCAGATATTGTAAAAGTTAGAACAATAAAAACTCATAGACAACATGTAATAAACTTACGTTCGTCTATAAGATCACGAGTTATTGGTTGCCGTACATCAGTATCACCAGAGATATCAGCTTTGCCATCGTTATAATGGTCTAATCTACGGTTCTGTACGCCGAGAACCACAGAGAAAACATAAAGCACGACAATGCATGCCAATAGAAGGAGTCTCTTCATCTTAAAGTTCCCTTCTCAAGATAATCTGAGTAGCCTTGAGGTTAGAATCTGAATCAATGACGTATCTGTGAGCAAGTTCATGCAGAGTTCATTAGGATTTGTGATAACCCTATAAAATGTAAACATTCTAAAAATGTTACTATTTTGTGGAGAAGGCATGAACCTGAAGTGTTAAATGTTAACTGCTTTTTAGTGTGGACTACATTTAGATTTATGATTCTATAAATAAATATGTACCGTTCATTCATTCATTCAATTTACTCTCGGACCGAAGACTGCACATAGGTCTTGTTTTGGCAGGCTTCTTACTCCCATGGTTGAGCCTTCCCTAAACATTGTTCTGCATTGCAACTCCCTAGATCTCCTATTTTCTTCAATAAATGAAAGCCTAATGTGGAAGTCGTTCTTCATTCATTATCAGCAAATGTCCGATGTATTTCTGAAGCCCCCTTCTTATAAAGCCGGATACATTGTTGTTACAATTCCTCTATTATCAACTCGTTTGAAATGTATTCTTTTGAAACTTATGTTTAAAATCTTACGTAGGCTATTTTGTTTCAAAACCTATTAAATTATTATCAAAATGCCGTGTAGATTTCAAACATTTACGTTTATATGTTAGCTTTAGTATAGCACAGCAGTTGAGCAAAGTGAGTTTTTTTTTTTTTGTCTTGAAAACTTTGGTTCTCCAGATATTCAACGGTTTGTTAAATACATTTTTATTTTAGTGGCATATATTTAAGTTGTTTGCGTCATTACATCGCGTGGTGACTAACTGTGGAGTGTAGTCGAACAGTACAGGTCCCGGCATTCCCCTGTAACAGAATGTGTGATCTATGTTCAATTTTTTTTATGAAGGTAAAAACGCCCAACATTACAGAACGCAACATGTTGAAAAGAACCATTTTTATAAAGGTAAAAACGTCCAAAATTACAAAACGTAACATGTTCAACAGAACCATTTTTATGAAGGTAAAAACGCCCAATAATACAGAACGTAACATATTCAATACAACAGTATGGGCGATCAGTATGGACACTTTTCTAGTTGTTGGAAAGGAAACTGAGCAGAAATGGGAATGCCCCTCCTGCGGAGAAGGTATTCTGTTCTAAGCACTAACAGTCTAATCGTGGATTATAATTTCCGTTTTTGATAACAATTTCTATACTACTTTATACTATGCTATACTATACTATACTATACTAAACTATACTATACAATAATATACTATAATATAACATATTATATAATACTATACACTACATACTATACAATACTATACTATACTACACTATACTATGCTATACTATTCTATAATATACTATTCTATGCTATGCTGTACTATACTATACATTACTATACTATCATCATCAAGTACCGCGCCTGCTGGCGTAGGTGATCATGTCTCTCCACAACTTTCGATCTCGACAGTTATTTATCATTTCTGTTGTTGACCTTCTGCCAAGCCATTCTCTTAAGCTGTCTGTTATTTTTTCTCTTTGCTTCCCTCTGTCTCTTCGTCCCTCATTATTTCCAGTTGTTACAATATATTCCAGTTGTTTTCTTCTCATTATATGGCCAAAAAATGATGATTGTTTCTTCCTAATATTGGAAATCAGCTCTCTTTTTGCTTTGTCCTCTCTCAGAACATCTTCATTACTCTTCTTAGCTGTCAATAGTATTCTCATCATTCTTATGTAACATCATATTTCTACAGACTCCAGTGATTTTCTTGTCTGTTTTTCACATCCATATGTTAAGACTGGCTCTACTTAACATTTAAGAACTATTTTCTTGTTTCTATGTCACAATTGGATTGCATAGTATCTTTCTCACTTTTTTTAAAGCTGCTTTTGCCTTAGCCATTCTGCATCTCACCTCTTTTGTACATTCTTCCGACTGAGGTTAAGAAAGTTCCCAAACTTTAAAATTCATTTCATAATCATCATCATCATCGTGTGCCTTCTCCGCAACGAAGGTTGGCTACCATGGATCGCCATTCTACTCTGTTTCTTGCTTTGATGGTGCAGGTTGACATAGATTGACTTGTCCATCTTTTGATGTTACTCGTCAATGTTAGTCTTAGTCTGCCTCTGCCTCTTTTACCTTGTCTTTTTTCTTCCAATATTACTTCTAGTAGGCTGTTGTGTCTTTTAACCTGCCCCAAAAATTTCATTTGTCTTGTCTTGATTATATTTAGTAGTTGTCTTTTTATCTTCAGTTGTTTTAAAACTTCATCGTTTGTTATCTTTTGTTTCCAGCCAATTCTACCTATTCTTCTATAAATCCACATTCCAAAGGCTTCAATTTAATGTTCCGTTTTCATGTCTAATGTCCATGTTTCTGCACCGTACATGAATATTGAGAAGACGTAACATTTTGCCATTCTTAGTTTCAGCCCTGCTGGTATTTGTTTTGTTGTTAGTATATTTTTCATGGCATTAAAATTATTTTTTGCCATACCTTTTCTTTTGTTTATTTCAGTAAACTCATTTATCTGTAAATATGAGTAAAATTCATTTATCTGTTTTAATATTTTTCCACTTGTCTTTATTTTGCACTGAGTTGATGTCTTTTTACTTGTTGTTTTTACTTGTTGCTATTATGGCTAAGTCCTTTATTTTTGTCTTTTTTTCACTATATTGTCTAATATTTCTTGTAACTCATTTTCGCTCTTAGCGAATCGTACTGTATCATCAGCATTCCTTAAATTATTTATATTATGGCCTCCGATTGTTATTCCAGGCGTGAATATTATTGATCTTAAAATAATGCTATAAAAACTTATAAAACTAATATGGTGGCATCACATAACCGTGTCTGTTTTATTTGTTGAAACATTCCCAATTTATTTACAGTTCTTATAGCCGCTGTTTGTTGCCAAAGTATGGTTAAAATCACAAGATAAAGAAGTTTACATAAATTACATGATTCAACACAGAGAAACTATCATAATAGTCAATACTAGAAAGAGAAACTGTAAGGATGCTTCGGGGAGACATTAGAAAATAAGAGAACTGTTTTTTTTATTTTAAAACAGTAAGAAATATAAGAGAAATAAGTGCACCCAGTAGAAATAATTAATGACCCAAATCGCTAAAACTAGCAGACAAATGGAATACTTTACTCTACTAATAGGGCATCTCAATCCTAAAGAAGTGATTCTAAATAAAATAAGACAAAAGCAGAACATTGTGATATCACTAGAACTAGTTATACTACTTCCTCATCTGTTTTGGAAAACTGCTTTTGCCTGAGTCATTCTGCACCTCTTCTGTGTTGTACCTATACCCTCTAGGGTTAACATTGTTCTCAAATAATTCAATTTGTGAAGTGCTAAACTATGTAGTAAACTAAAGTAATGGTGGTCATTACTTTATATTTGTTCTTATAAAATGTTGAAGAATCAATAAAACAATTCACGAGTTATCTGTTTAGTTAGTCGAAACCTAAAACAAAAAGTGTAGTTAAAATTAATATCAGTGAAGCTAGCCACATTCCATGGAATCTCAGTTTGCTGGCGCGTATTAATTTATGTCGCGAAGTAGTTCTTTTTGTCTTTTATTAACAATGTAAACTGTTTAAAACAATTTAAAATGTAACAGGAAGCATTGTGTCCTTACATGATTTATTGAAGCTGATAATAGTTCTAGAAAAGCAATTTTGAAAATATATACATTGTCAAACACGGGAATAATAATATTAAAAAATTACCTAAAAAGAACCAAGGATGATGAAAACAAAGAAGAATATAAACCGCATTCAGTGTGACTTTTAATTACTCAGCTGAGGAAAACAATCTACATATGAATATAAACTAATGATAAAAATAATGAATCGAGCTACACAATAAAAGGTGGACCCACTGGACTCAACCTTTTAAAGGGTGGACAACAAAAGCTTTACCTTGTTCACGTTACACGTCAGCACGCACGCAATATCTATGAATAAATGTACATACCGTAGGTCTGATTTACAATACGTATCGATGTGAAAATGTCTATGTTGTGCTCAAGATTCGTCTACCCCAACTTTATATACTAACAACGTGTTGACTCCACCCTAAACATCTGTTACGTGCCACATCACAATCTAAATCCCGCATAAAGAGTAAATTGACCAAGACTATCATTTGTTCTGAAATAGGTTATGTAGCCACGCCTTTCACGTGATGAATAAACGTTGAGCTGACCAGCCGGCCAATAGAATCATGTTCAGCTGTTGATGCAGACTTGTATTGACACGTTGATGCTTCCGGTAGTTCATTGAGTCTAACAGGTTTTGTCAAATTATTGTCTCTCGTATTGAAAACATACCAACAATTGAAAAACCTTGATTAAAAAAAACTAAAACTTGCATTATTGTACTTTTTCCCATTAAAATATAATTGCCGGGTTTTTGAGACAAAGATACTTGAAAAAAAAAATGTAAATTATCATCATCATCATCATTGAGTACCATCTCCGCATAGGGTTGGCTACCATGGAGCGCCATTCTACTCTGTCTCTTGCTTTGATGGTGCAGATTATCAAAGGTTGACTTGTCCATCTTTTCATCGTACTCGTCCAGGTTAGTCTTGGTCTGCCTCTGCCTATTTTACCTTGTATTTTCCCGTCCAATATTACTTTTATTATTACAGTGTTGTGTCTTTTAACATGTCCCACAAATTTCATTTGTCTTGTTCTAATTGTGTTTAGTAGTTCTCTTTTCATTTTTAGTTGTTTTAAAACTGCATCGTTTGTTTTCTTTTCTTTCCATCCAATTCTACCTATTCTTCTATAAATCCACATTTCAAAGGCTTCACTTTTCTGTTCGGTTTTCGTGCCTAATGTCCATGTTTCTGCCCCATAAAGGAATATTGAGAAAATGTAACATTTTGCAATTCTTTGTTTTAGACCTGATGTTATTAGTTTTGTTGTTAGGATAATTTTCACGGCATTAAAATTACTTTTAGCCATACCTATTCTTTTGTTTATTTCAGTTATACATTTTCCATCACTTGTTATAGGATGTCCCAGGTAGTTGTAGTTCTGAACTGTATCCGGATGTATGTCCCAGGTGTTGATAATTTTCTTTGATTATCATCATAATTTTAGTTCATGAATTATAACAAAGCGAAAGCGAGACTGTGAACCGAGCATAGAAGAAATTGAACAGATATTGATAAAAGTCAATGGTGCATGAAATATGAACAATTGAATACACTATTTAGTAGTCGATTTAAACTTTTGAATTCTTTGGGGCGCGGGTTTCAGTAAACAGCAGCCATTTATCTTTGTCTTGCAAGTTATTCTGAGAATAGGACATGCTAAGACCAGTCAACTCTTATTGTACAAAGTTACCCGAGTATGTACCTGCCCTTCCGCATTGATATAAATATACAGGGATGGAAACAATGGAGTTTGGAATTATCATAAAATAAGTCAATGTAATATAAAGATATATCCACATTGAGCTGAAATCGTATTATTAATATGCAGACTGTCTAAGGACAGGTTCTAAAAAAGAAGTAAAATCGTCAAGAAGTTAGGGACTTCTTGAGATCAAAGATCTATTGCCAAACATTATGATTGGTTATAGGCCGGACTGGGACACTCAACTAATGTCTCTATCATTGTCTATGCCGTGTATGAACCTTTAAAGGGAAGTCAGCCGTGGCAGTCCATAAGCTCTTGGAACTCTACAATCGGATAGACTATGACACATTAGTACTTCTACTTTATGAGACAGTCTGTGTTCCATTGCTTGTGGGCTGGGTTGCATATGAACGAAAGTGGTGTTACATTTCAGTGATTGGAGATCTGATCCGCGCTATATCTCACATGGGCTACCTCAAGGGTCGCCGTTATCACCTGCTTTTCTATATATATATATATATATATATATATATATATATATATATATATATATATATATATATATACACTGTCATAGTAGCCAAAACAATATTGTAGGGTCACACTCTGGCCTTTAAGGGTGACATTTTTTGGTCCACATTCATGATAGATCAAGAATAGCAAGACAATAACAGGGAAGTGTGAATCAGATAACCAATAGATGCAATAACAATAGTGATCTCATTAAGCCAAGCAAGGAAGGCATCGGTTGTTTGGTACTCGCTGAATAGAAGATATTTAAAGGACACCCTCCCAGGGATCAACTGTAATGGTTAAACAATCATAGTCCGACTATTACATATTTAAGAAACAGATTTGATATGATTCTTTCTTGCAATAACCGCATTAGACATGTCGTTCATAAGTCAAGGATGGATATCAACGTCAGCAAGACCATGTCAGTGTTCTAGCAATCTGTGGGCATGCTCATTCTCTCTTTAACACAGATCGCATTTGACAAAGTTCTGACTCAGGGCATACGACAGGGTGGGGTGCACCAGATATACAACTATCCGAACAATGAGGTCTCTACTTGTTTTACCGCCGAGTATTAGATAACGTCACACGTATGTTCAATGCCAGAGTTGACAGCAACACAATAGTTAGTATCAGAGTGGACAATTATTCTAATATCATCATCATCATGTGCCATACCGTGTAGCGTAGGTGATCATTTCCTTTCACTATCTTGCATCTACAGTACAGCGTATCAATTTATGATTCCAACATCATTGCAATAACTGGTGATAAATAAGGCATTATTGCAGTAACTGGTGACACATGAAACATCAGTGCATTAATTGATGACACATAAGGCATAAGTGCAATAGTTTGTGACAGAGTAGACTTTAGTACAAAAGGTAGCATTATAATGAAAAATATAGACCTACCACATAATTATCGTCTTCTTTTCTTTCTTATTTGCCTCCCTTCTTCGAGGGAATATATATTCTCTGTGTATGTGTCCTCTTTTGTTGACCTTTGCTGCTGCTATGTTGCATTGTTTCTCAAATATTCCTATACTCGATTTTTTATTTGGTAGCCCTTTGGGGCTGGTGTTCTCAAAATGTTATTACATGCTCATTGCGTTGTTGTTTTTCTGTCTTATCACGTGGACAAACCATTCTATATGTTTTTTTTTTTTTTTATGTATACTATCGCGTAAATTATTTTCATTATTTTTCTCAGTTCTTCATTTCTGATCGTATATCTCAGCCTGTTTCCTGACATTCGCCGCATACAATTCATGTCGGTGATGGTTAGTTTCCTTATTGTTCCTGAGTCTAGAGTCTAGCTCTTGTCTTGCAGACAATACTGGGATGAAGACTATTTTGTAGAGTGGTTGTTTTGCCTATAGTGTATCTTTGTTGCATCTTCAGTCTATTTTCTTTCGTTTTAAATTGAGACTTAAAGGATTCATTTCAGAGAAATATCTGGACCTACCAGGCAGACGTCCAAGGATTCAGACAATCATCTTTCGAGATATTTTTGTGGATCTGCCTTGTGGTGTCTTTACAGACAGTTTTGTTAGATTTAGATTTTAATGCACCTTCTAATGTTATCACATATGTAACTATTGTAACATGTCTTGAAGGTTAAGGAATTGACCAGACAGTGAATCGAAAGCGACAGTGAGAGTTGGCAGTGCTTGATATGAATTTTTGTAAGACTTGCAGAAATTATAAAAGTAAAAATTTTATATTTTCAAAACTCCTGTATGGTACAGAAACATGGACATTAAATAAAAGCAAACAGCGCAGAAAATGGAAGACTTTGAAATCTGGATCTATAAAATGTAAGTTGGATTGTTGAAAGAGGAAGACAAATAGATATGATCTGGAGAAGCTACAACAAAAAGGAAAAAAATATAACGTTTCATAATTCGAGCTTGACAAAACATGTTTTGGGGAATTGAAGAGACACACAAGCGTCTAGTAAATGTCATCTTGGAAGGTAAGGTACAAAGTAGACGTGGTGCAGGAACCAAGACTTAAGTGGATTCATCATCATCATCATCAAGTACCGGGCCTGCCTGCTGGCGTAGGTGTTTATGTCTCTCCACTACATTCGATCTCGACAGTTATTTATCATTTCTGTTGTTGACCTTCTGCCAAGCCATTCTCTTAAGCTATCTGTTATTTTTTCTCTTCGTTTCCCTCTATCTCTTCGTCCCTCAGTTTTCCCAGTTGTTACTCTATTTTCCAGCTGTTCTCTTCTCATTACATGGCCAAAAAATGATGATTGTTTCTTCCTAATATTGAAAATTAGCTCTCTTTTTTGCTTTGACCTCTCTCATAACATCTTCATTTCTCTTCTTAGCTGTCCATGGTGTTCTTAACATTCCTCTGTAAAACCACATGTCAACAGACTCCAGTAATTTTTTTGTCTGTAGTGCTATTGCCCATGATTCGCATCCGTATGTTAAGAATGGCTCTTGTGGCGATTCATGATTGTACAAATAAGTTACGACGGTGGTTTTCTGTTGCCTTCAGTCGGTTTGTTTACGGTTGGCTCCTCTAGCCTTTGACTAAAACGTCTCAGCCACAAGGCAGTGGGGTTGTTTTTTAGTGGATTAAAGGCATCAAAAGATGGGCACGTGAATCTATAATAACATGCACCATCAAGACAAGAGATAAGAGTAAAATGACGCTCCTTGTATCCAACCATTGATGTGTAAAGGGCACTCAAAAAATGAATGATTGAAATCTTGCTGTTCTGACATGTAGCGAAATCAGTAATATCGATGGCAGAGTGTTACTTTTGATCATTCTTTATGTGAATTAAACTGGCTTTCTGTAATTAAAATCGTTAATGTCTTCAATGTCTACTTCATAGTTGATGTAAGTTACTAGATGGTACACTGAAATGCTAGGACCCGTTTTGAGATTTTGCCAAATTAGTTCGGCTCCCAGGACGTGATGTGGACGTCTAACCATTCCCCCGAAGATGCACATAGAATGCCCAATGCATATTACAGTGCCAGTTTCACATGTATTGATCTTTCTTAATTATATGGTCCATGTTTGACTTTCATAGCACAAAGTTGGTATGAAAATGCTATTTATCATTTGGATGTCTTAGCAATGGTGAAAGCTGATATATGACAGCATTTGCCTTTTGTATTCTCATGTCAATTTCTCTGTCTAGTTTTCCATCGTCTGTGAACACTGTGCCCAAATACTTGAATTCCACTACTTGTTTTATTTCTTTATCTTTGATCTTAATGTTTAATGGGTGTCTTAATTTACATATTCTCATAGCCTCTGTTTTTGCTGTGTTAATTTTCATACTGTAGTTTGTGCAGCTTTTATCTAGAGATGTTTTATGCTGTTGTAGCAGGTTTTCGTCCTCATATATTAGGCATTGGTCATCTGTGAATTGTAACTCGTTGAAGTTTTCTACCTGTATGTTATTATTTGATTTTTCCTTATTGTTGGTTGTTTCCTGATTTATTTTGTCCATATATATGATGAAGGGGAGTGGTGAGAGGATACATCCTTGTCTTACATCTGTTGAAACCTGGAACGATTCTGACAGGACCTTCCGATGTTCAAACGGAACTTTGACTGTTTTTGTATAATGCTATTATATTATCTAGAAGTTGTCCTGCTACTCCGTAGGTTTCTAGAGTTTGCCAAAGTTTGTTTCTGTCTACACGATCAAATGCTTTTTCCTGGTCTATGAACACTATAGTTAGGTTTATGTCATATTCTATTGTTTTTTCACATAGTTGTCTCAGTGTGAATATAGCATCAGTACAGCTTTTGCCTTTTCTGAATCCGAATTGATTATTATTTAATTGAGGTTCTATTATGTATCTTACTTTCCTCTCCAATATTTTAGCATACATTTTACCAACTTGACTCAATAGGTATATTCCTCTGTACATTTCACACTCCCTTTTACTTCCTTTATTCGTCCAAAATGGGACAATGATAGCTTTTTGCCAATCGTCTGGGACTTTTCTTTCTTCCCAAGCCTTATTGAATATGATAGTGAGCCAATCTATAGCTGTTTCCTTACAGGCTAGTAGCATTTCTGTTGTTATTTCATCTATACAAGCTGCTTTGTTATTTTTATTCTGCTTCAAAGCCCATTCTACTTCTGCTTTAAGTATAGTCGGTTCCTGTTCATCATACTGCCTATGTTTAAACTCTGTATTTCCGTTTGTATTTCCCTGATTTAATAGTTCCTTAAAGTATTCTCTCCATCTGATTAGTATGTTTTTCCTGCTGCTGATTGGTTTACCGTTCTTGTCGTTTATTATAGTGGTTGGGTTATAATCATTATTTCTTACTCTCATTGCTTTTTTGAAAAATTCTTGTGACAAGTTCTTGCCAATTGTTCACCAAATGCTTTCCAAGAGTCTGCTTTTGTTTGTTCTATGATCTTTTTGCTATCGTTTCTGGCTTGTCTATAGGTATTGTAGTCTTCTGTTGTTTTTGTCTTCTGCCACGTTTTATACTTTTCTTTCTTGTGTTTCACTGCTGATTTTACTACTTCATTCCACCATCTTGTAAGTTTATTTCTGCTCTTTCCTATTTTTTTCAGACCGCATTTCTCTTGTGTTGACTCTAATAGACCTTCATTAAACTGTTCCCATGCTTCTTCTATGTTTGTTGGTTGTATTCGGGTTTGGTATTTGTTGGTTATGGATTCTTCTATTTCTTTTTGTACGTTTACATCATGTAATGCTTTTAGATCGATTCTTTGTGCTTGAGGTCTTGTCATCTGTAGTTTCCTAACCCATTGTTTCTGCCATAGTAAAACAGGCTTATGGTCGGTATCTAATATTGCATTTGGTATATATCTTGAGTCGGTTATGTCCCTCCTTTGATGTCTTCTAGTCAAAATAAAATCGATTTGGGAGGCCTTGTCGTTCCATTTATACCAAGTAAGTATTTGGTTACGATTGTGCTGATTAAATGTGTTTGTTATTTCCTTATTGGTTAATAACAGAGGTGATATGTGCCCAATGACTTGGCAAGCCTTGCTACATCTTGAGTCTATATATGCTGCTTGTGAATTGTCGTCTGTCAATAGGTGATCTGGATAATTCAATTCCTTCATTTATTACTATTGTCTGTCATATGTCATTACGTCGATTATTATGTTTTTCTTTTGAGTTACAGTATGGACAGCCTGTGGTATGTGTATACATATATAGATATATGCACGTCTAAATTCTTCTTCTTCTACCTTTTAGCTCCCAGTGGAGCATAGGTCTTCAACAAACCAAGTTTCCAAGTCGTTCTGTTTTTTGCAATTCTTTTAAGATCATTCCATGTCGTCCCCATCATCTTCATCTCTGCTTCGATCTGTCATCTCCAAGAATACCTTGGTCTTCCTCTTTGTCTTTTCCCTTGGGGATTCCAAAAAAGGGCCTGTTGTGTAATACTTTCAGTTGGCTTCCGTAGCGTGTGTCCTATCCATCGCCATCGTCTTCGATGTATCTCTTTATCCACTGGTATTTGACCGGTACATTTCCATAATTCCACGTTAGTGACTTTGTCCTGCCATATCCATCCCTTTATTCTGCGCAAGCATCCATTAATGAAAGTCTGTACCTTCGTGATTGTCAATTTTGTTATTCTCCATGTTTCACAGCCATATAATAGGACCGACTTAACATTTGAGTTGACAATTTTTATTTTTGTATTTAGCCTAATTTCTTTGGATTTCCATATGTTTCCCAGTGCAATGAAAGCTCCTCTTGCTTATGATATCCTTATTTTGGTATCATTTTCTGTTCCTCCCTCTTTATCTATAATACTGCCCAGATATATATAAGATTGTACGTCTAGTAGAGGTATTTCTCCTAGTTTTATTTGGTTATTGCCAACTGCATTAATTCTCATAATGTTGGTTTTATCTCTATTAATCTTTAGTCCTAGCTGTTGTGATCTCTCATCTAATATACTCATTTTATCCTGCATCTGTTGATGGCTGTGTGATAGGAGAGCTATGTCATCAGCAAAGTCTAAATCATCAAGTTGTTAGGTCAGTGACCACTGGATCCCATTTCTGTTGTTTTGAGTTATTTTCATAATCCAATCTATGGCCAGTAGAAAGAGAAATGGAGACAGAAGGCATCCTTGCCTTACTCCTGTTCTTATTTCAAATGCTTCTGTGAGCTGTCCTATATGCACCACACTACATTTTGTTCCTTCATACATTGTTTTTATCAGGTTAATAAACTTTATGGGGATTGCGCAATGACTCAGCAACTTCCAAAGCATTCTTCGGTCTAAACTATCAAATGCCTTTTCGTAATCTATGAATCCAATATAAAGTGGGGATTTTAGTTCTAAACTTTGTTCAACTATTATACGTAGAGTAGTTATTTGATCAGCACATGATCTGTTCTTCCTAAAACCTGCTTGTTCATCTCTCAAGTGTTTCTCTATAGCCTCTTTTAGTCTCTCCAGAATGATTCTGCCTAATATTTTTCCTGGCACTGATAGTAGCATAATTCCCCTATAATTTGTGCACTCCTGTAAACTCCCTTTCTTTGGTAGTTTGATCATATAACCTTCTTTCCAGTCTTTAGGTATTTCTTCCATCTCCCAAATTTTATCCAATAGATCATGTAACATCTTGGTAGAGGTGTTAATATCTGCTTTGATGGCTTCCGAAAGAATTTCGTCTGGTCATGTGGCTTTACCATCTTTTAATAGTTTGATGGCTTTCATTATTTCTTCTTTGCTTGGTTTTCCGCAGTTAACGTATAACTGTTCTTCTGCTGGTAGTATATCTGGAGGATTATTTGAGCCGGGTCTGTTCAAAAGTTCTTCAAAGTGCTCTTTCCATCTCTCCATTTGTTCTCTTATATTACTAAGCAGATTTCCTTTCTTATCTTTGATAAAGGCATTGATCTGTTTGTATTTTCCACTTAATTTCTTTGTGCTGTTGTACAATTCTTTCATATTCCCTTTATTTGCTGCTTCTTCTGCTTCTTTTGCTAGTTCATCTATATATTTCCTCTTATCCCTTTTAATGCATCTTCTCACTTCTTTATTCACTTCTGTGTAAGCTTCATGTGTCTTGGCTTTATTACTTCTTGTTTTGCTTTTATTTATGTCTGCTTTCTTGTTCTTTCTTTCTTTAATTTTATCCAGTGTCTCTGCTGTCATCCATGCCTTGTCCTGGCGTTCTCTTTTCCCCAGTGTTTCTTCGCATGTCTCTTTCCATATATTTTTTACCTGTTTCTAATGATCTTCTATATTTATTGTATTTTCTAGTTGTTGGAGGACTTGGTATTTGTTTGCTATTGTGACTGCGAATTAATCTTTAATTCCTTGTTCTTTAAGAAACCCTACATTGAAATAATTTCTACCCTTATTCGTACAGTATACCTTTTTAATTTAATTTTAAGTTTGGCTAACAGAAGATGATGATCAGAAGCTACATCAGCCCCTCTATATATACTTGTACATCCTGTAAGGATGACTTAAACTTATTATTAATACATATGTGATCAATTTGATTTTCCGTTCTATGATCTGGTGACACCCATGTAGCTTTGTGTATTCTTTTATGTTGGAATAATGTTCCTCCTAGGCTCATTTGATGAAGGGCGCAGAAATTCACAAATATCTCTCCATTCTTGTTTATATCTCCAAGTCCATGTTTTCCCATAATCTCTTCGAAGCCTCTGTTGTCTGATCCTACCTTAGCATTTAGGTCTCCCATCAAGATTATAATATCCTTGGCTCGTCTTGCATCCATCTGACATTGTAGCTGTTTATAAAAATCATCTTTAACTGAGTCATCTTTATCGTTGGTTGGTGCATAGCATTGTATAATGTGTAATTTTATTTTGTTTTTGGTTGTTCTAAATGTTGCTCTCACCAGTCTTGGTCCCACTGCCTCCCATTCTATTAGTGTCTTCTGTGCATTCTCTGATAGCATTATAGCTACCCCTTCGCTATGTTGTGCTCCTGGTTCCTGGTTTCCTGATGATAAAATCATCTCACCCTGTATTCAATTTTATTCTCTCCGCTCTCAGCCATCTTGTTTCACACATTCCCAGAATATCTATCTTGTAGTTGGTCATTTCTGCTGCCACTTGTGCGCTTTTCCCTGTTCGTTAAGGGTACGAACATTCCAGGTGCCAATTCTGGATGATTTCCTGGTAGACATAGGGTGAGTCGGCAACCCGGACTTACTTTCTCCGGATTGCGTCATACGTCTCTTAGACAAAGAGCCCTTCTCTTTCCTGGTTGACGGATTAACTTTATCTTTCTTTGACTTGTTCATGTTTGTGAAGTTTTTTCGGCTTATTTTTTTACAGTATGGGATAGCCAGTCCCATGCCTAACCCTCCTTTCTCGCCTCTTACGAACATGCCTGGTAGGGTACAGCGCCGCTATTCTTTACTCCCCTTTCGAGCCCCGGCAGCGCACGCGCGACGTATAAATTACACATGTGTTAATGGGAACATGGAAAATTTACTGGATATAGATTTTATAAATGTCGTTTAGGGGGTGTGTTTTAAGGGAAAAAGGGGGGGGGGGGAGATGCCTGTTCACGACATGAAAGATCGAAGTAACAGGATATCGCTGGTAAACAGAGAGAACGATACATACAATTTGATTGAAACAAACGGTGTCTGACATGGACAAATGTGCAACAGAGAGTTGGGTTTGGAAGGTCGTTATAATTAACAACAACATGCACTGAGTATGTTTGTTATTTCTATCATTTATTAAACACGTTTGTATTGTTTATTACACAGACATTCTTTCCCATATTTCTCTTCAATACAATAATACAGAAGAAAACTCTCAATATATTATTTATTAATTCTTGTTGTTTTCAAGACGCTACAAGAAACAATCTAGGGAGATTAGACAAGGACATGCAGCTTTAGTTCATGTCTCTCACTCCCTATTGTCAACTTGATGTTTGGTTTCTTGTAAACATTGCTGTCACAGCCGGGGTGGTGATGTCTTTAACTGGTTTCGTCTTATTCCCCCGTCTTAAATCAGCTTAACGGCCCGACAAGGCCTGTGTGAAAGAAAGAGGGAGAAAAAACAGTAGGGAAATTATATTTCTAAATAAATGTACTCGTATACCTGAACTTTATATGATTGTGTTACTGTAGTTTACTTGTTCTGTGAGTTATCGAGAGATGTATGCTCGTTTTAGAGTTGTCTGTCTGTTTTCTCATTTTCCTAGTTAAAACATGAACATGAGTCTAATGCCACCTATGACACATGAAATAACATGGCGGTAAAATTTAATTGACGCCCGTCAGCAATAGACTGTATTAAGTACTTTCTATAATGTCAGTGCAACACGATTCACTTATATCTGATGTCATGGGTGTAGGTAAATAAGGAATTGAAGATCAAATCTTCGAACAACAAAATATAAGGTTGGCCCTTTGGAAACTTGACAGACGGTTGGTATCAAACAATCGTAATCTGTCAGCAGTTTAGAAATATGTGAGTGTCTTATCTTGAATATAAGGAATCAATAAAACAGCAAAGCTCTACACTTTGTAATGAAACAATTATACAATCATCCGTCTACAGCTAACATTCTTATCAATGACAAAAAAGGAGAAATCTTGTTATCAGAGGAAAGCGGGAAATAAAGATCGGTAGACCATTGCAAAGAAATAAGTAAACAGTAACCATTAACCCTTAGCAGACACATTTGTAAATGTATAGCAAACTTCAGTTTGAAACGCACTTATTTTTGTAAGGAAATTTTAAAAACTCTTCACACTTGTGAAAAATGTAATGATATATCGGTATTTACAGTAGTGTCGTCATGATATATCTTTATTTATATTAGTGTGGTCATGATATATATGTATTTATAGTAGTATGGTCATGGAATATATGTATGTACAGTAGTGTTGTATTTATATATCTGCTATTTATAGTAGATTGACCATGATATATCTGCTATTTATAGTAGTATGGTTATGATATATCTGATATTTATAGTAGTATGACCATGATACGTCTGATATATATAGTAGTATGGTCATGATATATAACTGCTTTTTATAGTGGTGTGCTCATGAATTATCTGATATGTATAGTAGTGTAGTATTGATGATTCTGTTATATATAGTATATTGGCCATGATATATCTGATATGTATAGCAGTCTGGTTATGATATATCTGCTATTTATAGTGGTGTGGAGATATGATATATTAAAAAAATATTGCATAAGAAAAGTCACATTTAAATGAGCTATTATTCGTAAAGAGGATTACAAATAACTATGGGAATGGAAATAAAATGTCCGTTTAACAACTTCATTTGTCATCAGCGAGCTTTCTGAACGGATACATATTTGTTGCAACTGAAGAAAGAACTGCATGAACAGCTCAGTTTTACCTTTTCCCCGCCACATCAACTTCAGCTACATGTAAAAAGAGGAGTAAGACATGGATGCATCTTATCACTAAGCTTGTTCAATCCATACACTGAGCAAATCTTTAAAAACATCACAGAGATACCAGGCCTAAAAATTAATTGAAAGATTTTTTAATAACCTAAGATATGCTGACGATACTGTACTACAAGCAAAAAATCCTAAAGATCTACAACAATTACTTAATGAAATAAACATGACAAGCAAAAAATGTGGACTAGATATGAATATCAAAAGGACTCAAACTATGATTATAAACAAAGAAAATACTCAAAACTCACAAGTGGATATCAACATTGAAGGAATAGACCTCGAGACAGTTCATGACTACAACTATCTTGGTCATACTATAACCAGTGATGGGAAATGTAAAATTGAAATAATCAAAAGAATAGGAATGTCAAAAAGTAATTTTAATATCATGAAATATATCTAACATGAAAACAAATAACACCAGGGCTAAAACTAAGAATAGCAAAATGTTACATCTTCTCAATATTCCTATATGGTGCAGAAACATGGACATTAGACAAGAAAATAGGAACAGAGAATTTGAAATGTGGATATATAGAAGAATAGGTAGAATTGGATGGAAGGAAAAGAAAAAAAAACAATGACGTCTTAAAACAACTGAAAATGAAAAGAGATCTACTAAACACAATTCAAATAAAACAAATGCGATATATGGGCCATGTTAAAAGACACATAGAGCCTACTAAAAGTAATCCTGGAGAGGGAAAATGCAAGGTAAAAGTGGCAGAGGCAGACCGAGATTAACATGGACGAGTAACATTATAAAATTGACAAATAAGCCTATGACAACCTGCACCAACAAAGCAAGAGACAGAGCAGAATGACGCTCCATGATAGCCAACCTTCTTTGCGGAGATGGCACTCGATGATGGCGATGAATATAGATAAAGAAGGAGGAACAGAAAATGTTACCAAAATATGAATGTCAAAAGCAAGAGGAGCTTATGTTACACTGAGAAACATATGGAATCCAAATAAATTAGGTTAAATATAAAAATTCCCAACTCCAATGTTAAGTCATCCTATTATATGGCTGTGAAACATGGAGAACAACACAACTGACACTCATGAAAATACCGACTTTCATTAATGGATGCTTACGCAGAATAAAAGGATAGAAATGGCAGGACAAAATTAATAAAATAGAATTATGGAAATGTACCAGTCAAATATCAGTGGATAAAGAGATACAGCGAAGGCGATAGCACTGGATAGGACATACACTGCGGAAGCCAACTGAGTATTACACAACAGGCCCATTTTGGAATCCCCAGGGGAAAAGATAAAGAGGAAGACAACGACATTCTTGGAGAAGACAGACAAAAGCAGAGATACAAATGATGGGGAAGACACGAAATGATCTTAAATGAATGGCAAGAAACAGAACGACTTGGAAAGTGTTTGTTGAAGACCTATGCTTCACAGGGAGCTGAAAGGTAGAAGAAGAAGAATAATGTAAATTACTTACCGTATATAAGTTGTTCACAATCTGAAATAAAAGATTTTGAGCTGTCGCTGCTCAAATACATGTCTCTCAACACAGATCTTCATAATTAAGTAAGTGACTTTCCCACCCATGTGCTGAAAATAATTCTTAAAAAAGCTATTATTGTCCGTTTCAAAATAGTTAGGCGCTCTTTAATAATTACTATCTCTGTAACCACTTGATCGAAATTGTTCAAATTTTGCACATAATAATCTCAATATCCCCACGACTATATATTTGTTCCAACTTAAAACGTATGGTGTTAAATTTTCTTTATTTAATGTATACAGATTTACTATCTTCTACACAAACCATTATTTGATATGGTTTTCACCTTCATATTTCTGACCTATTTTGTTGGCTAATCTTTCACGCAATTCCCGTGAATTGTGTGGTTTCTCCTCACACTTTTGCTCGATGTCTAAACGACAAGTAAATGT
This sequence comes from Megaustenia siamemsis, assembly GCA_032433765.1. Classification (NCBI taxonomy): domain Eukaryota; kingdom Metazoa; phylum Mollusca; class Gastropoda; order Stylommatophora; family Ariophantidae; genus Megaustenia; species Megaustenia siamemsis. The sequence continues at coordinate 49,650,842 of JAVIAB010000101.1, read as the reverse complement.
TGGATGTTTATAAACAGCTTTCGTTTCTATTCATTGGCGTTGTATAAATCTTTGGGTGTTCTAGGCCAATCTAGTGCAGTGAAAATGTATAAATATTTCTACAGAGAATCTAAGCGTGGGAAACTATATCGGAGTATCTCAAATCCTGAAAAGAGAACTATTCACGTTTTGAGTTTAAGTAAGCGTTCATTTAATCAATTACTCAAAGTTAATGGAACTGTAAGTTTATTTATTACCTGCACGCAAGTAAGACACAAATATAGTAGAAGGTGAAGGTTTTATCCGAGATGGGATTACAAGAGAGATTTGTCAATGTTCGATTCCATAGAAATCGTGACAGTAATAAAACTGAAAAAATCGGCTGAGAACACAGAATGGCATTGATATGTCAAAATCTACATTATGGAGACAACGTAAAGTACGGGAAATGCGCACTCAAGATTATAATACTGTGTATGTGGATGAAACCTGGATCTATGCTCACTACACAAGTGAAAAGGAATGGCAGTTATCATATAGAGCGATTAAAAGATATGTACCCAGAGGAAAAGGAGAACGTCTGATTAAAGCACATGCGGCACCACACACAATGGGGTGGTAAAAAATGCTGAGCTTATTTTCACTTCCAATTATACGGACAACCGGGACTATCACACCTAGATGAACTGTAAAATATTGAGAGAGTGGATTGTAAGTACTCTTCTTTCGTCCCTAGACAGACCATCCTGTGTGACAACGCATCATACCACAACGATGTGACAGATGAAGACAAAATCCCGACATCTTCGAGTACAAAAGAGGCAATAAAGATTTGGCTTAGAAAGGAAGACATTTCACTTAACGAGTGGTGTCTGAAACCTGAATTATTGCCCCTTTTTTGTTAAGATATCACACAAGACTCAGATATTCCGTATGGACAAGTTGATGGTCAGCATGGTCATATGTGTTTGAGACTGCCACCGTAACATTCACATTTAAACCCAATTGAACTCGTATGGCAAAAGTTAAAGGACAGGTAGCAACTGAAAACAAAACTTTCAAACTATGCGATATGAAAGAACTAATATATGCCGCCCTCTCGCTGATAGACAATGACTATTGGTGTAAATATGTTGAATATGTATTTAAAAAGGAAAATAATTCTTTAAGTCGAGAATAGTCATCAGTATGTTAGATTCCTCTGATTCCGAATAAGTAAATGTAAATATATGTTTGGTATAATAATTATCGTTTACAATTAATATGCTTTGCTCTTCACTCAACTATTTGGATAAAATAATTAAAAAGATACTCCACATTATATTCAGATAAGAAACCCCATTAACATTCGAATTGTTTTACACCAATGCCGGAATAGGCCAATTGCTTAAATTACGGTAAATTATTTTCTTCAACCACAAAATAACTGCATCTTTCGAAAAGATCAAAGTAATTAACCGTTGCATGTGAATGAGACTATCTGCAATAATGCATTTTAGACAACATATCTTGGCGTCACCATGAATCGCAGAATGACTTGGAAAAATCAGACAGAGCAAGGAAAAAAGCCAGAAAACAAACGAACAAATATAATGAAGAAATTGGCAGGGGGGGACTGGGGGAGGGGGGGCAGACAGCAATATTTTGAAAAGACTATAAGTAGGAAAAGTCAGGCCAGTTCTAGGGTATGGAGTCACAGCCTGGGCTTTGGCTTCCAAATCACACCTTGACAAAATGAACATGACACAAAACCAGCTGCCCGTATCATCACTGGTGCTATGAAATCTACACCTATCAAGACTCTAGAAACAGTAACAGGATTACAACCCTTAGATGACAGACGGGTCACTAAAGTATTGCAACAAGCGGAGAAATATAACATGCTCCTTAGCCACCCCATGCACAAAAGAATAACTGGTTCCGGAAATGTACGACTAAAGAGTATCAACTTCGCTGCAACTGCTAATGAACTAACTACTGGAGACCCAGTACTTTCCCAAACAACATCGAAACCTTTGGGCCCATCTGATATGTCTCCTCATGGAAAGCATAAAATACCATAACTTAAGGAAAATATAACAGGACTCATGAAAAAAGGCACCCAATCAGACACAGAAAGAAAACACGTAGCAGAAAAACATACACGATACCTACCCGCAGGACTCTTGGTCCCACGTATACACAGATGGCTCTGCTACAAATGCCACCACAAATGGAGGGGGAGTTGTGTTCTTAACGCTGAATAATCAGGACGAGATCACCATGTCAATAGCTACTGGAAAATTCTCAAACAATTTTAAAGCAGAAACTGAGGCCATCAGAGATGCTGCAACACTGGCTACTCAACACAAAAATAACATGCACAATAAATTGGTGATTCTGACTGACGCACTGTCAGTATTATCAGCTCTAAAAAGCCCAAAGAACAATGAACTAGATGACTTGAGACCAACCATGGACCAACTATGCAATAACTTCCAGAGAGTAGTCATTCTGTGGATACCATCACTGTAGTATACACATGAACGAACACTCAGACAAATTAGCTAAAGAGGGAGGGAGAGAGATTACCACAAGAGAACCATCCGCTCAGTTATGATGAAGTCAAATCCATCCTCAAGGGTCAGTTCCATGAAAAATGGAAACGAGAACACCCAAAACATAACGAGAGTGACGGATACCACCAACTATCAAGGAGGGATCAAGTCATCATACTTCGCCTACGCACTAGCTACAATATAATGAGAACTCACATGTTCACCAAATTCAAAATACGTACAACCAGCCTATGCCACTGTACACTGGAAAATATGACTACAAAACATGTTCTACAGGATCGCCCCCAGTACACAGACATGAGAAGAGCAATGTGGTCCACGCCCACCTCCCTGGAAGAAAAAAACTATATGGGGCAATCGATTCCGTGGACAAACCATTTTGAAACGGACAATATCAAACCCTAAGTATTCATATAATAAGCATGACAAATGTATGAATGTTTTTTTCTTTTATTGGCATATTTTACTTCGTGGATTTCTTTTCTTCATTGTATCCATACATTCTCTGTTTGTTACGTTTGTGCTGTTGTTCTTTATGTATATATATATATTCACAATGTTCTATATTTTCAACGTTTTATTCTATATTTTAAAGTGAGCATTTCCTTAATCACAACAATAACATAAACTGTATGTTAACAAAAAAATATATCTTACATCTGTAAAATAATACATATATGTACTACTATGCTGATATAGATGTATGACATGTTAAATTATGATCACCATCACGGCACTCCGGCCATACGCATAAGTGATCCGATCGTCTCCTCCAAATGTTCATCATCACACAGAGACACATTTTATTAGTCTCGTGTTGATTGTCACATCCTCGTTTCGTTGAGAATATCGCTCTGTTCTTGTTCTGGCATCACCGGTCTTCACTCTCAGTTCACACAGTCTAGATAGCCATGTATTTGTACATCGGTAAAAGTCTTTTGCTCGACCCATCGCTCGTAGTTTGTTAACGATATCTGTCCCGACTGCCCAACTACCAGTATTGACGAACCGCTCAGTCTGTCCGCTATGCCGTTGCCATCAACACCAGCATGGCCCGGAACGTACATGAAGGTGATATTGCATATCTTGGATCTTTTTATTGGTCTCAACTATTGACGACGCTTTGGGCCTGACTCAACTTTGCGGACTACGTTTATTGAGTCATTCAGTACACACATAATTAGACTCTTGAGTCTCCAAGCAATCAAAAGCCATCGTCACTGTCATTATTTCCATCGTGAAACTACAGCCCGTCATTGAGTAGGCGCCGCTGTCCTCGTGTGAACGTGTGCCATTGGAACGGCCAGTGAATGCCTAAGTACTGTGTTTGTAGCAGTGAGTTGAGAATGTATAACAATAAGAGAGCGAGAAAGTGAAGTCACGGGAAGGAGGTGGAAGTTTAACTCAGACAAAAACATCGAATGTATCGTGAATAAGTGAGGCTCAATCAGACAGGGGGAAAAATGTAAAAAGATGTATGATTGGCTGGAGGGGACAGGTATATTCAAAAACATAGGATTAGTACTATCAGACGAGAAGTGAAACTTACTCAGACGGACGGATGGAGAACCGTGCCGAAGGAGGCGGTAGCCATGACAGGCTTACCAACCTCCTTAGTGGGAGGTGAATAGTTATGTCGAGCCGGAGCTCAAACATATTTATCGGTGTTTCAGTTAAGCGTTGGGTGCTACGTCATCGTAATGACTCATCGTAAATCCCTAGACTGGTGTTATCTTACGGTCTGTTGTTTGATGTGCGACGGGGATAATCTGACGACTAACTGTGTGTCTATATTTTCGAAATTGGAGTAAAAAACGATGGCCTAACATCATCACGCGCTATACATTTTAAAATAAATGTGACGATCATCACTTTCGGGAGGACGTGAACTTCTGGTATATGGTGTATAGGCGGTAGGCACAATTGCAGGATATGCATGAAAAGTGTTTCTTGTTGCAGTTTCCTCATATTCCAAGTCCATGGGGGACTGATTGGTCTCGAGGCAAGACGCCGGCCTCGGGACAATGAGGTTGTGGGTTCAAATTTCGGCTACACCGGTTTGAATTTTTATTTATGATTTCTCTTTGCGACAACCCCAGGTCTCAGGTCCGAGAGTAGTATAGATCCAGTGAAAGGATGCGTAAAAGTACCTTTGAAGGCACATAAATCCTTATATAAATAGTCTACACGCAGATCGAGGCACAATTTTTGGTGCCGTTTTTCCTTATATGAGTGTCTACCCGCCCATTTTTGTTCCGGTCGTGGTGACCTCTCGTGGCGGCGTCGGGTGACCTCTCGTTGACCTCTCGTGGTGGTGTTGTGGTGACCTCCCGCGGCGGTGGTGAAGGGGCGGTGGTGGTATCATAAATCTATTATATTCTTTGTACTTTCAATGGTGCCGTAACTTTCATAAATCTATTCTTTCTTTATACTCTCAGGCAATAAAAAACAGTGACAAGTTTATTTATTGTTTTAAAAAAAAACTTCCTTTAGAATTAAAGGTAACAGCTTAGGCCGTTACACATGCTACACGAAGGTGCATTACCGAACTTAGTAACTACACGCGAAACACCGCGTTAATTAAGCGAGATCAAAGAGCTCGGTAGACGCGCAGCGAAGACGCGCAGCGAAGACGCGCAGCGAAGACGCGCAGCGAGGGGCCGCGTTTAACGTTAAGCGAGATCAAAGAGTTCCCGTTAGACGGACCGCGTTTACATCAAAGAATCCGCCACCCGTGAGTACTTACTTCCCGTTAGACGGACCGCGTTTACATCAAAGGATTACCCTTGAGCACACTAATAAATTTATCGCCGTAGCCGGTAAGTGTTCATCAGGAGAGTCATTTAACAGGGGAATTTTACGATACCGATGTTTTAATGTGAGACGCTTGGGGGTAATTAATATCTTTGCGCTGGTTCGTGTTCAAAGACCGTGTTTCGCTGTGAAAAGTTTTGATTGAATGTTTGAGTGCCAGACTGGCCAGGGCTACGTTAATGACTTTTTATCATCTGAAGATTAGAATACCACTTATCAGGGGAATTTTACTGGGTGGTTGTTTTAATGTGATATGTTTAGGGGAAATTAACACTGACAAGTTTATTTATTTATTGTTTTATTCGTATATATTGAACAATAGATAATACATGGTTTAGACAAAAATGTATTCTTTAACTAATGTACATTATAGACAAGTATAATACATAAGAAACAAAGTAGTTTATTTACAAGTGTTATACATGATAGTGTTAAATGGATAAAGGGGAGGTGGTCACGTTGACAGAATGGACCTGTCGCTTGATGGGGTGAGGTAGTAAGTTGGAAGTTGTAGTAGTAGGTTAGAAGTTGGCGTGTATTAGAGGTAGTTGGTTGTGGACGTTGTAGTTGTAGAGGAAGTTGGTTGTGGAGGTAGTTGGTAGTAGAAGTTGTAGTAGTGAAAGTTGTAGTTGTAGACGTAGTTGGTGTAGAAGTTGTAGTAGTGAAAGTTGTAGTAGAGCAGGGGACGACGTTCAAATTAACAGACGACGACTTTTATTCGATTGACTCAACAAGCAAAGACCAAAACGTTTTTCCCAAACCCACGAAAGCTTAGACTTTGGAGTTCTATATCTTTAGCACTTCAATGAATAACAGACAACAGTAATGGTGAACCTTACAGATAAGAAAACTTAGTTCCAAACCCCAAAAGTTCGTCTCATAACTAAAAAGTTGAACTCAAAACATTAAAAATCTAGGTCCAAAGTCAAAATAGTTAGACACGGTAGGGCAAAAGGGCATATTCTTTCCAACCAATACTCCCTATTCTTCTACACATCTGCATCTCGAAGCCTTCGAATTTGTATTCAATGTTTGGCTACTGACTATATTTTGCGCCGATTCTCAGAGTCGATTCTATATTCAACCACTGAATTCTCTGTCGATGTAGTAGACACGTATGTCATGTCATTGTAACGGTCACCTCAATGTAGCAGTCATTTCGTTGTAATGGTCATCTCGTTGTAACAGACACGTATGTCATGTCGTTGTAACAGACACGTATGTCATGTCATTGAAACAGTCATGTCAATGTAGCAGTCATTTCGTTGTAGCAGTCATTTCGTTGTAATGGTCATCTCGTTGTAACAGACACGTATGTCATGTCGTTGTAACAGACACGTATGTCATGTCGTTTTATCAGAGACGTATGGTATGTCGTTGTAATAGCCATGTCGTTGTATCAGTCATGTCGATGTAGTAGACACGTATGTCATGTCATTGTAACAGTCATGTCAATGTAACAGTCATTTCGTTGTAATAGTCATCTCGTTGTAACAGTCACGTATGTCATGTCGTTTTATCAGAGACGTATGGTATGTCGTGATGGATGAATGTAGGCTGTCGACTGTGCCATGATGGATGAATGTAGCTTGTCGACTGTGCCATGTTGGATGAATGTAGATTGTCGAATGTGCCATGATGGATGAATGTAGATTGTCGACTGTGCCATGATGGATGCTGTAGGTTGTCGACTGTGACATGATGGATGAATGTAGATTGTCGACTGTGCCATGATGGATGATGTAGGTTGTCGACTGTGCCATGATGCTTGTATGTAGATTGTCTAGTGTCGCATGATGGCTATATGTAGGTTGTCTAGTGTCGCATGATGGTTATATGTATGTTGTCTAATGTGCCATGATGGATGAATGTAGGTTTTCTAGTGTGTCGGGATGGCTGAATGTAGGTTCTGTCTAGTGTGTCGTGATGGATGAATGTAGGTTTTCTAGTGTGTCGGGATGGCTGAATGTAGGTTCTGCCTAGTGTGTCGTGATGAGTGTATGTAGATTGTCTAGTGTGCCATGATGGTTGTATGTAGATTGTCTAGTATGCTCCAACAAATCACCGCGCCATTTAAAGTTCTTTGAACATAATGGACACAGATGTTCACCAGAAGAAACCTCATTATGAGAAACCATCTGGAGAAAATCCAATAACCCTTTCGTCAACCATATTTAACATACCTAGTTTAACTTCATCAAACATCAAGCTCAACAATACTTAGCATGCCTACTTTAAAAACATCGATACAATTGAATAACCTTTTATCGATAAGCCTTAACGTACTTTAAGAGAAAATATTCCAACTTACAGTGTAAAATAGAATCTCAATCCGTTAGAATGAATAGTAACTTTCCTTGAAGCAACCAAACTTATAACACGAAAGCCCTGAAGGGTCTAGTTTAATATAAATTGGTAACAAATGAATACATTATCCAATCAGCGAGTGATTATGCCAACATCGACTGATATCTGGATTAACCAATTAGAGAAGAGCATTAACATTGGAGGCGGAGCAAAGTTATGACTGACATCTGTATTATAACCACTCAGAAAAGAGCATTACTATGAACGGCAGAGTGATTAACCAATCATAGAAGAGCGTAACTTTGAAAACGGTTCCAGTTCCATCTTAAGGTAAATGAATTGGTCGGGTTCTCAGCGAGGATCGTGGGCGTTTCTGGTCCATAGAATGTGTTTGGATAAACTTATGAAGGAGTTTATGTTCCTGGGGGTTGATATTATTCACATATATGATAAGGCGTGTAAGAAACATTCCAAGTTTTATAAAGCGATGGCTAACCTAGTATATACATGATCGGAGAGAAATGAGCTGTTATTTACTGGAATAATTCAGAGAGTCGGTGGTCATATCTACGCCACGTTTGTAACCATCGTTATCGAAATACTTTCAGATCGAATTCGCAATTTCGGTCGTCTTGTTGTTCTATATACCCTCGCCTATCGATTAGTTAAGAATCATATCAAAGACATGTTCGACTCTGATTCCGACATTTGTGTTTTAGAAACGGACTTTGGTACTTGGACCGGTGTTATCATCGGAAGAGAATTTGGAGAGTGGTTACTAAAAGAAGGTGGTTTGGAAAATTTTCTAGACCTCTCTAACGAAGAAGCTACAACACTGTGGACTCTACTTCGCAACAGCCTTTGGTCTTTAAGAGCGTTACCTATACATGTTTATCTGTGAGTTTATATATTTTCCCTAATAAAAGTTTGGTAACCCCACAGCATTTGTTACTGCCTTATAATATTGTTTACCAGGTCACGACACCCCTCGCACTGATGATGAGGGTTGTCCTGTAGTAGGCCTGCGATTGTAATAAGAATGGTTTGCTCCAGCTTTGAAATCTGAAATTTTCACAAAAAGAGATGGTGTTACTCAGTTCCCCTATAATGGGGATGTTGAGTTACTAAAAATAGATTTTGATCTCTGATGCAATACCTGATTAGTTACTAAAAATAGAATGTGACCTATGATCCAATAACAGAATACTCATTGTACTGGTGACCAATTGAGACTGATGAAAAATTGAATTTCCAGTCATAGAAAAGTATGTTGTCACGATAGGTGTGTCAATAACAAGGAATAAAAATCATTAAAGACATCCTAATTAAGTTGTGAATTTTTGGTGGTTGAGAGATAAATCTGAAGATAAGCACATCAAACTATAAGAACAAGGAAACAATCGTATATTACACACTCTTAGAGCCAGTGTTAAGTTAACACGTATTTAGTTAAAATAGAAGGTTATAAATTGAGTAGAGGTAAACTTATACCTTATGGCTCATCTACTTTTTCGAATAAACTCAAGTTCAGAAGACAGTGATGACGATAGTGATTTGTCAATGAGCACGCAAAGCACGACAATATGGCCTAGTGGTAATTTTAATAATTGTTTAACTTTAGACTCAATTTTCAAAAAGACAAATATACATGAAAGGTTTTTAAACTCTAGTGAAACCTCTGACACCTACATCACCGGCTCTCAAAATCAGGGAGCTGGAAGACTGGAGATTCCAACTGAAATAATTAACAACCACTCCTCGACTGATAATAGAGATATACAAATCTTTGAACATGATATTTATTTTGAACAAATTAATGCAACGTGGAATGAACAATACGCTTGCAGCCAGCAAGGTGATACACTAAACGATAGAGCTACCAAGGTAAGTAATTGCTTTGGAGTCGAGTTTACCTTTCTAAACGATAGAGCTACCAAGGTAAGTAATTGCTTTGGAGTCGAGTTTACCTTTTGATTTTGATATTCTCTGTTTCTCCTTCCTTATCTTTATTACTGGGTTATTACACAACTAGTAGAGACATTATCTTTATTGATGATGATAAATAGTAAATTTCCACATGTAATAAAAATTTTGAAACTAGTTGCTAGTAATGATTGACGTTATAGTAAAGGAAACCGAAAAAAAAATAAAGGACATCCTTAATACCATAAAGAAGTAACTGTAACATCAAAGAAAACGACAAGTGGAATAATATTAATACTGGTAAATCATTTGAAGTGTTATCCTCTGGAGGTGGAGTAGAGTAAATTTTACGTAGAAGCAGGTTTAACTTACCCAAGAGACTCATGGACAATAGGTTACTAGGTGAGAAGTGAAAGAGATAGCCAATACTTGGATGTTGTGACTTGTAATGAGAACCGGTGTAATAACTTGTACCAACTTGAAAACGTGAGGGGTGAAAAGACAGAGGGAAACAAAGAGAAATGACATCAGCGACAGCGTTGTGAAGAGATATTTTATTATAAAGTGTTTTTCATTTAGAAGTTTTTGGTGGCTTTTAAAACTAAATTGTCTCGTTTCTTCTAGGTTCATTTTTGTGAAGAAACGATTGTTTTAACAATCCACGATGATGAAAATGACGAACCCAATTATTCTTGGCAGCAGTTTTCTATAGACAAGGAGCGCTTCATAAAGCGTATACAAGAATGTGGCAAAATTATTTCCCCCATCCTAGCTATTGATCACAGAGCCAAGATTCTAAAAAGTATTTCAGAAGTAATAGAAACTAAAGTTTAGTTGATATTTTTACTTGCCAAGCCCAATCCTGTGTTCACAAGAACACTTCCCTTTAATGAACATAACATGGTATACTCGAGTTTGTCTCCAACTTGTCAGTGTAGGCCCCGCCCTCTGGCTCATCATTTGTTTTGATGACTCCATGGATACATCGGCTTCGTGGAACAAACTTCCTATGACTCATCAAAGATGGCCGCTCTCTGAACATGTCTCATCACGTCCAATGACATATTCCATCAGTTACTATAAATAGAACGTATTCCATTGGTTACTATAAATAGACTGGCCACGCCCCCTTGTTACAGGGTATAAAGGGCAGCCGTTCTCAGTGCTGCTACATACAGAAAGTCAGAGCCCTGCTACCAAGTCGTGTGTTTTTTAGAATGGAGTCCGTTAGAATGGATATGTGTGATTCCGCTGTTAATGTTGACTGCGATGGTGCTTTTTTCTATGCCTCTCGTAATGGCGAGTATGTAAAGCCTCTACAGAAGAATGGTTTGAAGGCTGTCTCAGTTTCGAGATATCGAGCAAAGACTTTAATTCATCTTAGAAAATACGATGGCCCAACGGGGTTGAAATTCATAACACGTTACGGTATAACAATAACACAGCCTGAATTTGAGACTTTAGTGGGTCTGAAGTCTACGATTCTCTCAGAGTGTGACAGACTACAAGTAGCCACAGGTGATGCGTCTACGATTCTCTCATCTGAGTGTGACAGTATACAAGCAACCACTGATGGAGCATCTACATTTCGCTCAGACTATGACAGAGAACAAACAGCAAATGAGGGTGACTGGTCGATCACTGCTCCTCCCGTTTATGACGACTTCCAGTATCAACAGAGTGATCTTTCGACTGTTCTCACAGACACAGCTCACAAACGAATTGACCCCCGTTCGATCACTAATATAACTGATGGATCTTATGTTATTAAGAACAATAAACAAAATTGTGTTTCGTTTTGCGATCCTTATGCATTAAAAAAAAACCACGTGGGAGACCACGTAAACTTGTAATTTAAGCATTAAACACATGACTATGTTGTTATATGTGTACTTTTTTAGATGATTTGTATCCATATTTGCACTATTTAAAGCATCATTGTTCAATTATAAACATTTGAATGTGTAACATAGTGTCTAGTTTTATTGTGAAAATAAACATTATAAAAAGATCATATTTGTTTGTTTTTATTTGACTTATTTTAATTTTAATGAGTTTATTCGAAAAAGTAGATGAGCCATAAGGTATAAGTTTACCTCTACTCAATTTATAACCTTCTATTTTAACTAAATACGTGTTAACTTAACACTGGCTCTAAGAGTGTGTAATATACGATTGTTTCCTTGTTCTTATAGTTTGATGTGCTTATCTTCAGATTTATCTCTCAACCACCAAAATTTCACAACTTAATTAGGATGTCTTTAATGATTTTTATTCCTTGTTATTGACACACCTATCGTGACAACATACTTTTCTATGACTGGGAATTCAATTTTTCATCAGTCTCAATTGGTCACCAGTACAATGAGTATTCTGTTATTGGATCATAGGTCACATTCTATTTTTAGTAACTAATCAGGTATTGCATCAGAGATCAAAATCTATTTTTAGTAACTCAACATCCCCATTATAGGGGAACTGAGTAACACCATCTCTTTTTGTGAAAATTTCAGATTTCAAAGCTGGAGCAAACCATTCTTATTACAATCGCAGGCCTACTACAGGACAACCCTCATCATCAGTGCGAGGGGTGTCGTGACCTGGTAAACAATATTATAAGGCAGTAACAAATGCTGTGGGGTTACCAAACTTTTATTAGGGAAAATATATAAACTCACAGATAAACATTTATAGGTAACGCTCTTAAAGACCAAAGGCTGTTGCGAAGTAGAGTCCACAGTGTTGTAGCTTCTTTGTTAGAGAGGTCTAGAAAATTTTCCAAACCACCTTCTTTTAGTAACCACTCTCCAAATTCTCTTCCGATGATAACACCGGTCCAAGTACCAAAGTCCGTTTCTAAAACACAAATGTCGGAATCAGAGTCGAACATGTCTTTGATATGATTCTTAACTAATCGATAGGCGAGGGTATATAGAACAACAAGACGAACGAAATTGCGAATTCGATCTGAAAGTATTTCGATAACGATGGTTACAAACGTGGCGTAGATATCATGACCACCGACTCTCTGAATTATTCCAGTAAATAACAGCTCATTTCTCTCCGATCATGTATATACTAGGTTAGCCATCGCTTTATAAAACTTGGAATGTTTCTTACACGCCTTATCATATATGTGAATAATATCAACCCCCAGGAACATAAACTCCTTCATAAGTTTATCCAAACACATTCTATGGACCAGAAACGCCCACGATCCTCGCTGAGAACCCGACCAATTCATTTACCTTAAGATGGAACTGGAACCGTTTTCAAAGTTACGCTCTTCTATGATTGGTTAATCACTCTGCCGTTCATAGTAATGCTCTTTTCTGACTGGTTATAATACAGATGTCAGCCATTTCTTTGCTCCGCCTCCCATGTTAATGCTCTTTTCTGAGTGGTTATAATACAGATGTCAGTCATAACTTTGCTCCGCCTCCAATGTTAATGCTCTTCTCTAATTGGTTAATCCAGATATCAGTCGATGTTGGCATAATCACTCGCTGATTGGATAATGTATTCATTTGTTACCAATTTATATTTAAACTAGACCCTTCAGGGCTTTCGTGTTATAAGTTTGGTTGCTTCAAGGAAAGTTACTATTCATTCTAACGGATTGAGATTTTATTTTACACTGTAAGTTGGAATATTTTCTCTTAAAGTACGTTAAGGCTTATCGATAAAAGGTTATTCAATTGTATCGATGTTTTTAAAGTAGGCATGCTAAGTATTGTTGAGCTTGATGTTTGATGAAGTTAAACTAGGTATGTTAAATATGGTTGACGAAAGGGTTATTGGATTTTCTCCAGATGGTTTCTCATAATGAGGTTTCTTCTGGTGAACATCTGTGTCCATTATGTTCAAAGAACTTTAAATGGCGCGGTGATTTGTTGGAGCATACTAGACAATCTACATACAACCATCATGGCACACTAGACAATCTACATACACTCATCACGACACACTAGGCAGAACCTACATTCAGCCATCCCGACACACTAGAAAACCTACATTCATCCATCACGACACACTAGACAGAACCTACATTCAGCCATCCCGACACACTAGAAAACCTACATTCATCCATCATGGCACATTAGACAGAACCTACATGCAGCCATCCCGACACACTAGAAAACCTACATTCATCCATCATGGCACATTAGACAACATACATATAACCATCATGCGACACTAGACAACCTACATATAGCCATCATGCGACACTAGACAATCTACATACAAGCATCATGGCACAGTCGACAACCTACAGCATCCATCATGGCACAGTCGACAATCTACATTCATCCATCATGGCACAGTCGACAATCTACATTCATCCATCATGGCACAGTCGACAACCTACTTTCATCCATCATGGCACAGTCGACAACCTACATTCATCCATCATGGCACAGTCGACAACCTACATTCATCCATCACGACATACCATACGTTTCTGATAAAACGACATGACATACGTGACTGTTACAACGAGATGACTATTACAACGAAATGACTGTTACATTGACATGACTGTTACAATGACATGACATACGTGTCTACTACATCGACATGACTGATACAACGACATGGCTATTACAACGACATACCATACGTCTCTGATAAAACGACATGACATACGTGTCTGTTACAACGACATGACATACGTGTCTGTTACAACGACATGACATACGTGTCTGTTACAACGAGATGACCATTACAACGAAATGACTGCTACATTGACATGACTGTTACAATGACATGACATACGTGTCTGTTAAAACGACATGACATACGTGTCTGTTACAACGAGATGACCATTACAACGAAATGACTGCTACATTGACATGACTGTTACAATGACATGACATACGTGTCTACTACATCGACAGAGAGTTCAGTGGTTGAATATAGAATCGACTCTGAGCAATCGGCGCAAAATATAGTCAGTAGCCAAACATTGAATATAAATTCGAAGGCTTCGAGATGCAGATGTGTAGAAGAATAGGGAGTATTGGTTGGAAAGAATATGCCCTTTTGCCCTACCGTGTCTAACTATTTTGACTTTGGACCTAGATTTTTAATGTTTTGAGTTCAACTTTTCAGTTATGAGACGAAATTTTGGGGTTTGGAACTAAGTTTTCTTATCTGTAAGGTTCACCATTACTGTTGTCTGTTATTCATTGAAGTGCTAAAGATATAGAACTCCAAAGTCTAAGCTTTCGTGGGTTTGGGAGTAACGTTTTGGTCTTTGCTTGTTGAGTCAATCGAATAAAAGTCGTCGTCTGTTAATTTGAACGTCGTCCCCTGCTCTACTACAACTTTCACTACTACAACTTCTACACCAACTACGTCTACAACTACAACTTTCACTACTACAACTTCTACTACCAACTACCTCCACAACCAACTTCCTCTACAACTACAACGTCCACAACCAACTACCTCTAATACACGCCAACTTCTAACCTACTACTACAACTTCCAACTTACTACCTCACCCCATCAAGCGACAGGTCCATTCTGACAACGTGACCACCTCCCCTTTATCCATTTAACACTATCATGTATAACACTTGTAAATAAACTACTTTGTTTCTTATGTATTATACTTGTCTATAATGTACATTAGTTAAAGAATACATTTTTTGTCTAAACCATGTATGATCTATTGTTCAATATATACGAATAAAACAATAAATAAATAAACTTGTCAGTGTTAACTTCCCCTAAACATCTCACATTAAAACAACCACACAGTAACATTCCCCTGATAAGTGGTATTCTAATCTTCAGATGATAAAAAGTCATTAACGTAGCCCTGGCCAGTCTGGCACTCAAACATTCAATCAAAACTTTTCACAGCGAAACACGGTCTTTGAACACGAACCAGCGCAAAGATATTAATTACCCCCAAGCGTCTCACATTAAAACATCGGTATCGTAAAATTCCCCTGTTAAATGACTCTCCTGATGAACACTTACCGGCTACGGCGATAAATTTATTAGTGTGCTCAAGGGTAATCCTTTGATGTAAACGCGGTCCGTCTAACGGGAAGTAAGTACTCACGGGTGGCGGATTCTTTGATGTAAACGCGGTCCGTCTAACGGGAACTCTTTGATCTCGCTTAACGTTAAACGCGGCCCCTCGCTGCGCGTCTTCGCTGCGCGTCTTCGCTGCGCGTCTACCGAGCTCTTTGATCTCGCTTAATTAACGCGGTGTTTCGCGTGTAGTTACTAAGTTCGGTAATGCACCTTCGTGTAGCATGTGTAACGGCCTAAGCTGTTACCTTTAATTCTAAAGGAAGTTTTTTTAAAACAATAAATAAACTTGTCACTGTTTTTATTGCCTGAGAGCATAAAGAAAGAATAGATTATGAAAGTTACGGCACCATTGAAAGTACAAAGAATATAATAGATTTATGATACCACCACCGCCCCTTCACCACCGCCGCGGGAGGTCACCACAACACCACCACGAGAGGTCAACGAGAGGTCACCCGACGCCGCCACGAGAGGTCACCACGACCGGAACAAAAATGGGCGAGTAGACTCTCATATAAGGAAAAACGGCACCAAAAATTGTGCCTCGATCTGCGTGTAGACTATTTAAATAATGATTCATGTGCCTTCAAAGGAACTTTTACGCATCCTTTCACTGGATCTATACTACTTCCGAGACCCGGCTTGAAACGTCAGTTACTCATCGACGGAAAAGAAAAAAACATGAGTACCTCCGAAGTCGGAGTTATCTGCCTATGCGGTGAGGGACCCATGTGCACATGGCTGCCAAGGAAAAATGGATTAAAACGAAAAATGCAGTTCCTAGTCTCTATGGACTTCGCCAGAGTTAGAAGCTGGCGAACGCAACAACAACAAGTTAAGCGTTGTAAATAGATTACGCTCTTGCAGCTAAACTGAGAGCAAATGTTATCGGGAGGCCGTTACTAAACCTCCACAGTGTTTAATGTTATTTGTTCCAGTGAGTTTTGTCAAACCAAGAGTCGACCACGTCGATAATGTTAGTTTAAGAGTTGTTCAAGTGTAGTACTACACCAGTGTAAACTCAAGACAGTTATTTGAGTTAGCGTAATGAGTCGATTTCAGCCAGACAAAGAAGTTTCCTGTATGGACGATTAGAGAGCAAGAGTGATAGAGGCACATTTGTGAAGCACAGTGTCTGACATTTATTAGTACATGTGAGCAGCCGAGAACCAGGTAGTTGGCTGAATTTTAAAATGCTGTGTTCATTTACAAACTATTGATGAATAAACTGGAGTCATGTTTTAAGAATGGATTTCCTTGAATAATATAACCTCGTCAGTGTTTGAGTGTATGTGGCACGGAGAAGGACGAACACTCAGTGGTCAACGAAAGATTTGGCCCTCAGAGTTCAGCGGGGCCGGAACAGCCGAAACATCAACGCGAAGTACATTATTTTCAGAGATCACGTGTGGGCGCAAAGTTCGTGTCCTGGCCATTCATGGTTTAACCGTTTTAACATCACGGTGCAACACATGTAAGACGGGGACAGATAAATTGATTTGCCAACAGCCATTAGAAGTGTTGCCAGTGCATAAATAGTTTATCAGCGGCTGTTGGTCGAGATGAGCAGGTTGACAGAATCAAATCAATTCCAGCAAGCAACCCATCGATCGAATGAATGAGAAGGTGTCGCATTCAAGTCTCATTAACAGTCTCATTCTGATAATAATGACCATTGCAACAAACATCTGTACAGGGTATCTAGGAAAGGCGGTGACACGTTTCGTCACGAGCAATATTGACGTGCGTAAAAAGAACGTGTTCACACAACGTAGCAAAGAAAGAAAGATCATTTTACATGTTGATGACGTAGCACAGAAAGATCTGTGTAGACTAGCACGTCCATATTTCTGCAGTTTTCTCAAATGAGGGCATTTACTTTTGCGTTAACTATAATCGGATGCTGTTCCCAGCATCCTGTCTAATATGGCAATGGCAGACAACATGGCTGTAAGTTCCAATGGAACAGGTATCCATTCTACCCCACGAATTACAATAGATAGCTAGCAGATCAATATGACAATATCTTCACCTCTTTCTATCCACGATTTATCTCTCCTTAATCTATCGCCATTTTCTTCAGTCATTGTCAACTTTCAATAGTAAACTTCAAACCAAAAATCATTGCTAGATGTAAAGATCACTAATATCTCTAACGGAGTTAAGTGACTGGGAACAAAAGTCAAGTTAGACAAAGACATTATCTGCCGTTACGAACAATTTGAAACGCACAGAAACAAGAGACATATATTACTACATTACAAAAACAAGCATCATGTTCCCATTTGCTACATGCCAGATCATAATCACCGCTGATTACAATACATTTCTGTTCCCTCTCACTTAAGTGCCAAACATGATGAATTTTCTCTAATGGTCAACATACTGTGACAATTATAAATGTTCATTAATTAGGAAATTACATAATTATTGTATTGCCCTTTAAATCGTGAAAATGGTCGCCATACTTTAAATGCACATACACGTTTACACATTTTTGGCTGCTTTCGTATAAAAATTAGTTTACCCTCTCTGCACATTCCACAATCTAAAATACAAGAGATGAGGTGTTAGTTTAGAAAGTTTAGATCTCATTACATCCGTGTCCTTATATTTCTTGTTTCATCAAAAAGATAAACATTATTCTTATGTATTGATATGTTTATGTTGAACTGTTAATAAATTTCTAACAGATTCTGCTGGGCATGTTTTTGTAAATGTTCTTGTCATTTCCTCATCTACTACCGCCGCTGGTTGACGATACGGACCTGGTTTGAAACCGTTTTGCCTCCAGCGCTGTAACTATAACACAACACTATAGGTTGCTTAGTTGGTCGTGTACCATAATGAACAGTCCCTCGTGTCAAGTCGATGTGTCGAGGAGTGCGGATTCGAACCTGCTTCGAACTGTCCATTGTTACTATTTTAAATTTTCGTATTTGTATATTTGTTCCGAGTACTGTAAACATACCTCTCATTCTGAAATGACAACAGCGCTCCCAGATATGTGTCACCGATGTATTATTAATATCTAACAAAGCAACTGTTTGGAAATTTAACTGTGATCGTACGTGACACATGAGCGTACCAGATCTTAGAGGCAACAGCAGCCACAGTTTGTGTGTCAAGAACGTATGGCGCGATTTGAACGCGAAGGTGGTTCGACTTCCGTCTACAAGAAGGCGGATCTATCCACGTCCTCTCGATCGCTGCAGAAAATGCACCCAGGGTCTGATTAATTTCGGATCTTCTTTGCACTTTTCTGCGTTAAAGTCAAAATGATGATATGCTTGATACATCTGTGTTGATACAGTGAGGTTATAGGTCGACAACAGTCCGTTTTTGACGACTCAAGTGTTGTGAGGAGTGAGACCTTCAACCGTCTAGACTTGATCTGCGCTTTACGTCACATTGGTGCTGTTCATGAACGTTGATGGTATTCTTTGACGCAAGTTATTTCCATGTACACATTAATGTAAACTACTTCGTTCGCCGCAGTTTTGTCTTTTTGGGGAATTTGCTTCGTGTTTTATTATTAGTCGTAGGCTGCTTACACTTGAGTAATCAGACAGAAATCTAAAGGGATCGAGATTATTTGTTCGGCGACATTGGTGTGTGCTACGTCATCGTAATGGTTCTCTAAACCGGCCGTGCGAAAATCTTACGGTCTGCTGTTTGATGTGCGACGGGGATAATTTGACGACTAACTGTGTGTCTATATGTTCGGAATTGGAGTCAACAACGATGGTCTATCATCATCTAGTGCTACGACGATCATCATTTTCACGAGGACGTGACCGGTATATATGGGGATAGGCGGCGGGAACTGCTTGGAGGCTGTGCATGAAAATCGTTCCTTGTTGCAGTTTCCTCATATTACAAGTCGCATGTCTGTGCTAGTCCCCTCTAATGACTCGGGCAGACGGTGCTCGTAAAACTGGGAAGGCCGACCGTCTAAGGGCAGAATCCCCCTACAGAAAAGATCATCTGCTGCCTTGCAGGAAGATTGGGGACAATCAAAGGCTAAGGAAAGCAAACCTCAATAAAATGCTGGCTGAAATCGGATGCACTGGGCCACTGGCGCAGAACACAGTGCAACGTTTTAACGGGTGTTCAGTCGGAGTGGATATGGCAGACTCTAGCTGTCATGTTCTGTCTGTGGGGGCGATCAACACACTTAGCCTGACAGCTGACTTCATGTGAGAGTCTGGGATCCTACTCTGAGTCCTGATCGCAGACAGACAGACAGACAGAACGCTAAGGTGATTCCTCTCTTTGCTGTTTTGTCATTGGCGACGAGTCATGAGCATATAGGTATGGCCCAGAAGAAGCACTAGTCTATGGAGTACACCTATAAGCTTTTACCTATACCAAAAACATCAAAGTCGTCGTCTCGGCGGTGTAAGTGATGATGCTTATCTTTTGAGCCTGTGAAGGCGTAGTTTACAAATACTATTTGAAACATTGCAGTACCTTAACACTGATCGCCATGTGACAACATTGTAGGAACTCACAACTGCCGATTGGAGCAGCGCGTTAATTCTTCAGCACTGCAATGCCAGCCCACACACAAGTCGACAAACAGAGGCTGAAACAGAGCGTCTCAGGTTTGTTACCGCGTCCACTGGACAGCTACGATCTGGCACCTGGCGACTTCTTCCCTTTCCCAAATCTGAAGGAACACCAGAATGGTATGGTTCTGACGAGGATGTGCAACCTGGTGTCGGGAGAGGATGCGCAGTTGCTTCGTCGACGAGATACAACAGCCTGCCTGGCTTTGACGTTTGTGTGTGGACCGATATTGTTGAATAATAATGACATACCCACAAAAATGACATGCAAATATTTCATAAAATATAAAGCTCGTATGTGTATCTAGCATATTATTTAACATATCAAGACGAAAGCAAAATGTCCACACATATAAAGAAAGTGAAATATAAAATTTATAACGAGGCTTTTTTTTAGTTTCGTCGCGTTTGTTTGTTTTTCTTTTTTTTTAATGTCGAAAATCAGTTCATTTAGCTTCATCTCGTGAAGCAGTAACATGTAGCTCAGGTGGAGGAATAGTTTGTTTCTGTTGACAGCAAGTTCATTTAGCTTCATCTCATGAAGCAGTAACATGTAGCTCAAGTGGGGGAATAGTTTGTTCCCGTTAATAGTAAGTTCATTTAGCTTTATCTCGTGAAGCAGTAACATGTAGCTCAAGTGGGGGAATAGTTTGTTTCCGTTGATAGTAAGTTCATTTAGCTTTATCTCGTGAAGCAGTAACATGTAGCTCAAGTGGGGGAATAGTTTGTTCCCGTTAATAGTAAGTTCATTTAGCTTTATCTCGTGAAGCAGTAACATGTAGCTCAAGTGGGGGAATAGTTTGTTCCCGTTAATAGTAAGTTCATTTAGCTTTATCTCGTGAAGCAGTAACATGTAGCTCAAGTGGGGGAATAGTTTGTTCCCGTTAATAGTAAGTTCATTTAGCTTTATCTCGTGAAGCAGTAACATGTAGCTCAAGTGGGGGAATAGTTTGTTTCCGTTGATAGTAAGTTCCTTTAGCTTCATCTCGTGAAGCAGTAACATGTAGCTCAAGTGGGGAATAGTTTTTTCCTGTTGATAGTAAGTTCATTTAGCTTCATCTCGTGAAGCAGTAACATGTAGCTCAAGTGGCGGATACTTTGTGTTTCTGTAGATAGTAAGTTCATTTAGGGAACAGGCAATTAATTGCAATGCTGCGGTAAAGCTGGTAGCAAAGAGTCAGTGTTATGGTGTGCTAAACACTCCAAAGTATGATAAAAGCTTTAAAAGGAAGGAACACAGCACAATACTGACGTTTCGGCCTGTGACCTTCTTCAGAATACAGGGACAACGACAATTGGTAGCAAAGAGAATTGTTGTGTTCCTTCTTTGTAAAGCTGTCATCATACATTGGAGTGTTTAGCACACATACCACTGGCTCTAAGTTCATTTAGCTTCATTCAGAAAGCAGCATGTACCATCAGAAGTGTCACGGTCATCTTCACATAATGCACCTATCTTGCCTATCACTTTGTAACCATATGATGTTGTGACTTTAAATATGTATGTATATATATACATATGGCCCTTTTCGTCTTGTCAGACGGTCTAGTGGAGGCTATTGCGTATTTTTTTGAGGTATTGTTTTTGCCGAACAGCTTCTCTCGTGGCTAATTCTACCAATGTTTGACAAACACACGCGGTCACATAATGAACAGGTCAGGCTCACTGGTCCACAGGGTTTACCATCCTTTTTCATGAGTCTCTTCTCTTCTAAGTCCTGTCTTAGAACAGTCTCAAATGTTGTTATACCGTTCCTTATACGTGCTCTCCATGATGTGCGATCACTTGCCAGATGTTGCCAGTCGTTTTCACAGATGGAGAAGTCTTTCAGAGATGATTTGCAGATATCTCTATATCGTAGTTTAGGTCTGCCGATTTGTCGTTTTCCGTGTTTTAGCTCGCCATATAGTATTTGCCTAGGAATGCGTTTTTCTTCCATCCGTAGGACATGCCCCAGCCATCTTAGCCTTCGACTTCTGAGCATCGACATGATTGTTAGGGTCTTAGCACGTTGCAGGACAGTTAAGTTGGTTATTTTGTCCTGCCATTTGATGTGCATTATTTTGCGGAGACATCGCATGTGGAAGACATTTAGTCTTTTTTCCTGGTTTGAGTATGTTGTCCAGGTTTCGGATCCATATAGTAGTGTGCTAAGCACACAAGTTTGATATATTAAGAGTTTAGTCTTTTGAGTTAGTTTCGTGTTGTTCCATGCCCTTTTATATATATATACATAGTTTGAATAAATCAGCATAACAACTGTAATTATTCTTTGGTAAGTTATCATGTTACTTAGGAAAAAAATATATTGTTGCTTTACTCATGGCAGGCCATCCAAACAAACGTGTCGGTTTTTGACCGTCACTTTTGTTTGGATAGAGTGTACTTGAATGTATGATATTGCATATGAAGGTCACATAAACTGTAAGTGAGTAAGTAATTTATAAATGTTATCTCATGGGAGGAAAATTGGTGGACTAAATAGATAGAACACATAAACAACCATTCATTTGCGTGGGATTAAATACAATAACAGCGGACAACGTGATTAAGAGTCATAACGGGAGTTAGACAAGGATACATTTTGTTACCATTCATTTTCCTTATGGTTATGGACTGGATCATGCGAATGGTTGTTTGCGACAGATCAAGAGGAATTACATGGGACTTTACCGCACCTCTTGAAATATTGACTTTAGATATGATTTTGGAGTATTTACCCACTGTAACCAAGACATACAAGAGAAAACAGATAGAGTAGATCCGTTTGCTAATACAGTAGGACTGGACATAAATGAAGAGAAAAACAATATTATGAGGATAAATGCAATGGGTGACTTCAAATACCCGATATGCTATATTTCATTAAAAAGGGAGATTGAAAAAGCGATCTCTGCTAGAGCAGACATGTCAGGACATCCATTCATTAGACTTTGAAACATTTACGTTAAACTAGTCCCCATCTTAGAATCACGCTTAGAATGTACTTGACAAAAATGCGATCCATAATTTTATGAACAGCTGAATCGTTGAGAATGAATTATAAGACATAAAGCCAACTTAAGTTAATGTCTTAAGAAGATTATAAATATACTTTAGGATCAACACATGAAAATGAAAGAAATCACCGGAAGATCAAGTATTAACAACATCAATCAAGAAGTGATAAGAAGGCGTTGAGAAAGGCTAAGCCACGTTCTACGAATTAAACGAACCAAGCACACGCTGGTAGCATTAACATGGACACCACATGACAAACGAAAAAGTGACAGGCGATTGGGGATATGAGGACGAACCATACAAGATTATATGAACGTTTAGCAGGTCCTAACGAGTTGCCTATGCCCTCTTCAGATCGAATTGGGTGGAGTTCTCTTCTGGGTGGTTCTAACAGTTGATAGTAGTTCAAAGAATTAAGACGGAGAAATGAATGAAACGCTCACACACTCAGGTACATAGTTGTGTGTATCTAATATGTACCTGATGCATATATTCAGACACAGCTTCATCCTTCTTAAAGTTATATGCACACCATTTCAATGTGATATAAAATAAATAAAGGCTTCACTCATGGTATTTGTGCCTCCCCTCTTTGACCCCTATTCGATAGGCCAGGATACACAGATTAGTCTGTTTGTAGAGAGACCGAGAAGAGGGGGGTGTAGGTTCTGTACTGTTCTGATTCACCGATCCACAAGCCATCAGCTATGTACCGATAAAGCTTTCAACTCTGCTGATGTCAGGCGCCCTGCCACGATGTTTTTGTTATGTAGTTTTAAATCATATCTGTAATTATTTCTGTCTATGAAATTATCCATTTAATGTATGATAATAAACAACCTCGCCCGTGCGCGCTGGGGCCCGAAAGGTGATAAAGAATAGTGGCGCTGTTCCCTACAAGGCATGTGCGAATAAGGAGGGTTGGGATTGATTATCCCATGTACTGGCAAACAAAATAAGCCGAAAAAGCTTCATAAACATGGATAAGTAAAAGAAAAGAATAAAAGTAAATCAGCCAACCAGGAAAGATAACGAATCTCTGTCTAAGAGATGGGTGACGTAATCCTGAGAAAGCCGGAAAGAGTCTGATTGCCGACTCACCTTTTGTCTTACAGGAAGGCAGAATTTGCACTTGGAATGTACGTGTCCTAAATGAACAAGGAAAAGCTGCACAAGTAGCAGCAGAAATGATAGAAAACATATATTATGGGAATGTCCGGAAACAAGATGGCTAGGAACAGAAATTATAAATCTAAACACAGGCGAGATGATTGTATCAATAGGACATCAGTAACCTGGAGCACAGCATATTGAGTGGGTAGCTATAAAGCTATCAATGAAATCACAAAAGACACTGACAGGATGGGAAGCAGAAGGGCCAAGACTAATTGAGGTAACATGCAATAAAATAAAAAACAAAATAAAAATGCACCCCATCCAATGATACGCATAAAAATATACAGACGATTTAATTATTAAACAGATGTAATGTCAGATGAATGAAATAAGAACCAATGAAATTATAATCGTTATGGGAGATCTAAATGCAAAAGTAGAATCGGACAACATAAGATTCAAAGAGATCGTGGGAAAACATGACTTGGAGAAATGAATTGGAATGGAGAGATATTCGTGAACTTCAGTGCTCTTAATCAAATAAGCATATGAGGAACACTATTCCAACATAAAATAATACATAAAGCCAGGAAAAATATTAAGCACAATTATTCTGGACAGACTAAAATAGGTCATAGAGAATCATTTAAGTAAATAACAAGCAGATTTTAGGAAAAACACATTATCTGCTGATCAAATAACTACTCTATTTATAATAGTCGAACACAGTTTAGAACTACAGTCCCCACTTTATACTGGATTCATAGATTACGTAATAGCTTTTGATAGTTTAGACAGAGGAATGCTTTCTAAGTTGCTAAGTCATTATGAAATTCACATAAAGTTTATTAAGCTGTTAAGAAAATGTATGAAGGAATAAAATGTAGTGTGGTGAATCAATGACAGCTTACAGAAGCAATCGAAATAGGAACAGGAGTAATGCAGGGATGCCTTCTATCTCTGTTAGATCTCAACAGATGGGACTAAAAATAAATATAGATAATACACAAATTATGAGAAGTAATGCAGTTGGCAATAACAAAATAAACATTAAAAACAATACCTCAACTAGACGTAAAATCGTACATATATCTTGGCAGTAATATAGACAAAGAGGGACCGAAAATGATACCAAAATAAAGATATCAAATGTAAAAGGAGCATTCGTTGCACTAGGAAACATATGGAAGCCCAAGAAAAATTAGGTTAAAAAAAATTTTTTTTTAAATTCCAATGTTAAGTCAGTCTTATTATATGAGTGTGAAACATGGAGAGAAGCAAAAATGACAACCATGGAGGTACAGACCGTGATTGATGGATGTTTACGTACAATAAAAAGATGGCAATTGCAGGACAAGATCACTCTTTAGAGATTTACGGAAAAGTACAAGTCAAATACCAGCGAATAATGAAATACACCGAAGATGGCGCTGGATAGGGCATACACTGATGAAGCCAACTGAGAGTAATACACAACAGGCCATTTTTGGAATCCCCAGGGAAAATGACAAAGAGGAAGACCAAGGTATTCTTGGAGAAGACAGATGGAAACAGAGATGAAGATGATGGAAAGACATTGAATGATCTTATACCAATGACAATAAACAGAACCGCTTGGAAAGTGTTTGTTGGAGACCTATGCTCCACAGGGAGCTGAAAGGTAGAAGAGGAGAAGAATAAACAACCTAACAAGCCAAGTTATTTAAATGACAAATAATGTGTTAATGTTAAATTTTAAACGCAGTACATTGTTTATTCACAAAAACAACTGATTCATTATTAGCATTCAAGTTAATCATAGATAATATTACTTACATCATTGATGCGGCCAAAGAACAATGCAATCTAACAAGAGCAAGAGAGTTTTATTATAAAAGCATATTTTAAGTCCATATATGTTATTAACAATTAAACGCTCATTGTCCACACAATTATTTAAGAATTGGCAATATCATTTTTGAATCGATGTTTATTATTGCAATTAGATATGGCAGCTATAATTGATTTGTTTACGATCCATATCCATCCAGCTTTTTTTAAAAAAATCTTTTGGAGAAGAGTACAGCACAAGCAATGTCTCAAATTCGTTCGTGTCAGTTTATCTTTCCCTATCCTCTTCTTCTGTCGTAGCTTTTTGTTAGTTTCCCTTCTTCTTCCTCTTTGTTCTCATTACATTGTTATAAAACGTATATTGGTATGTCGACGTTTGGGTGCTATAGTCTGTGAACACTTTATTACGTTAAACGTGATTCCATTACTCTGATATCGCCTTTCTTCATATCTCAAGGCCATAATACCACTGATGAGCAATAGTTACTCTCGGGCTCCTTCGATATCTACAGCCGGTTCGCTTTGGAGAACCGACTCATAGTCCGCCTTTTGTCACTCTCCATTCGAGAGGGTTAAGCTGTTTTCAAACTTTCATTTAATCACTGACCTCCTTTTCCATTCTCGTATCTTCTACTCATCTTCACTCTATCCACCCCTGTTGCAATTTTTTTTTTCCTTATTTTCCTTTGAGACCCCTCCTTTCACCCATCCTCTGGTAACCCTTTCTCCATTTTCACTAAGTTGAACTTTTTTTTACTCTATTGATCCTACTTGCCCTATTGACTATTCATGTTGTGACTAATTGGTACACTGGTCCTGGTCGCAATTCCTTTTCCGGCCATTCAGACTACATGAGACTATCTCTATTATCACATAAGTGCATGTCTTTCGAGCTTGTTGTTGTGTATATATTTGTTGCTATGTAGCCTTCGAAGATTTTTATCGAAACGTCGTGATTTGTCCCATCTCTCGTTATGTTTACCTGCTTAATACCAACTTATTTTTATTTCAGATTTCCTCTTCTTCTCATAACCCCGTGTGTGGGAAGGTCGCCGCAGAAAGACTTTGTCAATCGTCTCATTTCTCTATATCTTAGCCATACTATCATCATCATCATCATCATCATTATCAATTAGCAAGTCTGCTGGCGTAGGTGATCATATCACTCCACAACTCTCGATCTCGACAGTTGTTCATTATTTCTACTGTGACATTCCCCCAAACCATTCCCTTAAGGTGCCTGTTATCTTTTATCTTTGCTTCTCTCTATCTCTTCGTCCCTCAGTTTTCCTAGTTGCCGCAATATATTCCAGCTGTTCACTTCTCATTTCATGGCCAAAAATATATTGTTTCTTCCTAAATTGCAAATGCTCCATTTTATGTTTTAGCCTATTCTACACCATTTTCATTACTCGTCTAAGCTGTCTATGACTTTCTCAACATTTTTCTGTAAAACCACAATATTACAGCTTGCAGTGTATGTTGTTCTATTTGTCCGTGATTCACATCCATCTGTTGCAATGAGGTCTACGTATAATTTAAGAACTCTTTTTCCTGTTTCTATTGTCAAAATGGATTGCACAGTAACTTCCTAAATTATTTTGAAAGCCTGGGATATTTTCATCTCATCTCTGTTGTACATCTACCGTCTGAGGTTAACTTCTGTTTCCAGATATTTAAATGCATTTTCTTGTTTTAAAACCATCCCAGTTGTTTTTACTGTGCATTGCGGTGATGGCTTTTACTCTGTTGCAACAATAACTTCTTTGATTTTGCTATTATTGCTGATTGTCTTCTCAATAGCGTAAAAAAATGCCTTGTAACTCATTTAGACTGTTAGAGATTAAGAGTGTATCATTAGCATTGAGTTACTGAGTTATTTGCGGGTCATCATCATTGCACTCCGAACATCATCAGCATACCTACAGATGTCTATATTATGCCATCATATTGTTTTTTTTTTTTTTCTAAAAGAATCAATGCAACAAACATCAACAGAGATCATACCACCAGTGAAGACAAATTCAAGAAAGAAATGGATGACGGATGACATTTTGCAGCTAATGGATACAAGAAGAAGAAATAAAGAAATTAAAGATGAGTATAAGAGATTAAATTAAAAAAATTGTAGTAAAATGCAATGAAGCAAAAGAAGCATGGCTAAAAGAGAGATGCAAAGAGATTGAAATGCAACAAAAAGGAGATGCTATAACTATATACAAACAAATTGAGGAATTAACAGGAAGAAAAACGCAATAAAAAATGGAAGTCAAAGATCAAAGGAAGGAGAACTGTTGATTGATCAAGAAAACATAAGGAAACGATGGACGGAGTACATTAGAGATCTTTATAATGATGAACGAACGGAAGTAAATATTAAGGTTAATGGAGAAGGACCAGAAATACTCAGAGAAGAAGTGGAAGATGCCTTGCGCAATATTAAAACAGGCAACGCTCCTGGACCAGATAATATAACTAAAGAAGAGATTGAAGCCATGGGTGATTTTGGAATAGAAATAATAAGAAAAATATTGAATGATATCTACAATATCGGATATATATCAGACGACATGCTCAAATCCATATTCATAGCCCTACCAAAGAAATCGGGTGCGATTGAATGTGATGATCATCGCACAATAAGCCTTATTAGTTATATGACTAAGATATTACTAAGAATCATCATGCGAAGAGTGCGAAACAAAATCAATCCAGAAATTAGCGATGAACAGTGTGGTTTTGTTAGAGATAAAGGGACAAGCAATGCCATTTATATCATAAGATTTTTAGCAGAAAAAAGCCAAATAAATGAAAACAGATCTATACTTATGTTTCATAGATTTACACCAGGGCATTTGACAAAGTAAAGCACCAAGAAATAATCAAAATTTTAGAAAGCATAAACGTAGACAGCAAAGATCTAAGAATAATACAGAAACATGTACTGGCAACAAACAGCGGCCATAAGAACTGGAAACCAATTGGGAATGTTTCAACAAATAAAACAGGGTGATAGACAAGGTTGTGTGCTGTCACCAGATTTGTTTAATATTTATAGTGATATTTGTTTAAAATCCATAAGGGACATGCCTGGAAAAAACTATTTGAGGTCATAATATGAATAATCTAAGGTATGCTGATGATACAGTCTTAATCGCTAAGAATGAAAATGAGTTACAAGAAATGTTGGATATTATAGTGAATGAAAGCAAAAATAAAGGACTCAGCCTTAATAGCAAACAGACAGAGGTAATGGTAACAACAATGAAAAAGACATCACCTCAGTGCAAAATAAAGACAAGTGGAACAATATTAAAACAGGTAAATGAATTTAAATATTTGGGAACTTTGTTAATCTCAGACGGAAGATGTACAAAATAGGTGAGATACAGAATGGCTCAGGTAAAAGCAGCTTTCCAAAAAAATGAGGAAGATACTATGCAATCCATTTTTGACAATAGAAACAAGAAAAATAGTTCTTAAATGTTATGTAGAGCCAGTCTTAACATATGGATGCGAACCATGGACAATAGGACAACAGACAAGAAAATCACTTGAGTCTGTAGAAATATGGTTTTACAGAAGAATGTTGAGAGTACCATGGGCAGTTAAGAATAGTAATGAAGATGTTCTGAGAGAGGTCAAAGCAAAAAGAGAGCTGATTTCCAATATTAGGAAGAAAAAATCATCATTTTTTGAACATGTAATGAGAAGAGTACAACTGGAATATATTGTAACTACTGGAAGAATTGAGGGACGAAGAGATAGAGGGCAGCAAAGAGAAAACAAATAGCAGACAGCTTAAGAGAATGGCTTGGTAGAAGGTCAACAACAGAAATGATAAATAGCTGCCGAGATCGAAAATTGTGGAGAGACATGATCGCCTTCGACAGCAGGCCCGGTACTTGATGATGATGATGATTGTTTTTTCACCCATGTCCCTTATGGATCTTTAAATAATCTCATTAAACATATTAAATAAATCCGATGACATTACACATAATTGCCTAACATCTTGTTTTATTTGTTGAAACGTTCCCTATTGATTTCCTGTTCCTATGGCCGCTATTTGTTGCCGTTACACCTTATTATTCTAAGATATTTGCTCTCAAATGATGTTAAATGCTAAAAATCCAAAAATTGGTTATTTCTTAATTATTTATTTTATGAAATACGTTGGTATATTGCATAACACGTAGGTATGGATATGTTGTCATCTCTATAGCTCTTTCTATTAAAGTCATGATATGAAACTGTAAAGTTGAGGTGTGCCCATTCTTTGATGTTATCTCCCTATTTCTTTCTCTGCCAACCTCTACTTCTCTCCATTTCCGCAACTCCTAGAAGAAGCAGTTCCTAGGTCAGACAATCAACATAACGTGACCGAATCATATCGTTATGCGCTTCTACACAGGATTTAACATAATCATTATGTACATATTGCTAGTTGTATCCCTTTGATTACGTTTTCATTTATGTTTGAATTTAAATAAGAGATGTCCACATTCAAGCGATAATATTTATTCTCCAAAACTTGCATATTATATTTACCTAGTTGTATTTGTCATTAGATTTGTTCTTCCTAATTTTAATTTTATCTATGACCTTTTAGTTTATTTTATTTGGTCAATCATTGGGAAACCCGTAATTCATTCTTTGCCACTTAACAGACTTTATCCTTCCAAATTGACACACGAGAAATTATTTGTTTTTCATTTCATAACACACATTCTCACTCTTTAAATTGTCACTAACTCACTTACTCTCTGACCAACACGTTCACTCACGGTTCTATTCACTCATTCACTGGCTGATGCTTCATTCACACAATAAGTCACGCATTCAATAATTCACATCATAGATCCAGTCTCTAAATCATGGACTCATTATATAACATATTATTCCCTCATCATTTCATTTCAATAACACTGAACCTTAGCTTTTCTGAATCACAGACTCACTCACTCACTTACTCACTCACTCACTCACTCACTCACCCGCTCACTCATTCTCCATGTCAGTCATTATATAGTCAGAAAAATATACATTTATAAATCCAGGCAACACAACAGAACATCAAAGAGGGGTATGAATACTAATTTTAAAAAAAGAGGTACAGCAATATATAAGCAACATACAATGATAGGATTATACTACTCAAGATTAAAGCAAAACCATTACACATCAATAATACAGACGTATGCACCTACTCAAGACTATACAAATGAACAAATAGAGGCATACTATGAAGGTCTAAATAATGTTATGAAGCAAGTGAAATCTTAGGGCATCTTGATTGTAATGGGTGACATGAATGCTAAAGTAGGAAAAGGTAGATATAAGATCATTATAGGATATCATGGGAAAAAATACATAACAGAAGCTGGTAGAAGAAATAATTGAGTCATATAGAAGAGAAAATCCTGATGAAAAAGTCACAACCAAATGGCAATGCATAAATAAAAGCACACAAGAAACTTGTGACGCCTTACGTAAAAAAAAAAGAACAAAAATGGATCACTGACACCATCTTAGAAAAAAAATGGAAGAAAGGAGACAAGCGAAGAACACTGCCCAATACAATAAAACAGATAATGAAATACGCAACAATGTGCAAAAAGGCATAAGAAGACTGGATCAGCCAAAAAAATGTATAGAAATAGAAACTATGGAAAGAGGAATACACATAAAAATAAAGAGAACGACTAATATTTTTTTTTTTAATCCAAAGAAAGCGGATGCATTGCAGACAAAAAGGGAAAATGCTGACAGACAATTAAGATGTAATAGATAGATGGCAGGAATATATAAAACAAATATTTCATGATCAAAGGGGCAAGAAACCAATTATAAAATGTACATCAGACTATAAAATCTTAGGTGTAAAAAGCTATAAAAACAATTAAAAAGTGAAAAGCAGCAGGACCTGACAGCATACAGATAGAAATGATGCAGCCACTAAAACAGTTTGGCATTGAAGTGATTACAGACATATTTAACGACATATACCATATAGTAAACATATCAGATGCAATAAAAACATCAACTGACATTGTATTGTCTAAAATGAATGGTGCAGTTAAAAGCAGTAACTTTAGAACAATAAGCCTAATGAGCCATCTAACAAAAAATATTGCTAAAAGTTATACACGGAAGGAATAGGAATAAAATCAATACTGAATTAGATGAGCAGCAATAAGGATTTAGGAAAAATAGTGGGGCAAAAGAAGCCATATTCTGCATGAGAACACTAATCGAAAAGTACTCTGAAGTAAACAAGCCAATATATACCTGCTTCATAGACTACACCAACGAACTTGATAGAATGCAAAACAAACAGCTTATCATCATCATCATAATCATGTACCATACCTGTTGGCGTAGGCGATCATATCCTTCCACAATCTTTTATCTACAGTGCATCGTATCAGTTATGTTAGTGACTGCTTTCCATGCCATGATATCCAGTATTTTCTCTCTTTATCGTCCGCGATCTCTATTTCTTTTTATTTTGCCAGTTGTAACTAAGTATTCCAACTTTCCTCTTCTTATGATGTGCCAGAAAAATGTTGATTGTGTTTTTGTTCTGATGTTTTTAGGAGCAGTCTTTTTGTGTTGGCCTCTGTGAGAACTTCCTCATTGGTCTTTTTAGCTTTACAGGGAAGTTTCAATATTCTTCTGAGAAATCCCATCTCTGTGGCCATTGATCGTCTTTTCATTTCGTTGTCTACTCTCCGCGATTCTCTTCCATAGGTCAGAATTGGTTCTATATAGCACCGATGAACTATCTTTCTCATTTTTATTGACATAGATTTGTTGCATAAGATATTTTTCATTTTCTGAAATGCTATTTTGGCCTGGGCTATTCTGCTTTTTATTTATGTGGTGCATCTCCCATCTGATGTTATTATTGTGCCCAAGTATTTGAAACTTTGCACTTGTTTCAGATTTGTCTTGTTTACATGAATTAGATATGAATATCAAAAAGACTAAAACTATGATCACAAACAAAGAAAATACCCATAATCTACAA
Organism: Megaustenia siamemsis; assembly: GCA_032433765.1. Classification (NCBI taxonomy): domain Eukaryota; kingdom Metazoa; phylum Mollusca; class Gastropoda; order Stylommatophora; family Ariophantidae; genus Megaustenia; species Megaustenia siamemsis. The sequence goes on along the minus strand of JAVIAB010000101.1, from coordinate 49,617,659 downwards.
ATGGATATAAACATTCAAGGAATAGACCTGGAGACAGTTAAGAATTACAGCTACCTAGGCCATACTATAACCAGAGATGGGAAATGTAAAACTGAGATAAATAAATAATATGAATGGCAAAAAGTAATTTTAATGTCAAGAAAAATATACTAATATCAAAACAAATAACACACAGTCTCTGATGATGTACATCATCCACAACACCGCGAGTTTGGCAGGAAAAGGGACAGCAGCCTCAATCAGGAGTCGAAGTCATCATGTTTATCATTTTATTCAATGTCTCCTCGGCAACTACCGAGACGAAGTCGACCCACGGTATTGGATCGATTTAGTCGTTCAGTTGAGTCCTAACCTACGGGGAGATACACCGATCAAACCAGACTTCGGCATCAAATTGCATGAGCTCTCCCCATAACCTACACACAGAAACTCACAAGTGGCATTACTTAGCTGCCTATACAGTTATCCAATGAGAACCACATCACTGCTTCCTGCATCAGGTTGACAAATGTCACAACTTGTTTATATACGATAACGCTCTGTCTGAAGTTCACCTGCAACACAATGCCTGCCTCTGTTCTGGCAATACAATAACGAAATTTTCAGAGTAAAATAAAATCCTGCTACATCCCTATCAACATCTTTCAGGTCAATTCCTGGAATCGGATGTCAATACCTTCTCGGGTAGACATATTGAACAAAGCGGCACCCACATCTCAATGTTTGGGCAGTACTTTCAGAGTAGGTGAAATGATATGTTGCATTACAAACTAGTAGGCAATTTTCCAGACACTTATCTCGTTCAAGGCCCTGCGCACCTTGTTTTTCATGATGTTACCCTGATAGTCTTGGAATTTTGTTTGGTTTTTGTCAGCAAATTCTTCAAGTTCAAAAACGGACTAAACTAAGAAGTATAATTTTAGTCTCCTTGTGGTAGTAACACAAGGGCAATATTTCAACACGTTTAGTCTCCTTGTGGTAGTAACACAAGGGCACTATTTCAACACTTTTATTCTCCTTGTGGTAGTAACACAAGGGCACTATTTCAACACGTTTATTCTCCTTGTGGTAGTAACACAAGGGCACTATTTCAACACGTTTAGTCTCCTTGTGGTAGTAACACAAGGGCACTATTTCAACACGTTTAGTCTCCTTGTGGTAGTAACACAAGGGCACTATTTCAACACGTTTAGTCTCCTTGTGGTAGTAACACAAGGGCACTATTTCAACACTTTTAGTCTCCTTGTGGTAGTAACACAAGGGCACTATTTCAACACTTTTAGTCTCCTTGTGGTAGTAACACAAGGGCAACATTTGAACACTTTTTTCATGACCAAGCGATTGTAGACTTCATCACAAAAACTCGTCAGTCATGTAATGTTTGAGCACATAATGAAAGTTTGTGACAGACATCCTTGTATAGTGACACAAGTCATGAATGGAAAGCCAAGAAGGTAATTATTTCATTAGAACATTCATATCTTTTCTTTGTCGTTTTACTTACTGTAACCCAAACACCATAATCCTGCAACGCGATGAGAGTGGTAGATATATAATTTAGTAACATATTGATCTATCACTGTTAGCAATCCTTCAACAATAGATGATCTAATATAATTACTGTTTTAATGCATTAAACAAACATATGCTATAAAGTGTACGTTAACTCTTTTTAAAAGCGACGTCAGTCTGAATTATAAATAAGAAACAAAAATAGAATGTGCTTCGTAACGTAATTTGAAGTTTGGGAAAGTGGTGTGCTTGTGTTTCTTTATATTTTACCGAAACAATGTCATAACAATAGTAATAATAAAGTCAGTATCTGAATGACACATGACACATTTAACACTATCTGTTAATTCTTCCTCTACTTTTGGCCTAGGAAAAAAATATATGAATTGTTGTTGCAAATGTATTATGATAACACCTAGGAGTCCAATTATCTATGTGGCGCTCTCCAGTCGACCCAGCTGTAAACTCTAGCTCAGGCAGTTAAATTAAGATAGTGACAGCGAGGAAATACATGATCCAATATGCGAGCTAGCACAGTTACATTTTATATTACTCTCGTTATAGGTTAAATATGTATTGGTCATTACCCTTACTTGTTGTCGCCTTTTAGAGATGTGCTCACTTCGTTATTTGTAGCTTCTATAGTTAATGTTCACATGAGATGTTATCAGGTTGTGATTGTACTGTCATGTTTCTCAATAAGTAATCCCAGCTCTGTGCTGTACTTCTCTATATATTTCAATATTTCTTCTATGTAATTGTTTTTCACATATTTGCGGACAGGTCTCACATACAGTCTTGTTTTAACCATTACTTTATAGCACATAATACCATGCTAATGCGGCGGATACGTTTGCGCCATATGCAGTTATACCTTCTATTGCCATTTAGTTGCTTACAGCTACAGCACATGATTGGTTCACGACTTAAAGCGATGACATTAAAGTCCCCAAGTATTATATTTAATTGAAACAACAGTATACATGACATGCCATTGAAGCTGGTCTAACAAATTAAAACGAATAATCAATTGAAGGTTAATGTTTTGTTTAATTGTATCGAATGACGTCATTTCTACATACTATTTACTTACTACAAAACGTGTGTCAATGAGGACGACAGTCTATGAATACATCGACATTTAGTTTATAAATATATACAATTCTAGGTACATGCTTGTATTATTGTTTTGTCTTGATCTCTTCATTTTCCTTTTTCTTTTCACACATTTACCTTTTAGCGTTTAGTGTAGTATTTGTTATAGCACTTCCTGCCATTGAGTACATACCGAAATACGGTTACAAATGCTTGATCGCGTGATTAAACAGAAAGATCAACATATGACGATTCTTTAACACACGTTAGGATAACATCCGAAGCAAAGAACCGGTCTCGAAAGAGACTTAAATTAAATGTAAATTAGAAACCCTTGGACATTTAACAGCAAGGGAGGTTAACTGAAGGCAAAATAAAGATAACTATAGTTTCTTTATTGGTACTTCACTTCATTGTAAAGTCTTGAAGAAGTTACACTATCCTAGTTGTTGCTGTTATTGTGGTATCTGTGAATTTATGTGATGGGCCAAATATATCTTATATAGTTCAAATTCCAGTATGTTACCTCTTTTGTTTTCTATTTCGTGTATGGCCTCAGTGTATGGCATTCCCAGTGATGTTTTTCTTGTTTGCGATTTCTTGTTTATTCATATTTCACAGGGAGATAGAAACACACATGGAGAAAGGACACACGATATATCATGTAAAAAATAGTTCGCTAGAATGTCAGTCATTGAACTAATGAATAGCTGTAGAGACAGAAATGTATGTTGATACATAATCGCTTGCTCCTGATGATACTTTGCCTGGTGAAAAAAATGTTTCGTGTTATCCATTTATATCTATCAGGAGTAATTGGCCAGCGTTTTTCGTTCCAGCTTTCAGAGTTGCCAAATTAAAGATGAAGGTCTACATTGCTATTTACCACCTCTGCCGAGGCCCAAAAAAATGACCACTGTCAGACCAGTGCCTACACAATCATCGTGAGGCACAACACCGCGGGCAAGCTACTGGAGATAATAATTGCACGTTTACATATTTAAATGTGAACGGATACACACACATTCCCACCCACACTCACAGGCTATAGATATAACACAAAGGCATGGCTCAATGCTGCAGTCTTTACCTATGACGTCTTCGAATGATTCAAGAGACGGTAGGAGACAAATGCAGCAGCGATTGATCTGAAGGATACATACATCAGAGTACCATTTCAGTACCTCATGCATATGTTCCTCCTATAGGCGGTGCATCCCTTCATGATCACATGGATCGCTACAACGTTGTTTCAGAGGTTGGTGATAATCAGATGTGATAATGTCGTCCGTAAATACCGAATCCAAAGTCCGAATCTATGTGTCCACGGTTGTCAATCTTCATCAATGTTACCAGGTTTATTTGACATTAAAAGGACCACGGAACATCAGCTGAATGGGAGAGAATGAACTATGACATTTGTTGATGGCATTCTCTGCATGATGGTGATGATTGTATCTTTGACCATTACTTATGTTTTCTTACTATTTAGACTGCGACCTTTATTGTTGCTTTCTGTTACTATTATTTTTATCATTTCTTGTAGTCCGTTCTATTTCTCTGCTATTAAGACTTTGTCATCCGCATATAATTAAATTGTTCATGTTGAGGCCGTTGACTTCACTTCCTTTTATATCTACTTTTGATCTCATTATATTTTTTGCTGTAAAGTGAAAACAAAACCAGCGACAGAATACATCCCTGACTGACTCCTTGTTTATATATTGGAACTATCCCCTTTGGTCGTTAATTGTATGGCTGCTGTTGTTTGCCATTGCATGTTTTTTTATGATTCTCAGATACTTGTCATCAATGTTTAATGTCTCCAGCATATTGATTATTTCCACATGCTTTACTTTGTCAAATGCTATTGTGTAGTCTATAAAGCACATATATAGATCTTTCTTTTCCTCTATAGATATTTCTATCAATGTTCTTAAGATATATATTGCACTATTGACGCTCTTTCCTTCCATAAATCCACATTGTTCCTGACTTATTGCTAGTTTTATTTTATTTCTCACACGTCTCATGATGATTCTTAGTAATATTCATGTCATATAACTAATGAGACTCATGAGACTAATAGTGCAATGGTCTTCACAATCAGTGGCGCTTGACTTGTTTCATATGACTACAAAGATATATTTTATTAGATCTTCGGGTAAAGTTAAACAAAAATTAATGAGTACCAGTCACGCCGAGCTGCATATAGGAAATATGGTGTTAGTGATCATACATTTTATAGACCTTCATTACATGATTTTTGGGGTAATGTGGTCGGTATTACGCCCGTACCGCTTTACTTTCCCAGAAAACAAATCGGTACCCATTTAAGGCTGAGTGAACCCGGAAGCCGTCGGTTGCGATCGAACCGTACCTCTTCTCCTTTGTAGTCCAGTTCACTTACCACTGAGCCATCGCGGCTCCCTTCGTGTAAGGTTGTTTTTTTTTACAAAAAGGTAGACATAATTTTTCTAGGCAATATAAGAACGTAGTTTGCCATTTCTCTCCTTTTTGGCAGTGACTGTCCTAGTTGGAGATAGCAACCATTGTCGCTATAAATTAGACCCTCTGCCCGTCATCACGAAGTGATGACCATAACCGGCACTACTTGTCGGCTGCTCTCACAACACCATCCACCACCTGCTTCAATGGCTTCACGTAACCCAGATAAGGGGCTAACCTGGAGCTTCACCTTGCCCAAGGTTGTCCAGAAGACTAGCAGAGGAAAGTAGTCATCGTACTCCACATTTGTTAAGGAATAACTCTACCCTAATAACCAGAACGTAGCTCTTAAATAACATTACTTACACGATTTGTAACACCTCTAAACTGGAACGGAATATAACGTATAAAGAGTAAGATTATTTTGTTCTCAAGACACTGATGGTTCAGCAAAAGAGAACTATAACGAAGGACTGCGGACAGAAATTACAATCGGAAATACTTCAACCGATGTGAGGTTTTATGCTTCGCGAGCAGGGTCGTTTGTGGGTAGAATGAGGAAGTCTTCTATAGCTGCTATTGCTCAAAACGTCACACTGCTTTTAGTGTTTTCCGATGTGATTTTCTCCACGCCAGCTATCTATATAGTTTGTTTTGTTCAACTAAGAGGGAAACATTAATGTTTGTTAATGTGAAACGTCAGCACCGATAACTCACTATTTATTGTGCATTTTTAATTTTAATGTGTTTGTACATTATCATTGTCTCCCTTATTTTAGACACTGCGATCCCAAACTGATCATATCCGACTGACAACGAGAGAAATATAATAAATAATATAAAATATAATAAATATAATAAATATCATTTTCATACCAACTCTGTGCTATGAAAGTCAAACATGGACCCTTTATAAATCACAATTAAGAAAGATCAATACATGTGAGATACGATGCTTGAGAAAAGTAACAAACAACACAAGAAGAGAGAATACCAAATGAAACCATAAGAACAATGGTAGGAACAAAACCCTGCAAAGAATATATATAACAACAACAACTTAAACAGTTTGGCCAATTGGTCAGAATGAATCCTCACCAATCACCAGCAAAGGCGTTCTTCTCGAGAATGCAGGGAAAAAAAACAAATGCAAGAGGAAGACCCAGAAGAAGATGGATAGATGTAGTGACAGAGACATGTAACAACAAAGGAAAATCATTAATTCAGACAATTCGTGCTGCTCAAGAACGATAAAGGATATACATCACACCTTTTAGGTTTCAGTGAAAAGAGAAAAGAGGAAGAATGAAAACCCAGAGAAAACTTTAGTGTGGACATTTAATAACAACTGAACTCGTATAAGTCCGTTGTTTTGTTGTTTTTTATTCAGGCTATTGAGATGTTTCAGGTACCTATTCATGATCACCCACATAAGTCAATCTTCGGTTTGAAGACACGCCTTACTGCTGAATATGTGAATGGATGATTTGTTGCTTAATGTTAATTTTAAAAAAAATCTAAATGAGAATGTTGTTGCTTAATAATGTGATCTACCTTCTTTGTTACTAAGTTTAAATACTGACCTAAACATATCATCCTCATTACTAGCTGTCCCCGCATCGAAGGTTGGCTGCCATGGAGCACATTTTCCGTTCTGTTTTTTGCTTTGACAGTGAAGTTTGCCATAGGCTGACTTGTCCATCTGTTGATGTTACACGTCCAGTTTAGGCTTGGTCTCCCTCTGCCTCTTTTACTTTGTATTCTCCCTTCTAATGTTACTTTTTAGTAGATTGTTGTGTCATTTAACATGCCCCAAAAAATCTCATTTGCCATTTTCATGTTTATTGTTCTCTTTTCAATTTTAAGTCTTTTAAAACTGCATCAATTGTCTTCTTTTCTTTCCATAACATACTTCCATTTATTCTATAAATCCCTATTTCAAAAGCCCGAATTTTCAATTCTGTTTTCTTGTCAAATATCCATGTTTCTGAACCATACAGGAATGTTGAGAAAATATACAGGGTGCTCGTAAAGTCTCACTACACTTTGTGTATAGAACACCAATGAAAAAAATAAGTAAATGACGCCATCAAATGTGTGCTTTAAAGTCATTAAATTAGTTACAATAGTTGCTAATATGGTCTAATGCTGTTTTGAGCTATCTGGAAAGTATCATTAGAATATTCATTGCAAAAGGTGTTGGAAATGTCCACCACGGGCCTCAATGCATGACTATACACGTATTCATATTGTCAAAGATATTATGTAACGTGTCTGTTGTTATTTCTTGAAAGGTAATTATGATTTATTGATTCGTTCAGGTCCTCAGTTGTGCCTAAATTAATTTTTGAAAACATTGTCTTTCAAGAAACCCCATAGATAATAATTTAATACAGTTAGATCTGGAGAACGAGCAGGTCAAATTCCACGTGAAATTATGAGATTTGCAAAAATTCTTCAAAAAATGCTGTGAATACCCCTGGGAACTATAAAGTGTGTGAATGAAACCGAAACTCTGTAGTAGATTGTAGTAGATAGTAGATTGAACCCACTAGTGACAAGCGGTACATTTCTCACTGATCGGACCGAGGAAATTCATGACCTTGACATTCAAAAAAGGCAATGAAGTTTATGCGGCTAAGCTACCTCTACAGAATGCGGTTGCATTGGTTATTTTTAGCTCTAGCCAATTATGAGCGTCAGAAAATGAAAGTGAAACTATGTATGAATACTGGAACTTCCTAACTATTTATAACTACGTTATGCGCCATTTATTTTTTTAAATTTAGGCACATAGGCATCTCAACGCTCAAGAAACAGCAGCGCTACGAGCTATCAATTTATAATAAAAAAGTGAGAAGTTTTTATTTTTACCGTACGCGAATGTAGTTTAGCATATAAGCAAACCGTTTTATATTAAATTAACTTGGGATATATAATTTTGTTGAACGTCACATTTTAAATTTCTTTGATTTAAATATATAGCTTATTCATTTATAACTGCATAACGAACTTTTATTATTTCTTGTTCATTACTGCCGACGATATGATGACAGAACAAGCATCTACACATAACACAGAGATCTCGATCAACTCTATTGATAAACTTAGAAACCAACCGAACAGTACTTTAAAGGACAACGTCATAGAGACATTTTCGTCCCAAACAAGACGGATTGAATTTACATATAAAAAGTAAGTAATTTAAAATGTAGTGATATCATTAGCAAATATTACTTCATGTTAGCCTACTGAATATAATGTATGTGTGTATTGATTATGTCGGCGGTAGCCCGGACCCCAAAACCAGTATAAGCTCTACCAGTATACAGTAAAATGTCCAATTTAGTTTTAGTAAACAACGGTTTCCTCTACGCCATGCTAGGTGAAGTATGGAGAATATGGTGTAAGTGGGCGTAATTTTCTATCCATGTCATACTTTTAGGTGATGTGATCGGTATCACGTCAGGCCGTATATTTAGTAGATCTACTAGTACATTGTTACAAACATACGCATAGTAAATGTTGCTATAGCAAGACAATCATTAAATGAAGCACAAATAATACATTTTTTTGTTTCAATTAAAAGAAAAAAATATGCAAACTCGCTTCCAGAAACTAAACAAGGCAAAAAGCACCACTGATCAAAGTTATTTATGAAGTGAATATATTTTAGTAGTTCGTTTTCTTCTTCCTCTTTCCTTCCTCATCTGCCTGATGTGATGATGAAATGATGTGATTTCTCAATATTCCACCTTCCACCCACCCACATTATATCGTACAAGGTTCGACTAACATCATCGACCTGATTAACAGGTCACACTGACAACACAACCCTAAAAATATATGCCAAAAATATATTTTAAAAATATGGGCACTAACATATTGCAATACACCACGTGTCGTGACTGACCTCTACATGTGTTTTTATTATTATTTATAAAATGTGGAAGTTTGTCGTTTCATGGAACTTACCTCTTGCAGATAGTTTATAAGGTCATTTGTATCACTCTGCGAAAAAAATACAATTAACATCCAGTAAACAAATCAGAACGTGGGGTACAATGGCCGTGACGCTTAAAGAGTCTTTACTTTATAGAAGACTGCAATCTTGACTCGGTACGACAGTGAAGATCAGTTGTTTGTCATTTATAGTAAAGTTAGCAGGGGTGGCGAGAGGGAGATATCTTCGTGGGTAAGGAAGTCAGGAGTACGGGCATGAAAGTAGGGTACAACGTCACACGTGATAATGCTCTCTTCCTGTGATGTGAAACGAGGAATTCTCCAGAAAAAAAGTATCTCTCTGATCTGCCCAGCAAAATCAACGTAACTTCAATATCAATTCGGCATACTACCATGGAGATAAAATAAAGAGCTCGCTGATTGATCTTTTTGACATCATAGTCTCTGATATTATTATAGTCCTGCCTGCTATTAACGTTGATGCCGGTCCAGCTATATTATCGTTTGCCCGAGGCTGTACGTCATCTTGTAATGTGCAACACGTATATAAACGTGTAGACAATTAATAAAACATTTACGTTTGGAGCTGGTAGAGTTATACCATGCTCTTGGTACAGTGTATTGTATTGTGTAAGTAGCGGCAAATAATATGATTTATTGAGTTATTTGAGGGCACCATCATTGCGCTCCGAACATTTCAATAGACGCTGACATCCTCTCCTCAGCTAGTCCCGCAGTAGCCAACGACTGACGACTCCAGTTCTGTGTTGGTTGATAAGTCTTCTAACACGCCCACTAAGCTTTCGTTTCTGACTGTGCGCATCTCAACTCCCATCTCTTTCAACCGAAGGGGTGACGTGGACTCATGAGTGTCCATGTCATGTGTCCTTATCACATCTCGGAGGGAATTGATGATATCGGCCCGATCCACTGGTTGACCGACCTCAAAAATAGCTCAACTAGTCAACCTCTCTGCTCTCTCATTTCCACGTGCTCCAACATGTCCTGGGAAGCAGGGGTGACCTTTCGTACTTTTTACTTCTGCAATGAATCTGACCATATAATGCGTACAGAGCCCACCTTGACTTTTCTTATCAAACTCATCGAATCACTCAGTATGCAGACGTTGGTGTAGTCCTGTGTCTAACTAGATAAATGCCCTGGCCACTGCCATCACTTACATCGTCATACCACTCGCGGTTGTAACGTATGAACCACTGTCTTCCTTGACTATTCTACCTGCCAAGCGTGATGTAAATGTCCATGCACTTCTTTGGTGTCCTAATACAGATCGGCGTATAAATCCGTAAATAAATATAACAAGGCATTTTGTATGTAACAGATTCTGATGTGTGTGGCTTGTGTTGTTTGAATAGAGGAGTTCTGAAACTGACCAAACATTTATATATCTACTGTCATAGACATGTGATGTGTGAAAATAAAAATCCATTTAAATAGCTTGCGACTTGCAAACTACTGAATTTGGCAAGAAGTAATTAAATATAAGGTCAGTTCAAACATTATGTAGTGAGTGTTCATTACATGTACACTTGCAGAGGGAAAGAGAGAGATGGATTGACAGAGAGAAAGATTGAAATCGTTTCTATCATTTATGGATGGTGTTTTTCACATTGTCTCAACGTACGGAACAGAAAATGACGGATTTCAATTTTCATTACGCAAATTATGGACATACAAATACATTACAAATCATATTCCAAGTCCGGCTTGTTGCAGGAGCTACTGAATTAAGTGTTCTGTGCACACCGTGAGCTGTGTGTCTCATCCGTTTTGATCCTGCTTCGATATCCCGCTTGTTTACGATGAATGATGATATCGTATGACAGGGAACAGTTGGCTGTTCTCTGCTGACAAGATCTAATGCCGTTATAAGGTCGATAAAGGCGAAGTAGAGAAGCTTTTTCTGCACTGTAGATTTCTCTTGAAGTAGACGTAAAGAGAAAATCATGTCTGCAGTTGATCTTCCGGATCTAAAGCAACATTGCGATTCAGGATATACGCGTTCTGCGAGTTTGTGTAGCCTTCCAAAGATGACTCTGGCAAAGGTCTTGCCGACGATGCTGACTAAGGAGATGTCTCTGTAGTTGTTGCAGTCGCTTCTATCTCCGTTATTTATGTAGAGAGTTACAATCACGGATTCTCTCATATCTTGAGGAATGGCTTTCTCTTTCCAGTCTAGATGTAGTACTTCAAGCAGGGGATGTAACAAAGCACTTTTGCAGGATTTAATCAGATCGGGAGGGATCCCATCTTGTCCTGGAGCCTTGCCTCTGGCCAAGCTATATATTGCCTTGCTAAGTTCCTCTACGGTTGGTTCAATGTCCAACTCTTCCATAGGTGGAAGACAATGTATGGTGTCAAGGGCGTTTGGTGTAACAGTGTTTTCTATTGAATAAAGTGAAGAATAATGTTCCACCCATCTTTCAATCTGTTTGCCTCTATCTGTTATTTTCTCCCCAGTGGATGACTTTAGTGGGGCTATAGTGTATTATGTTGGTCCAATGGCTTTCTTTATGCCATCATACATTACCTTTAGGTGTGCAGTTTGAGATGCAGTCTGGTTGCTGTCGCTAAGCTGGAGCCAGTACTCATTAGCACAACATCGAGCTGTTTGCTGTACTTTGTTTCTGGTCATTTTAATAGCCTGCAGATTATTTGCATTAAGTGCGCGCTTGCGATCTAAGAAGGCCGCGCGTTTAGCTTCGATTACGGCTGTCATAACATGGGAGTTGGCTTCAAACCAATCGTGAGACTTAAGTGTCAGTTTTCCAAAGATGCTAAACGCGTTGTTGTAGATTCAAACAACATTTTGTCTTCCTTTTCGACATCTCCTGTCAGAAGTGATGACGTCACCTTAAGAGCAATGTGCAACAAGCATTACAGCAATAGAGAGACCACCACATTTGCAATTTATTAATATTTGTATAATAACATGACTTTTCATCTACCTCTATATGTTGTCATACACATAACTCACATTGGTCTTTTGTAATCCACTATTAGCGTTCTCTCGTGTAATCTAAAATTACAGAGCATCCAAATTAGATTATAAGTCTGTTTATGTCTAAAATGTCAATGAATGTTTGAAAATGCTCAATTTATTCACACCAACACAACAGAAACGTGTAGACATGTCCTAAACGTTGTGTATTGATAAATTATGTACCTGCATGAATCTTCTGTCTTGTCTGGACATTGTTTGTTGCAGTTTGCAGAATCGCTATATTGTCAGTGTTTTATATGAATCTGTTGCTGTAGATATGTGAAGTCGAGTACGCATCTTGATTAAGCATGATGTACAAAATGAGCACCATTTTACTTACTTCCTTGATAACATTCGTAAGACGCAGGAGCTGTAAATATATATGATTTTTTAATGGAATAAAGATGCAATAATTAAAATTAACCGATGTATTTTTAATTAATTAATAATTGTTCTGTCACTAAAGAGCAATGCAAGTCTTTCCTATTCACTCAGTGCTTTTTATATCCGTCGCCATCAGTTTTATAATTCGACACAACCTATTAAACTATCTTTTATTTTATTCATGGAAACATTTTCACTACAGTCAGGGCATTCCAATATACTCTAAAACGCCCGTTCTCAACATTTCTTGAAGCATATGCTGACTATTTGTGCCTGTAATGTGTTGATTATAGACACATCTGATTTTGCCTCTAAGTACTCAGGATCTACCAGATCCCTTTTCCATCTTTAGACTTCTCAGTCTCTCATTACCTACATTATAGTCCTACCCATTCACCTCCAATTCTCTTAAGGAATGAATAACAAACTTCACATGTCCTCTTTGTATAGAGTAAGCAAACACTCAGTGCTAAAGCTGCCAGCGAATGTATCGACTATTTTATTGCCATGTACATTAGCGTGCCCTGGACAGTATACCCAGGCTAACGCGCTCACCTTTGATTATTTGAAAAGATGTATTCACTCCTGCCTCTGAAATTCTAAACTTGTCAGGTTCCTTAGCCACTTCTCGGTCATGTAGGTACGCCACAAAACCCCAACCAATGGGATGTCTGCGGGATACAGAACCATCGGCGGGGATGATCGGATCCTGGGGGTGAGAACACTGTTTTCGATGGATTTCCTTATTGTGAGTTCGGTAGTTCCGAAGGCCTAATAGCGACACTCCCTGCCGAGCTTAGTTATTACTTTGGTTAGCCTGTTCTACTCCGCTGCTACTTCTATACAATCATTGTCATTCCTAATGTAATTCCGATGACATACTTTCCATATGGTCTCTGCTGTCTCGACCATCCACGATTGTCTACGTCTGAGGCACCGATCCAGGGCTGCACCCGATTCTGAATGCAAGGGATGGTTTGTGTCCCTTACCACGTTCAAATAACTTCGGACGTAGACAGATCTATGTTGTACTCTAATGCTCAGTAAATCAAGTAAATATCTCACTGAACGTATAGGTTCATTGCAGGTGCATCTAAGAAATGTTCGAGGTCTTAAAGCTGAACGGTTTCCAACTTTGCAATCTGAGTAGACGAGAGAGTGAGCATACCCAAACCGTAATTCATTAGTTAGATAACCACAGACTGCAAGAGCGGGAATAGTAACGATTCGAGTCTATCAAATGCAATTGCCTAATACTTATTATTAGTCGGATTCATGTCAATTGTTGCAGTATTGCATCATTGCAGTTTATGACTGGGAGAATGTCTAATTAGTCTGATGTTTTGCGGATACTCCATTACATAAGCAGTGTTTGTGTTTATGAGTGCTTTGTAGTTATTGCATCAAGTGGTTATCTGAGCTTTAACTGCTTAGCCACTTCTGCTCTATCGCGACCCGGCATATACGTCATCATATCATCTGCAAAGGCGGAAGTGCGACACGGTCGGACACAAATCAGTTGCGCTACCCTGGCGGTGGATATATTGAACAGATCTGTTGATAACAGCGATCTTCGAAGAAACCCCGATGATATATTTCTCGGCTCAGATGTCCGGGTACCGAAACGTAGAGCCACTTTCCTTTGTACATGCACTGATGTGCTACTCAGTGCACCAGTCGTGTGTTATAGCCTGTGCCACTAGATAACTGTACTTCTCCTCTTCTTCTATCCTTCCTTCATTGCCATTGTCGTCGAGGGGAGATACAATCTGCGATTATTTGCTCTTCTGTTGGCCTCTTCTGGTGTTATCCCTCCTAGTGACTCTAGTATTCCCTTTATCCATCTCTTTCTCGGTCCTCCCCTTAATCTAGCGTTTTCGGAGCGTTTGTGTATGGCTCTTTGAGTCAGTGCTAATTTTCTTTTTGTTTTATTATGTGGCCGAACCATTGTATCTGTTGTTTCTTTATGCATTCGATGGCTGGTTCGATTTCGAGTTTCATCCTCAGGTCAGTGTTTCTTACTCTGTCCCTTAATCTGTTTCCTGTCATTCTTCTGGCACATTTAATTTCGGTGGTCGTTATCTTTCTTATTGTTCTAGAGTCCAGTGTGGAATTCTCGCACTGGTAGCACCGATTTTTTTTTAAAATGATTTGTATTGCCCATTACGCTTCCGTATTTATTGCTTTGTTGTTCAATAGTGTTGATACTTGGTGTATAACTTGGCATGCTTTGTTACACTTGATATTCACTCAAATGTATGCACCTCATGATCGAGGGCAGTCAGTGCTGGTTCCTCATTCCTTCGATACGGCTCGTAGACTCCATTAGATTTGACAGACAAATTAGCAGGATTGTTCATGCCCGGCCTATAGCTTCCTAGTGTGTTTGGTAACAATCCTTTGATCTCAAGATGCGCCAATCACGTTTGAAGATGACTTTTTCAAGAAACTTCCCGTATACATTCTATATTGTAATAATGCGATATCAGCTCACTGTGGACTTATCTTTGCCCAGTTAGAGGAAGCGGAACGATATAACTATGTAACCATTCCTCTTGGATGTCCCGGTTTTGATGCTCTGATTGAAGTCTGGATCTTTACAATAAGAGGATCGACCTCTTTTAAAAGACTGTATCCTATGCCGTCTGGCCTTAGGTCGCTGTCTGTGGCGTTCTTGATCGTGCAAACTGCAACCTCAAAACGAATTTGGTCATCGGGGAATACTTGGACCAATGATGCTGATAGCGTGCATCTAAACATTTGACGCGAATCCGTGTCGCCACGATCTGTTTGTGCAATGTACCTCTAAAGCAATGAGTTGCTTTTTCGCTCATCTGGGAGCTGCAGTCTGCCTACATTGCACTTGATGATATTATTAGCTCTAAACCATGTTATAATCTGCATACGTGTATAAAAGGACCAAATCTTATAGTGGGCTTGGTCTGCTACAACTTCCTTCGTGAACCGAATCCGTCGCTCTCTTTTAGCCTTCACTGCCAGCTGTTGAAAATCACTATTGGCCAGATCCGTCACTCGACGAGGGTCACAAATGCTCAATTTTAGACACATTTATCATAGCTTCAGAGTTCGTCTCTTCTCATGCCAAACAAACTCTACCTTCTGTGTCCATCACGAGGGTCTAAATGTTGGGACTCTTCATTACTTAAGTCCCCATGCCTGTTGACTGAGTTGCTCAAGTACAGATGATTCCGACCGAGTATACCTGAAAGGATCAGATATGTTTCTTGGTTTTCTGTTTTTTTTTAAATTAATGCTAAAAGCACTGGGTAGATGACCGCTGCCACTGAAATTTAATCGATCCGAGCTGGTGTCCCAGTCAACATGAGTCGAATCCAAACCAATGCAATGATGTATACAATAACCAAAGCAAAACAAAATTCATTATGATGTAGACTTATTTCTAAAACACACACACACACACACACACACACACCCACACCCACACACACACACCCACACACACACACACACACACACACACACACACACACACACACACACACACACACACACCCACACACACACACACACACCCACACACACATATACACACACACACACACATATATATATATAATGACTTCTTTACACAGAACTTCGCAGCAGGAGTGTGGCGGATCATCAGAAGTGTGGCCATGGTTCCCTGGCGGCGACCTCTTGCTGCATTGACCTCTAAAGCTTACATTATAAACTCGGCACAAAATAACTACACTTACTCTACGCAACACTTTTGGTCGAATCTACGGTATCTACCCGGTCGTTTACTTGTCTTAGCTTTAACCCAGCACATTGATGTCCTCTTCAAGGTGGAATCAGTCTAAAGTGGCTTGTAATTCCAACGTCCTTTTATATAAACTTGCGTACAAGCTGCGCTTGTGTGGCGTTGTTCGAAGTGAAGTGTGGATCAGAAACTGATAATAGGTGATACAGATAGGTCTGGCAGGGAACGTCATTCCTTTGAACTGCCACTATTGTAAACATTCAGTATGGCCTAATATCAGCGTCTCAGATATTCCAGGATTAAATTGTCGTTATGATGTTAACTTATTTAGGAGCCAGGAGTCGTCGATGTGTAAATTGGTTCCCTTATCGAATGAACTTCAGATTGATCTGGAATTGTTGATACGCCTCTATTTCGCCAGAGCCAGCATGATGATTCACTGATTCACTATTAGCCTTCATTGTTCCTGTTCGCATTGTCATATTAATTCCTAGTCTCTTTAATCGGTTGTAGAGATATGAGGTATAGAGACAATGGTTGCGATCTCCGACTAGTACAGTCACTGTCAAGAAGGAAAAGAATGACAAATTACCTTCTTATATTGTATATACTAATATCTACAGCTAACGACTGTATGCAAGATAAAAAACAAAGAGACACTAGCAATAGGAACTTGGAACATAAGATAGCATTCCAGGTTGGTAAACCAGAAAACATCACTAAAGAAATGAAGGGAATGAAATTAAACATCTTGGGACTATGTGAAACGGAATGGAAAAAAAGCAGAATTATTACAACGCGACAGTGGACATGTTATTTTACTATGGTGGAACCGCCACATGATGCCAACTCCAAAGAGGAGTAGGCATCATGTTAGATAAAGAAAGAAGCAAAACAGTGAAAGGATTGTTGCCATTATCAGATAGAATTCTGCTAGTAAGATTGAGAGGTAGACAAATGGATATCAACATAGTTCAAGCTTATGCACCAACAAGTAATAGCGATGAAGAAGGCATTGACACTTTTTACAGTGAGCTAGAGATGACCAAGGAACAATGTAAATATCAAGAAATAACTATTATATTAGGGGAATTCAATACAAATGTAGGATCACCTAACGTGCAAAATGTGACTTGGGGGAGGGGGCATGGCCTTAGAGAGACGAATGATAGAGGGGATAGATTGATAGATTGGGCAAAGACACATGAAACGATTATAGGTAATACCTGGTTCAAATAACACCCTAGGCGACTGTGGACATGGCAAACTCCAGACAAAAAAGTACACAACCAAATTGATTATATACTGGTACAGAAAAGATTCCAGAATTGGCTAACATCTGTTAAAACAAGGACAGGATCAGATTTCAATAGTGACCATGTACCAATAGTTAGAAAGAAAGATAAGAATAAAACTGAGGAAGCCACAGAAATCCCTACGAAATTTAACATTATAACCAAATATGCTTATAGTAGATAAACAGATGAGTGATAAGTACAGCACGATAGTACAAAAATATATATAATGTTACTGAGAAAATAAAGAACATCGAGGAGCAGTGGGAAATTCTCAAACAATCGATTTAACAAACATCAAAAGAAGTAATACATGCGACTAAAAGAATCAACAAAATTAAATGGATGACAGAAGAAATATTTACAACTAATGGACGATAGAAGAAAACATAAGAAAGAAGAAAGGACATACAAAATATTGCACAAATAGATCCTAAACAAATGCAGAGAAGCAAAGGAAGGATGGTTAAAACAGAAATGTGAAGAAATGGAAAAAAAACAATAAAAGAAAGACTCACAATGTATGCACAATCAGTTAAATGAATTAACATGAAGAAAAGAAGTCAAAGTTTCGGGATGTCTGAAATCAAAGGAAGGAAATATAATAATGGGACAGGAGAAGACAATGGAAAGATGGGCGGGATATATCAGTCAACTGTATGATGATGAAAGACCAGAATTAAACAATTCAAATGAAGACACAGGACCACCAACAATGCAGAGTGAAGTGGAGATTGCAATTCAAGGCATGATAAGAGGCAAAGCTCCAGGTCCCGACAATATAACAATCGAAGAGATAAATGCATTAGGAGAGCTAGGAGTGCAAGTAATAACAAAACTACTCAATAACATATATAACACTGGGGACATACCCGAAGATCTACTAAAATCTTTCTTTGTAGCCATACCGAAGAAGTCAGGCGCCAGTGATTGTGAAGACAATCGCACTATTTGTCACATGAGCCACATGACTAAAATATTACTAAGAATCATCATGAGCCGTTTAAGGAACACAGTAAAACCAGAAATAAGTGAGGAACAATGTCGATTTATGGAAGGAAATGGCACCAGTTATGCAATATACATCTTAAGAACATTGATAGAAAGATCTATAGAGGTAAAGGAAGAACTATATTTGTGTTTTATAGACTACACGATAGCATTTGACAAAGTAAACAACGTGGAAATAATAAATATGCTTGAGAAATTAAATATTGATGGCAAGGATCTGCGAATCATAAAAAAAAATGTTCTGGCAACAAACAGCAGCTATACGAATCAACAACCAAAGAGGACAATTCCAATTTATAAAACAAGGAGTCACACAAAGCTGTGTTCTGTCGCCGGATTTGTTTTCACTTTACAGCGAACATATTATGAGATCAATAGTAGAGAAAATATGATTGAAGCCCACGGTCACAACATAAATAATTTCCGAAATGCGGAAGACACAGTCTTAATAGCAGAGACAGAGAATGAACTACAAGAAAGATAGATATAAAAGTAAAAGAAAGCAACAAGATAGGTCTCAGTCTGAGTAGTAAGAAAACAAAAGTAATTGTTATATCGAAGAAACAATCTTCACCATCATTAAAAAAAAAAACACAAGACAAAGCTGAAACAAGTGCAACGTTTGAAATACTTGCGCACAATAATAACATCAGATGAGAGATGCACCACAGAAATAAAAAGTAGAATAGCTCAGGCCAAAATAGCATTTCAGTAACTGAAAAATATCTCATGCAACCAATATATGTCAATAGAAATGAGAAAGAGAGTTCATTGACGCTACATAGAACCAATTCTAACCTATGGAAGCGAATCATGGGCAGGAGACATACAAATGAAAAGAAGATTATAGGCCACAGAAATGGTATTTCTCAGAAGGATGTTGAAAGTTCCCTGGACAATTAAAAAGACTAATGAGGAAATTCTCAAAGAGGTCAAGACATAAAGGGTAATCTTTAAAAAAAACATCAGAAAAAAGCAATCAACATTTTTCAGGCACACTGTGAGACGAGGAAAGTTGGAATACCTGGCAAAATAAAAGAAAAGAGAGGTCGCGGACGACAAAGAGGGAAAATACTGGATAGCTTGGTGTCATAGCTTGGAAAACAGTCAACAACAGAACTGATACGATGCACTGTAGATAAAAAATTGTGGAAGGATATGATCACATACGCCAACCGGTATGTCACATGATGATGATGAATAATCTGTATGGTCAGATTTGTAGAATCAGCACGACTAATTCACATGTTTAAGATATAAATAGCATCTATTTCTATTTATATTAACGGCATTTCTAGATCATTTTACTTACATCTTGTGTATCATTTGTCATCTGAAAGAACATAAAGTCTCTAGTAAGGAAAGCATGTTTCTGGACATAGATATACTGTAACCCAATCTTGGTTTTGAGAGGGTTAAATCATGTAGTAGCGAGCGAGTTAGAAGAGCTGGTAGTATAACATTGGGCAGGTGAATAAACGCGGTATGATAATGTTACAGCTATGGTGAATATTGGTCAGTTTGAAGGACATCTTGGGGGTCACGTGGTCAAACTATTGTCAAGTGAAGAGATCGACGAGCCAAACTATAGGGATAGAACAATCAGTTCGCGGGTAACTCGAGTAAGAAGGCTTGTTAGGTTTAGAGCAGGAATACACCGAGGAGATGGATAACTACATCGAGAAAGTGGCTGACTCCTGGATAGCGAAGGTTAGAGAGATGAGCTTCATTTAGAGAGATGAGCCTTCAGTTTAGAAGAATGCTGCTCAATCAGACCTAGATGATTAGAAGCGTGCGTCCAGAAGGAACATTTTAAAGAACATTGACGTTTTATTGCAACGGGATAGAAGTTGTTGATTTCTAAAACTAACACTGGAGTGCGTGAGTGTGTTTTTTGTTGATGTTATCACTCCGTAGATTGTCTTGACTATGATGTTATATGCAATTAAACCTGTTGGAGATAGTCGCTATAAATATTACATGGAGTTGTCATTTGTATTGCTACACATTGACGTGTATTGCTGTTTGCACATGCTTGTCAAAGTCTGTTGGTCTATTCAGTGGTTAAAAAGATGATCTCTCCCAGGAGGGATGCGGCACTACATCATAACTGGCAGACACCAGGGATGAAAGTGTTTGTTCAAGCTCACGCTTCATTCCAAAGTATCTCCTACCTGCGGTCGCAATAGCAGGGTCGGCGCACCATCGCTGACCAAGACCTAGCATCTCTACCTCCCAGTGGACTCCCCTAGAAACAGTATGTGTCAAACTAGACTGGCTAACAGAAGCTAGGATCGCCGTGCTTCCTGTAGTGGTGGCTGTTACTGATATAGAGGACCCAGTATTGCAGTACCTCTGGGCTAGACTAGTAGTTTCCCAGCGCAGCCTGGGACAGACGAAATCCAATCTCTCCAGTAATAGCCGGGAATGTCAAGAAAGCCATTACGACTCGCCACATCTTATGAGTCAAAGGGTAGGCATTATGCTCGTATCAACTCGTGGCAATCCGTCAACAACAACAAGTTATGTACGAAACCCCACTCCGTCTTTCATTGATTAGAGTACGACCGTCCTAGGGCTATGCAACTAACGTAATGATGTAGCTCACACAACAATGGTTGCACTCAGAATCTCCCAGTTACTATAGTAAAAGCAGCCAACATCACGTGAAGCACAATCTCCAAATTCAAACTTGCTACTGACTAGACAGAGCAGAGCTTAGCAAGGAGTTGTAGCATGCAAGAACTTGGCGTCAAACATTTACAACGACGGTTTTGGAACAGCACACGATGTGTTGACGTAATTCACATGTAACGCTAGGCAGGGAAAGGTCGTATTCACAAACGTTAATTTTGATTATTGTCTTTAACCTCAGATTTATTTTGACAGTCCTTGCCCCTTCTTTTGCTGGCTTGTTCCAGTTTCGGGACCTGATGTAAAACATTGGCCACTGATCTCCTGCGAGCAAACAACCGACATCGATCTCATACAAATATGTTCAGTAAACCAGGTCTCCTGAACGGAAAAATCGTTACATGTGTAATGTACCTTTTTAAATGTACGGATCGTCCAGTTATTTGAAAACTAACACCCTGTTATGTATATCATCATCATGTGCCAGACCAGTTGGCGTAGGCGATCATGTCCTTCCACAATCTTCTATCCACAATGCATCGTATCAGTTCTGTTGTTGACTGTTTTCCATGCCATGGCACCAATCAATCCAGTATTTTCTCTCTTTCTCGCTCTCTCTTTCCTTTTATTTTGCTAGGTGTAACCAAGTATTCCAACTTGCCTCTTCTCATGATGTGCTCGAAAAAATGTTGATTCATTCATTCTGATGTTTTTAGGAGCTCCCTTTGTGAGTTTGCCTCTTTGATAACTCTTCATTGACCTTTTTAGCTGTCCAGGGAACTTTCAACATGCTTCTGAGAAATCCCATCGCTGTGGATTCGAATCGTCTTTTCATTTGTTGCCTAATGTCCATGATTTGCTTCCATAGGGCGCAATATAGCGCCGATGAACTAACTTTCTCACTTCTATTAACATAGATTTGATGCATAAGATATTTTTCATTTTCTGAAATGCCATTTTGGCCTGAGTTATTCTGCTTTTTATGTCTGTGGTGCATCTTCAATCTGATATTATTGTGCACACCATAAATGGCAAATCACGATTTTGTTCAGATTTGTCATGTTTATTTTTATGCTGAATGATGGTGATGATTATTTCTTCGATATGACCATTACTTCTGTTTCCTTACTATTCAGACTGAGACCTAACTTGTTGCTGGCTTTCACTATTATGTCTGTCATTTCTTGTATTTCTTTCTCAGCCTCTGCTATTAAGACTGTGTTATCAACACATCGCAAATTATTATGCTGTGACCGCTGACTTCAATTCCTTTTTTTTTTGTCTACTATGGATTACATAATATGTTCTCTGTAAAGTGAAAACAAATACAGAGACAGAACACAACCTTGTCTGGCTCCTAGTTTTATATATTGGGATTGTCCTCTATGGTTACGTATTCGTTTATCTGCTGTTTGGTTACCAGCAAATATTTTTTTATTATAATTCACAGATCTTTGCCATCAATGATTAATTTCTCCAGCATATTGATTATTTCCACATGCTTTACTTTGTCAAATGCTTTTGTGTAGTCTATAAAGCATATATATATAGATCTGTTTCCCTCTATAGCTCTTTATATCAATGTTCTTAAGATGTGTATTGCATTATTGATGCACTCTCTTTCCAAAAATCCACATTGTTTCCCACTTTTTTTCTGGTTTTATTGTGTTCCTTACACGTCTCATGATGATTCGAAGTAATATTTTCGTCATATGGTTCTTGAGACGAATAGCGCGAGTGTCTTCACAATCAAAGACGTCTGACTTCTTCGGTGTGGCTAAAAAGATGGATGTTAGTAGATCTGCGGGTATGCATCCAGTGTTGTATATGTCATTGAGTAGTTTTGTTATGACTTGTACTCCCAGCTCTCCTATTGCATTTATCTCTTCGATTGCTATAGTGTCGGCACATGAAGCGTTGCCTCTTTTCATGTGTTGAATTGCCTCCTCCAGTCACTCTGCATTATTGGTGGTCATGTGTCATTGTTTAAATTGTTGAGCTCTGGTCTTTCATCATCATAGAGTTAAGTGATATATTCCGTCCACCTTTATATTATCTTCTCCTGTCCCATTTTCATATTTCATTCCTATTAATAAAAAAAAATCCAGAAACGTTGAATTCTTTTCTTCCTGTTTATTCATTTAACTGATTGTGTATACATTGTGAGTCTTTCTTTTATTGTTTTTTCCATTTCTACGCATTTCTGCTTTAACCATCCTTCCTTTGCTTTCTTGCATTTGTTTTGGAACTATTTGTGCAATATTTTGCTTGTCCGTTCTTCTTTCTTATTTTATTCGTCTTTCGTCAATTAGTTTTAATATTTCTTCTGTAATCCATTTCTTTTTTCTTGATTATTTTAGTCACTGGTATTACTTCTTGTGATGTTTGTTGAGCCTATTGATTGAGCATTTTCCACTGCTCCTCGATGTCCTGTATTTTCTCGATAGCATATATGCTTGTTTTACAATCACTCTGTACACTGTACTTATCACTCATTTGTCTACCTACTCTAAGCATATCTAGTTCTAATTTCATATTCCGTGGGGATTTATGTGCCTTCTACAGTTTTATTTACATCTTTCCAACTAATGATACATGATCTCTATTGCAATCTGTACCTGGCTTGTTTTAACAAATGTTAGCCCATTCCTGAATCTTCTCTGCACCAGTATACAATCAATTTGATTGCGTACATTTTTGTCTGGGCATTGCCATGTCCATAGTCGTCTAGGGTGTTGTTTGAACCAGGTGTTACCTATACTGATTTCATGTGTCTTTGTCGAATCTATCGATCGATCTGTCCACTGTCATGTATTTAGCATGTGACCTAACAGGTTCTTGTGTTTGTCATTGTCCAACATATCGTCAAGTTATCAACTTAATCCAAAGACAGGAATGAAAAGACTCATTTGAATTATTCAGTATTCATACCCAGTCAACATCCACATAGAACATCTTGTACAGCGGATGTTTCGACTATCTCTCTCTCTCTCTCTCTCTCTCTCTCTCTCTCTCTCTCTCTCTCTCTTAGTACTAGTGTCTGATTGCTGTATTTGTTAAAAGTTGTTTCACATAAATATGGCAATTAATAAACATTATTCCCACAACGTACTTTCTTTAATTGTCCCTCCTGTTGAAGTGACAAGTCGCTGGCAATGATGTATATAGAATGAATAAACAAATAGTGAAATGTGGCTGAAATAAATATATTGCAATTTTAGATATTTAATGTTGTTGTTTGTTCTAAACAATATCACTTACTTCCGACGTCCGGCGCTTGATGTTACCAATCTAGGAAGACATAGTTACTGAGGTTAGAAAACATGAAGCTACAAACACTTCCGCTAATCAAAGTCACTGATAATGGAATGACATTCAGGTTTGATATGGCTTCGATATACATAAAGACATTCATAACAGTGGGATGCTGCAGTAAAGCTAATGTTAAGGCTGTGTTTTTTTTTTTTTTTAGCAGGTAGACATCATTATGTAGATAATCGAGAAAGCACAATAATTTCACGTTGCGGCCAATAGAAGTCTTCTTTAAGAATCATTTACAAAAACAAAGAAAATAAGAACATAGAAAGCAAAAGTAAATTATTAACTTTATTAATTGTAAAGCCCATCAAAATCGAACAGAGGTAAAGCCTTTTTTTTAAAGCGCATGAGTGTCTGTGTGTGTGTGTGTGTGTGTGTGTGTGTGTGTGTGTGTGTGTGTGTGTGTGTGTGTGTGTGTGTGTGTGTGTGTGTGTGTGTGTGTGTGTGTGTGTGTGTTTGTGTATATATATACTGTGCCTTTACAAAATAACGGTCATCGTGAAGGAAGTTTTGGGAAGTGTGTGTTTATATATATCGCGTCGCCGTGTTTCCATTTTATTTCTTCTTATTCAATTAATTATTTTCGGCTCATAAAACTCATCGATGGAGCAAAGGTGAATTTTCTCTGAATTTGTAATGAGTTCGTGGGTATCTGTTGAAAAAAACTTGCTGCGCACTCTGCGTTGACCGATAATACGATTCATTACATTTTAAATTGCAAATCTGATAGTAGTGTGTCTGTCTTTCTGCATTGTTTTTATTTTGTTTGAAGAGGGCTTGTTTTGATATATGTAATACGTTATGTTATATGTTATATGTTATATGATGACAACATGTTACATTATTTTTTTTTAATTAATAGCCTCCGTCAGCCATTGATGACTATGGATTTTGCAATGAATCTAGAATTTTTTTTTTCCAAAAGCCCAATCGCTGGATAAGCTTATTGGTTGTTGATGTCTCGTATGTGGCAGGTGTCTGCGTTTCGGGTTTTCACTAATCTTCACACACTCAATTCAGAAAGCTGTCAGTGACGAGAGATTTGTACTTAAATGTTATACAATCTGAAAGTCGGTGATAAAATAAGATAACATGAAAAGGAATTACAGAAATTCGTCAAACAGTTTCTGAGATAATTGATAAACTCTGTGGGCACGAATTTCAAACGAACTATAATTTTGTGTCACATGCTCTTCATGAGATTTAATTTTTGTGTTGATATTCACCATTTAATCCCTTCTCCGCATCGAAGGTTGGCTACCATATTCGGACATCCCACTCTACCACTTGCTTTGATGGCGCGGGTTGTCAACTGATGAATGTTATATCTTTTGATGTTATTCGTCCAGATAGTCATGTTGAACTTCTGCCTCCTTTACCTCGTATTTTCCCTTCCAAAATTGCTTTTAAGCAAGATGGTGTGTCTTTAAACATGCCCCAAAATCTCGCTTGTCTTATTCGATTTTTGTGTTTTGTGTCGGTGTTGATATTGGTAATTTTATTTTCATCGCTTTCTGGCTGTATCCATTGTTAGTTAAGACAGATCCCAGATTATTAAATATATTCAGATTTTTGTTACAATTTCAAGTTCTTCGCTGTTGATGATGATTTTGGTTTGCTTTTTTATTTGTTTTGTCAATGGACAATGTTAGTTTTCTCCACGGCTTTGTAATGGTTTTACTTTTCACTGTTTTAACATATTCTATTGTCTTTTTAAAATCCTTCTGCACTGTTTGAGAGTAGGACTGTGTCATCACCGTATCTATGTTGCGAAATTGTCATTTATTGTGAAAGGTTCGAACTTCACAAATCTGTCACTGACCTCCAACACAAAACAAAATGACACAAAATTAACCGACAATTTTCTCAACTCTGTAACTGACAATATGATATCAAAGGTTACCAGTAACGAAAACAGTCATACAGTTTAACTCATAAACATGTTCTGATTCATTATTTACATTGACACAAATCTTTAAAAAAAAAACATTTACTTACATTAATTCTCTCTTGTATGTACATTGTACACTGAGAAGACGTCGAGATTGTGTTCAGAACAAATAAAAATCACACAAACAAATACTAAACATATTTTTTTTTATTTGCCTCATGATTCTTAATTGTTCTTTACATCCAGAAAAAAAGGCTTTACAAGAAAATGAGCAACGTTTCAATAAAGATTAGATTACGCAACACAGTTAACACTAACTACATAAGCAGTGACTAGATACTTATGAAATATGTAAATTGCCAGTCGCCAAAATGATCAGGCCAGAAATGAAATATTTGTTAAGCTCACCTCGCGTGATCAAGCATCAAAGTAATAGGGAGTGCTTCGTATAGCAGAGACCATCACCGTTATAATCATCATCAAGTACCGTGCCCACTGGCATAAACAATCACATTTGTCTACAGCTCTCTATTTATACAGCTGTTTAACACTTATGTTGTTCACTTCCTTCCAAGTTACTCTCATATGTTGATATATACATACGTTCTATCTGTTTTCTTGTCTATATGTTTAACTCATTTTGTACAGAGTTGTCACAACATAGTCAGGCATGTGTAAACACAATATGATCGGTTTCTTATGCTGTTAAACAATAAGCTGCCCATTTTATTAAGCGTTTCATATTGTTATCTCTTCATGATATTTTACCTACCCAGGGCATTCCTAACAGTTTTCTGTAAAAGCACATGACGTCCAGCGATTTTGTTTTAAATTTGAGAGACTCACGTAAGGTGCAAAAAGCAGAAGCAGAATTAGAAGTAAAGATAATAGAAATATGTTTAATGAAAAGTGTAGTATAGTTACTACAAGAAAAACACTATGTAATACCTGTCTGGTTTATTGAACCTAAATTTGCAGACTCATTTATCTGAAAGTTTCCTATATTGCATCTCTGGGCGAGTTGACATATGATCACGAAGATAACATTTTTGAAACGATATGACACTTGTTTAAGTCTCCAAGAAAGCAATGTGAAAGGTCCTGAGAAAACCTTCTTTATACATTCATAAATGTGTATTAACGTAATATTCGCAATAAATGGAAAGGCTCATACAAAGGTCAGCCAATAGAAATATATGCTTTCTTTTAACAGAAGAAGACTAAGGTTAAAAGTACTTTCTCTCTCTCTTTGCGATCAAGACTCAATCAGAGTAGGATTCCAGACTCTCTCATGACGTCAGCTGTCTGTTTAAGCGAATCGATTGCCCTATATAGTTTTTTTCTTCCAGGGAGGTGGGCGTGGGCCACATTGTTCTTCTCAGGTATGTGTACTGGGGGCAATCCTGTAGAACATGATTTGTAGTAATATTGTCCAGCGTACAGTGTCATAGGCTGGTTGTACCTATTTTGAATTTGGTGAACATGTGATTTATCATTCTATTGTGGCCAGTGCGTAAGCGAAGTATGATGACTTGATCCCTCCTTGATAGGTGGTGATATTCTTACCTCTCATTATGCCTTGGGTGTTCTCGTTTCCATTTTTCTTGGAACTGACATTTGAGGATGGATTTGGCTTCATCATAACTGAGCGGATGGTTCTCTTGTGGTAATCTCCCTCCCTCTTTAGCTAATTTGTCTGCGCGTTCGTTCCCGTGTATATTATAGTGAAATGGTATCCACTGAATGACTACTCTCTGGAAGTTATTGCATAGTTGGTCCAGGGTTGTTCTCAAGTCATCTAGTTGTTGTTCATGATACTTTTTAGAGCTGATAGTACTGACAGTGCATCAGTCAGATTCACCAATTTATTGTGCATGTTATTTTTTTGTTCAGTAGCCAGTGTTGCAGCATCTCTCATGGCCTCAGTTTCTGCTTTAAAGTTGTTTGAAAATTTTCCAGCAGCTATTGACTTGGTGATCTCGCCCTGATTATTCAGCGTCAAGAACACACCTCCCCTCCATTTCTGGTGGCATTTGTAGCAGAGCCATCTGTATATATATGGGACCAAGAGTCCTGGTATTTTATGTTTTCCACGAGGAGACATATAAGATGGTCCTAAGGGTTTCGTTATTGTTTGGGAAAGTACTGGGTCTCCAGTAGTTAGTTCATTGGCAATTGCAGCGAAGTTGCTCCTATTTAGTCGTACAAAGCCGGAACCAGTTATTCTTTGGTACATGGGGTGGCTAAGGTGCCTTATATATTTCTCCACTTGTTGCAATGCTTTAGTGACCTGTTTGTCATCTAAGGGTTGTAAACATGTTACTGTTTCTAGAGTCTTGATAGGTGATTTCATAGCAACATTGATGATACGGGCAGCTTGGTTCTGTGTTCTGTTAATTTTGCTAAGGTGTGAGTTGGAAGCCATAGCCCAGGCTGTGACTACATACTCCAAAACTGGTCTGAATCTTCCTACGTATAGTCTTTTCAAAATAGTGCTGTCTCACCCTCAGTCCGTTCCTGCCGATTTCTTCCTAATATTTGTTCGTTTTCTGGCGTGTTTTCCTTCCTCTGTCTATATTATTTTCCAAGTGATTCAGCGATTCATGGTGACACCGAGATATGTTGGGTTTTGGTCAATATGGAGTGTATGGTCTTTTATCTTCAAGTTTTCAGAGAGTGTGATTCCTGGTAGGCTGACAATTGTATATGCAGTTTTTTTTTTTCGTTGATTGGTAAGAACCAAATGTTCGTCCATTTTTCAAGTTCACCTAGGGCTTCTTGAATCCTGGGTCCAGCCACCGATATACCTTCATCGCGAGCCCATAACGCCAGATTATCTGCGTATATTGCTGAGGGTATTCTGGATGGAATGTCCATTTCGATGTCATTTATGCAAATTAAAAAAGAGTTAAAGGTACAATGGTTGCAACAGTGAGAAACATAATAATGTGCATAATAAATGTATCATCAACATGTGCCATACTGGTTGGCGTAGGCGATCATATCATTCGATCTTCTGCTATCCACCGTGCATCGTATCATTTCTGTTGTTGACGGTTTTCCGTGCCATGGCACCAAGCTATCTATAGTTCGTTTCAAATCATGTGCCCAACTTCAAAACGCTATTACGCAGTAAACATTTGTTAAAAACATTTGAAATTTTCCAAATGTTATTAGAATGCAAAAGACCCTTTAAATGTATATTTAACAAATATCTTGCAGCTGCAGTTTTCTTAAAGCGGCGAATTTCTTTGATGTTTGTCAAAATTGTAAATTGTGAACCCCTTAAGAAATGAAATTACCGTAGTTTCTGGTCTATGATTAATTTTCACTAGGTAAAGGCGTGGCCGTAATGGGGAAATAACTGGATAAGACAAAACACCAGGAGAATTATTGTCTGCTCAGTTCGAGGACGGACGATAATATCAAGGTATACCTGTATGTCCAATTTTCATAGTTGTGTGGTCCTGAAAAGGACCGTTTGTTGAACTAATTTAAGGTAATATAGGGGCCAACATTGTGGGGGCTATATACTTTCATTCTGAATCAGACGAGTCTAAAATATTAATAACTGTTTGGGGTTGAACATTCCACAAACCATCATTTTTGCAGTATTCCTCTTCCTGTTTAAGACGTGGTCTTCACATTTTGCCCAATAATCTTTGTCTATATTTAATAAAGCGAGATTAGCAAGAGTCTTTACATCGCATATTTTGAATGTTGTATTTTCATCTGCCACTTGTCATTTTAATTTTGCCCAGATTAGTTCTATTGGATTTAAAAAAGCATGGTAAGGTGGCAGCCTCAAACTTATATGACCGTGCTCTTGGATAATCTTATCTATTTGAAAAATCGTTGTCCTCTGTATTTGCTTTACTAGAGATAGTAATTCAGGTTTTAAGTACATGTTATTAAATTGTATGTGCTCCTTTGTGAGCCATATCTT